>JAVXUP010000428.1:0-481261 GCA_033070095.1 Escallonia herrerae | reverse complement strand
GGTACCTTTACTTCAGCCGCAACAGATGGGTCCATTCTTGTGCCATAGAATGAGACTCCAATGCCAAAATAGCCATCCAGGTCTTCAGCTAGGACTTCTACTACTCAGCCACCTCCGAAACAAAAACCAATGATTCCAGCTTCTTCGAAACTCCTGCAGCTACAAATTCATCTACCATCCATTTCACTGCTGTAGCAATGTCTTTCGCAACCCTTTCAGATTTTTGGCTAGTGAGCCATTGTTCAAAAAACGCCATAGGCCTGTCTCCTTTCCCATGAATCTCCACGGAACAAGTCGGGAACCAAAACACTGTAGTATGGTATTAATAACAAACCAGAAAATTTGTGATAGCAGTAGAGGGGAAAGTAAGGGAAGAAGAGGGAATTTTGTGTCTGTGTGCATTGCGTGTCCAATTCGACAACGGATAATGCGTGGAAGCGCTAACAGTTAGTAGTAAGCATAGGGCTATCAATCAAATGGGCATCAGACATCTGTGCTCCAGTCAAACAATATAGAATGTAGTGTCTTCGTACTTTTTGTTTGGTAGAGCGTACAATAACAAATATGTCAAACTAAGATCAGGCAACATACTTGCAGCCATTGCAGTCAACATGATAGGCAAAGTCTCAAAGTGGAAGTATCTTCAAACCCAAATATATCGGACAAGTAGCAATATGCCCGTTCCATTATTGTTCTTGATACCGAGGAGGAAACAAATGAAATGAGAGAAAAGACTAAACTGTCATTATCAAGTACCTACTCCATATACAGCTCCGCACCATTGAATGAAGCTCGAAGGCTCCTGTTTACAAGCATGCCATTGTACAACCAATTTCTCATGACCTCGAAAGCCTGCTCAGCATCCCCATCTTTCATCCGGAGAGTAAGGGTCTCCATGACCTCTTCCCTTATAAATCACCACCCTGGACAATAACTGAAGATTTGAAGTCAAAAAGATGAAGATTTCTTTTTAAGTTAAACGATCAAACGTGGGAATGCTAGACAAGACAAATGATACAAATTCGTCAGAGAATAAGAAGCAATGGCAAAGCACTTCGAATGTAACAGCCATACTTGGGGCCAGATTACTAATGCTTGGTGAACCATTAATAGCAGAACATAAGGGGGCCCTTTAGTTGTCCCTCTAGTTTATCTTATTTCAACTTTCAATCAGCTATTTCAATAGAGCCACTTGACAAAATACAATCATAATAAGAATAAGCTTCAACTCAAATTGTATGGAATGTATGAGCCAATTCAATTGCGAGAAAAAACCAATTAGCCGGAGTTGAACGTGAATTACGTATGGAACTCAAGTTTGCAAAATGATTAATCTCCTCAATTCCACGATTATGATGAGAAAAGAGTGAGGAAAAGAGGAGAAAGTACATACAGAAAAGGGAAGCTGAAAATCAGCAGAAGGTGAGGGGAGCTTGCCCGTCATGAAGAAGCTGCTGCTGATACTCAAACTTGTTGAAGCCCAAACCAAGGGGGCTGCGCATACTGACAACGCCATCTCTCCCTCTTCTCCCCCCTGTTATACAGCCGAGCTCAAGACAAAAGAGAAGAAGGGTAATGCTTGTTCGCCGAAAAATATATATCCAGTTAAATATCTCCTCTCCTTCCAAGTTTTGAAACAAATTTTGGGCCTCATGTTCCCACTCCCCACTGTGCTGTGTGTAGGAGTATCACTTTGACCCCTGCCCTAGTGTCCCACTTTTCGCCCCAATTATTATGATCGTAACCTTTAATTAATTGAAATTCAACCCACAATTTTCAAATATTGTTTTTTAAATAGCAAAAAAGACCAGCTTAAAAGGCTACCTTGCCCCTAAAAAATTGGGAGATTTCAATCTACTTTTTCCCTCTTCCCCTTTGATCCTTTCCCTACGTCTCTGTCATTCTTGCCCGACTGTTTTCTCCTTCATTTCGAATTGTCTAATTCCTGGATCTGTAATATCCCAAACTTTGAGAGCCGGTTAAAGTAACCATCTGGGTTCCAAAAAATAAACGGGCGTTAACGTTGAGCAATGCTTGGGTATAATTTTTGAAATTAGTGCATAGGAGCTTAAAAAGATTTCGGAATAAAAATATAATTTTTGAAATTTTGGGGGCATTTTTGTAATTTGAAAAATTTTGGGGGCATAATTGTAAATTATGTTTTGGTGATGAAAAATAGTAAAACGAGTGATACTATATGTTTTAAAGGTTTTTAATTAATTAATAAGGATTAGAAGAGTTTTGGGGTAAAAATATAAATTTTAAAAATTTTGGGGCCTTTTTGTAGTTTTGGAAAGTTAGAGGGCTATTTTGTAAATTTTTAAAAATTGGTCACAAGATGGTTCCACCTCCTCCTTGGTTAATGACTAAGCTATATTAAAAATTAATGTATGGGATGTGAATAATTGAAGTCTCGGGTAAAGAAAAAAAAACAAGAAGAGAATCAGAAAAAGAAATAACCAAGAAAAGAATAAAAGAAAGAAAACAGGGAAAAGCATGAAAGGAACAGAAGAAGAAGAAGCAAGACAAAACAGAGCAGGGGACGGGCAACAAAGGAAACAGAGAGTGAAAATTTCTTAAGGGTGATTTCCTTACCCCTTCTAGCATATTAAATTTAATATGTGTTTGTGGGTTTCGGGGTACAGTGTTGCCGAATGTGTGTGGGTGGTGTCTGTGTGTGCGTGAGTGTTCTGAGTGTGGTTAGTGAGGAATTAGTGTGTGTATAATGTGGGTATGTGGTGTTGTGTATTTTAGGAAGACATGAGGTGAAACCGCAGGCTTCTAGGTGAATTAGAGGGGGTATTGCATGAACCTGTGGGGAGTGCGTGCAGCAAGTGTATGCGTGTGTGTTCTATGAGTGGAATTTATATATACAGTGGTGTATTGTACGTGATTGTGTGTATAGATTGTATATATAGGTGAGATAATGTGTGAGAACGACCTCCATCTGTAAGCCATTTAACCCGAGCCCTTGAATCTCTTTCTTTGGCCTATCACTAAGTAGTTCTCTAAGGGTTTCTTTTCTTATGGGTAGATAAACGTACCCCCCCCCCCCGGGGGGGGGGGGGGGGGTTCGTGACGGGACGTTGCCCATTGCCAAGTGGGAACATTCTTTATCACAGTCTGGACTAGAGGTTCCGCTTGCAATTATCAGGGGCGCGCTCTACCTAACTGAGCTTGTGAGGGTAAAGGTGTGTTTTGAGTGTTTGTATGTGAGTTTAATAGTGAATCAGTGTGTATGAGAAGTGTGTTTCAACTGAAAACTGAGGAAGAAGAGAGTATGTGTAGCTGAGGTGCTTTAGTGTGTGTTTTAATCCAAATAGTAAATTGTTTTTGTCGCTAAAAAGGGAGTATTAATTAGGCAATTTTTCACGAATTTCTAAAAATAGTTAGGCTTATAATTTGATGAAGTACGAAACAGTAACCCCTATTATTTTTACGAGACTACGCTCTGAAAATTTTCAAGAATTTTCGGTGTCTGCAAAGGGCGTTAAACTAGAGTATCGGTTAACCAAAATTATCGAATTATTTGGCATAGAAAATTAAGTTATTTTATTCTGAAACTTTTATGAAAACCTTATTTTACTAATATAATTCATTGTCTAAACTTTTGTGTCATTCTGAGGCTGATAGGTATTTTTTTGAAACTGACATTTTAGCGCTCGGTCCAGACACCGGTTCGGAATGTTTAGAAATTTTTTTCTAAAATACTTTCTAGGCCAGAAATGATATCATGAAGCTTATAATAGTGTTATAAGATATTTTGGAATTTTTTTGATGCTGGAAACTCTCAGGTGTATTTTGGTAATTTGTCACCCCAAGGGGTATTGGTATTTTAGTAATTTTACCCATAAAGGGTATTTTTGAGTAAATTTACATACAGTAAGAATATTTTAGTGATTTGGCTTACAGAAAGATCATTTTGATGATTTAAGTGTAACAGGGGGTATTTTAGTAATTTGTCACCCCGAAGGGGTATTTTGGTAATTTAACATAAGAAATGTATTTTTGCATAAATTCACATATGAGAAGCTTATTTTAGTGATTTTATTTACAGGAAGGCCGTTTGGGTGATTTAAGTCTGAGAGGGGCATTTTGGTAATTTTACATCCCAGGGGCGCTCTGGTAATTTTACATACCTTGCGAGGGGGTTCACTTTTGGAGTATGTGCGAGTCCGTATCAAGTTATAATATTGTACTATAGGCTATATTCTGATGATTTAATTATTCCGTTTACGTTAAAGCTAAAGACTTTTCGGTTAGGATAATTTAGCTGCGGATCCGGGTAAGGGATTCTATCTGAACCATAGGTAAGGAGGACTTTTGTCCGAACCCTTATTTGATAACTCGTACTTGTAAGTACTCCTTTGAATTACTTACGACTAATGTCGAACTCTGAAGTATGTATTGATATCAGCATGTTCTTGTCTAGAAAATCATAATATTGAAGTTAGATCGATTATTTGAATTCTTGTGAAGCTCGCCTGTTATTGCGTGCTGAGCAAATTTGACAATTGTTTGTATCCGTTTTTCGGATTGTTGTGCTTAAATTCGATAAGTATTCACAATTGTTTTTGCTGTTTATTTGTGAATTTTCTTCTGAAAATTTTGATTTCTTTTGAAAATTCTGAATGCTGACTTATGTTAGTATGATTATTATTATTGGAATCCGAATTGATTTCGGTGATTGAGCTTATGTTGGAGCTCATTGATATTGTTGATTTTTCTGTGTTGACCTGGGTTTCTGTTTTATGGGAGGGCGTAATAAGACTAGTTTGAATCCTGGAGGAAAAGCAGGCTAGTACCCAAGTGCACTAGTAATTTATTTTGGTACAGCATGCATGTGTACACTTCCGACTTTGCCTGAGTGGCATTGTATCCGCCCAGGATCAATGTTGATTTTTTATTTTATATGCACTGTATGTACCATGATTTGTGCTTAGATCGAAATTCCTTGACAAGTCATCAACGTATCATTTGAAATGATTTGTGCATAGGTTGAAATCCCTCGAAAAATTCAGTGTATTTTGAAAAGAATTGTCTTGGATGATCTATGTACGTTTTAAAATCCTTTGGAAAATCATCATTGTATTTTGGAATGATGGCTTTAAAGATGATCTTTTATTGATTGTTTTGAAACACATTGTGATGGTATTTGTCTATATTGGTATTTATTTATGATGAGTTTTGATTATTTTGGAAATTATTAAACTGTTCAGTTCGTTGAAGTATTCAGAAATCATTGTCGGTTGGATTCTTTGGAATTATTTTGTAATCATGTTGGTAGTTCTTGTACGACCTTACTGAACTCTTAAAAGCTCACACTTCGTTTGATTCCTTTTTGCAGGTTTTGATTAACAGTAGGTTGCTCGAGAATGCGGTTTAGAGTCTGTGTGAGATTCCGGTGAGCCCACCACTTTCATGTAATGAGACCTCTATGTGGGTCGGTAGTGTGATGCCCGAACCTAGGTTTACCCGGTTATTATTACTTTAGCGACAATTTCTATGAGTGATGTTTTTTTGAGTTTTTAGCAACGTTTGGCTTGAAAATTTTAATCATCAATAATTTATAATACTAGAGCTATAAAAAAAAGTTGGTGCACTCAAGAAATAAACGAAACTTAGCTCAGACTCTCGAGAAGTTATAATTAAATTGGGGTTATTATGTAACTGTCTAGATCTTATTTGATTATTTTAAAATGAGAGAGAGAGAGAGAGAGAGAGAGAGAGAGAGAGAGTAAAATGTGAGATTTTGAAATGATAGAGAGTGATTTTGGGATAAATAAAATGAGGAGATTTTGGAAAAAATTAAAAAAGCATATTTATAAATAAGCTGGACAAAAGAAAATAGTGAAAGAAAAAAAAAAGGAAAAAAAGAGGAAACGACAAAGAGAGGAAGTGAGCAGGCAGCCGGCCCAAATTGGGCAGCGCCGCTCCCATCGTTTAAAGCCCTGGTGTCGGCCACACTCCATCACCGGAATGTATTCCGGCCGCGCCTACACCGAACGCTGCTGCTCAACACTTCCGACCACCCTGTCGTAACTGATGTTCAACTACAACCGCCAAGCAGCCGTGCGATCACCATCGCCGGCCACCCATTCGATCTTCAGTGAGTAACTCCAGACAACGCCCACCAAACACACCACCCAACGCCTCCATTAATCGCCGGCGCCATCTCCTGGTCAACCACCTCTCTCCCTCAATTCTCCATCCACACCCACAGATTGTCGGCGTCAAATCCCGATAGTGCGATGGGCCTTCACCGCCACTACACTTTCCTTTATCTCCGTTAGAGGCACTATCGATACCTTCGCACCTCCATTGGAGGAACTGCCCACCGCATCTCCAAGCCATGCATTTGTTGTCGCCGGCCACCCATTCAGTCTCCGGCGAGCACCGGCGGCCCAAATGATGCATGCGGCGATAGATCACTGTGGGTCTAAGCTAACCGCTGCCGTTGCCGTTAAACCCTGCTACCGGCGCCTTCAACAACTCTGACACTACTGCCCAATGCCACCGTGCCCCGCTAACGCCATGAAACACCGCAAATGACATTGGCCACTAGCAAAGGCTTCCCTCTTTACCCAAGCACAACCATCGTCGACCTGCCATAGTGACTCGACTGACTTTTACTGCAGCTAATGAAACCGCACGGTAACACACATATGGGGCAAATTGGCGATTGAGGTGTCATTATTAGCAGTTCATTTAAATTGTGTATTGGGTTTTAGTCATTCTGTGGTGTTATTGGTAAGGAGTGATGGTCGTCTTGGTGGTGGCGACAATCGGTAGAATTTAGGTTTTTCGTTGGTTGATGAGGTAACCTGTAGTGTTCACTTGTTGATAGTTGTGGCCCGTGTACGGAATGGAACAACTACAAGTGGAATGTGTTTGACCTTGCGATTGTCGTATCTGGGTGATTTGTATGTGTCCAGCGGTGGGTGTACGGTGCCAATGTTTGGACTTGTGCATAGGTGTGGTTGATGTGAAGGATGGTGTGTAACAAGGGTGCATGTGGGGTTAAGTTGGACGGCTATGTGGTATGGTGGGTATGTGTGTGTAGTGTACAACATGTATACATGGTGTAGGTGTACCCTATGCATGTGTGTGCATTTTGGATAGGGAAGCATATAGGTTATGAGCATATATAAAAAGGGAATGGTTATCGTGAGTTCTAGAGATTAACGAAGTACTATTTAAGGCAAAGTTACTCGGTGGATGATTAAAACGGGTGAATTAATGGATGTACGGCAACAGTGATGAAATGCCGAGAATGACCTGGCGAACTGGGCGCGATATTGGACGAGCGTGTAAAGGTCAGGCAGTTAACTGCGGCATTGAGTTGTTGTTCAACGGGGATGTTTTGTCGTAGTCGACGATGCCTTGGGTTATAGTAAAGCTGGGAACATTGAGATCAAGACAATGGCCTCTACCGTTCTTTTAACTAGATGTAGTAGCGAGACTGTCGCTCCAAAGACTTTGATGTGGGAAATGCATAGCGTCAAGTAAGTGACCCTTTGATTCAACTAGTATTTTTATATAATATGTATATGTTTATTTGCTGTTAAAAAGTGAAGTTTACTGTTTTAATTATGTTTAGTTGTCCTGGCTTAAATTGCCAAAAAGCTTTAGTAGTTTATTTCTCTTGAAAAACCGGACCAACATGCAATGATATTTTGTTTAGAAATTGAAATGGACCTTAGAGTTGAAATGTTTGGTACAAGTGAAATGTTTTGAAATTTGACGTTATTGTGAATATGGAACGACTTGAAAACTGTCGAAAGGGGGCATTAGAATGGTCTTACCATCAATTGATGAGTGGTTGTATTTATAATGAGCCAAAAGTGATTTTGTTTATTTGATTGTTGTGCCCCATATCCAACGAGAGAAAGTTGGATTTTGAGGCCTGGTCAACGGGGCTTGTACGTTGATGCACAATACTGTTGCTTGTGGTTCGCCCTTGCGTCTACAGAATTATTACCCCGGATGGAGGAGAGATTTTATGCCCTAGTCAGGGGGCTCGTACCCTGATCGCAGTGTATCATTTGAGATAATTTTGGAATTAAACTCGTTGTCGTGCGTTTTGTGCTAATGATTTTATACTTCAGTTTTTGGTTTCATGTACTCTATTTCGTTTTACTCGATGATTAACAACTTTACGATTTTAGATTTCTTAATGTTGCTATAATATAAAGCGAGTTATTTTCTGAAATGCCATGGTTCACCTAGTTGAATCATTGGTTACTTACTGAGCACATGAAAGCTCATCCTTTACTTGTCATTTCAGGTTCGAAAGTAAGGTGATAGTGAGGAGCATAGGAAGGGACAATTTGGCACGGAGCTACAAAGACTGCGTTGAATGAGTCGCTAATATTTAGATTGTTGGTTTAGCTTTATTGTCGCTAAATATTTAGATTGTTGGTTTAGATTTATGAGAAGTTTTAGTATAAGTGATGTATTCAAATGAAAATATGAAAATGTAATTAAAGTTTTGTAGAAGTTTTAATTTCTGCTGCAGCATATATTGGTTTTAGCGAGCAAGGCCTGGCAGAGCCCTCGCTTGGAGCCTATTGGGTCTGCGGCCGGTCACGGATCTAGTTCATGGGCCTACCAGTGGGTTCGGGTCGTGAATGGTACCCCCACCTTGTTTATAAAGACTCGAGTTTGTAAAGAATCTAGATTTTAGTAGTTTAAGCAGTTTTGTAAGATTGTATTTGAAGAATTTGAGATAGTATCGGATTAGATGTTTTGAAGTATGTGTGTAATATCCCGAACTTCGGGAGCCGGTTAAAAATACCATATGGGCTCCGAAAAATAAACGGGCACTAATTTTGAGCAATACTCGGGTATTAGAAACTTGGGGAAGCTTAAAAGAATTTTGGGGCAAAAATATAATTTTTGAAAATTTGGGGGCATTTTTGTAATTTTGGAAACTTTGGGGATATTGTGCAATTTTATAAAAGTAAATTAGAAACCATTTTTTTGTGCTTGCCAGCTCCTACCAGCTTGAGTGACTAAGCTAATTTAATCATTTAATAATGGGTTGATAAAGAGATTCGGGTGAAGATGAAAAAGAAAAAGGAAAGAAAGAAAACAAAAGAGAAAGAGGAAGAACACGAAACAGAGAGAGAAGAGGAAACAGAGCAGAGGGGGAAAACAAGGGGCTTCGGGCAAAGAAGAGAAATTTGAAAGAGTTATAAGGTAATCTCTTCCCCTTTAATTTCAGTGGGTTAAACGGTGGGTGCGTGCTTACTGTGTTTTGCGTATGTTTAACTTCGGGGCAGGGGAGTGCTCGTGGATGAGAAGGGAAGCAAGGCTGCCTAGCAGCCTTGAATCTGTGTATTAGGGAGGATGTAAGGATTTGGGTGAGATTTTGTGGCATCATATGCGTATGTGTGAGAAGGGGATGACTGCCGTGGGTGGCAGCAGGTGCGTGTGTGAGTTGCTGTGAGTGTGTTCAGTGCGACTGTGGGTTAGTGTGTGTACTGTGTGTGTTTCTGGGTTGGGAGATTCGGGTAGGTGTGGGTTTGATAAAGGAGAGATGGTGCAAGGTGTGGGGGTGGTGTTGGTATAATGGTGGGGGTGTAGGGGTGAGGGGTGTGAAGTGCAGGGTGGTCGTGTGTGTGTGCAGGGAGCGTTTATGCATGGCAGTGTGTGTTCATAAGTGTGTGTGTGTCGCGGGTGAGATTGTGTGTGAAATAGGTGTTTGATTGTGTTTTACAAGTAATATAAAGTATAATTAAAGGTAGAAGCATGTGTCTTTCGGAATATTAGATGGTGTAAGGGAGTTGTGTGAAGTGAGTTTGTTCTTGGCAGTGAAGAAAAGAGAGAAGAAAAGAGAGGAAGAAGAAGGTGTGTGTTTCAAAGTGCAATAGTGTGTGTGTGTGTTTGATTTGAATAGTAAGTGTTATTGTCGCTAAAAATGGAAAAATAATTTAGGCAGCCTTCCACAAAATTTTATAAATACCTAGGGTTAGAATTTGACAAAGTCCAAAACTGTAACCCACAATATTTTTACAATAACTACACTCTGGAATTTTTCAGGAATTTTTGGGATCCGCAAATGGCGCTAAATTAGGGTATCAATTAAATAACTTTATTGATTTATCTAGCATATCAAACCAAGTTATTCTAACTTGAAAACTTTATGGAAGCCCTATTTTACAGATATGATTCATTATCTAAAATTTCGGGCCATTCCGAGGCCGATAGGTATTTTTCGCGAAACTGGCCTTTTAGCGCTCGGTCCGGACATCGGTTCGGGATTTTTGGGCAAAAATTTTTTAAAATACTTTTTAGGCCAGAAATAACATTAGGATGCTTAAAATAGCATCTTAAGATATTTTTGAGATTTGTTCGGTGCCGGAAACCCTCAGGGGTGTTTTGGTAATTTATCACCCTGAAGGGGTATTTTGGTAATTTTACCTATAAGAGGTATTTTGAAGTAAATTTACATACAGTAAGATTATTTTAGTGACTTTGCTTTCTAAAAAGTCATTTTGATGATTAAAGTGTAACGGGGGGTGTTTTGGTAATTTGCCACCCCAAAGGGGTATTTTGGTAATTTGACCTAAGAAAGGTATTTTTGCATAAATTTACTTATGAGAGTTTATTTTAGTGATTCTACTTATGGGTAGACCATTTGGGTGAAGTCCGAGAGGGGCATTTTGGTAATTTTACACTCTAGGGCCGTTTCAGTAATTTTACATACCCGGTGAGGGGAGATTCATTTTGGGAGAATGTGTGAGTTAGTATTAAGTTATACTTTTGTTCTGTAGGCTGTTTCTAATGGTTCGATTATTCCGTTTAGGTTAAAGCTAAAGACTTCAAGTTAGGATAATTTAGCTGCGGATCCAGGTAAGGGATTCTATCTGAACCTTGGGTAAGGACTTTTGTCCGAACCCTTCTTTGATTACTTGTACTCGTAAGTACTCCTTTGATATATTTACAGCTAATGCCAAACTCTAAGTTATGTATTGATATCAGCATGTTCTTGCCCAAAAAACCCTAATGTTGAACCTGAATCGGTTATTTGGAAATCTTGTGATGCTCGCATGTTATTGCGGGCTGAGCAAATTTGATAATTGTCTGTATCCATTCTTTCGAATTGATATGATTATATTCGATAATTATTCACGGTCATTTTTTTGTTTATCTGTGATTTTTCTTCTGAAGTTCTGATTTCTTCTGAAAATCCCGAATGCTGACTTATGTCAATATGATTATTGTTATGAGAACCCGAATTGATTTCGGGGATATGATCTTATGTTAACGCTCATTGATATTGTTAATTTCTATGTTGACCTGGATACCTGTTTAGTGGAGAGGCGGTATAAGGTGGTTGAAACCTGCATGAAACGCAGGCTAGTACCCAAGTGGACTAGTAATCATTTTAGTACATCATGCATGTGTACACTATATAAGCTTGCCATAATGGCATTGCAATCGCCCAGGATCAACATTGATTTTTGATTTTTTTAGCTAGAAGGATTTGTACTTGGGTTGAAATCCCTTGACAAGCCTTTATCGTATTATCTTATTTGATTTCTGCTTAGGTTAAAATCCCTTAGGAAATCTTGCTATATTTTTAAATTAATTTCTGCTCGGATTGAAATCCCTTGAGCAAGGAAAATTTTCGTGGTACTTGGAAATGCTGACTTAAAAAGGATCTTCTATTGATCGTTTTGGATTTTGTTCTGATTGTTAATATTTATTTTGGCATCTATTTCTGATGAATTTTGATCAGTTTGGGTAATCATTGAGTTTTGATCGTTCGAAGTGTTTTGAAGATCATCGTCGGTTGGATTTTGGAGTCGTGTTATAATCTCTTTTGTAGTCCTTGTACGACCTTACTGGGCTCTCAAAAGCTCACCCTTCGTTTGGCTCCCTTCTGCAGGTGATGATCAAATGTAGCATGTTCGGGAATGGGTTAGAGTCTGTGTGAGATACCGATGAGCCCATCACTACTGTGTAGGGAGACCCCTGCGTGGGTCAGTTTTGTCAACTCGTTCTATAAGAACTTGAGTTTGTAAAGAACCTAGATTTTAATAGTTCAAGTTTTAGTAGTTTTGTAATATTGAATGTGAAGAGTTTGAGTTGATATCGGATTAACTGTTTTGGAAGTATGTGTTAGTGAACAGGACTTGACAGGTTTGATGTGATCTGGTAGGTTAACGACCCGGGAGTTCGGGGCGGCGGAGCTCCGGATTTTCGGGGGCTTTACAAGATCTCATTTACACTCTTTTCTTTTGTGGGTAGCAAGAGAATAACATTGATTTTTTTAAGTTTACAAAGCTTTTCAAATTGTTTTAGCACAATATAAATAAGGACTAATTACACTTACGTCCTTGAGATTAGGATATAATTACAGGTAAGGACAATAGTTTAGACAAATTACACTTATGTCCTTTGACCAGATGGAATACAAAAATACATAACGGTTTTGACGAAAAGACTTTATTACCCCTAATTGAAAATAAAATTCCAATTTTCTTTTTTTGTTTTCTCTTTTCTTTCTCCAATTCAATCTCTCTTCTCAGATTCAATCTCTCCACTCTCCCCTACCCCGCCCCCTCTCCTAACCCCGCTTTCGTACCCCCATGCTCCCCCCATGTCGACGCTGCCCTTGCTCTCCCCCCTCATGTCATCGCTGTCCCTCCCTCCCCACCCCGTCGCTCGACCCTTCTCTGACCCACCGCAAATCACCTTTCTCTCTCTCTCATGCCATAACTCAAAATCACGGTAGGTTTGTTTTTTGCGTTATTGAATTGATGGTGGGTTTTGGTTTGGGAAGAAAGAAGAGTGGGTTATGGCGGTGGTGCGGGGTGGTGGGTAACGCGGTGGTGCCGGGTAGTTGGGTCACGAAGGTTGGCATGGTGGTTGACGGTGGTGTGTAGGTATGGTAGGGGGCGGCTACGGAGCGGGGAAGGGTGGGGCAGGGAGGGATAGGGCGATGAAGTTGGCAGCGACGTGGGGCGATGGAGCTACCGGCGTTGGGCAAGCGAGGGGGCTGTTGCGGGGGGCGAGGTGGGGGGAGAGAAAATATGGAGGGGGAAAGGCGACGTCGCCGGCGATGGGGGCGACGCTGACTGAAGATTGGTCACTGGCGGTAATTTGAAAATCTAATTTGAAAACCTAATTTGAAAATTAGGGTTTTTATACAAACCCTAAAAACCCTAATCCTAATTTGAACATTTAAACCATTACATTGGACATGAGTGTAATTTGCCTAAAAAATTCTAATCCTAATTTGAACATTTAAACCATTAAATTGGACATAAGTGTAATTTGTCCAAACTATTGTCCTTACCTGTAATTATACCCCAACCTCAGGGACATAAGTGTAATTATTTAGTATATGCAGTAAAGGGCAGTATTGTCATTTTGAAAATACGTAACGATGACATCATAAAAAAATACACTTTTTGGATGAAACCCTAACGGATGGACATAAGTGTTACAAAATTAGGGTTTTTGGTCACAAAATGTTACATTTTTAAACTTAATATCCTTGATTGTAATTACATCCTAACCTCAGGGACATAAGTGTAATTAGTCTTATAAATAATTAGTAGGTTACGACAGCTCTATACAAAAGATGAGCATGATTGCATAGGTTAAAACATAAAAAGTTACCTAATAGGTCCTAAACAAGTTTCAGTCAACACTAAAGCTGAGCATATTTTACACTCAGCCTGACGTATAATAACTTGCCCAAAACATAGAAGTTTACAAGTAATATGAGAATCTGGTGGATCTAAATAAACAACAAATAACATGAAGTTTATTTTGACGTATCCAACAAACTTTTTCTTGAATCGGCATCCTTGCTTAATCCCTCGTCCTCACAACTCATATCAAAGATCTTCCACATCCATCGGATCTGACATCAAAATCTTTACAGCATCCACTTTCACCTCAACGCGTGCGCTTGTTCGATGCAAGCCCAGGTCCAAGGCCTTTTATTTTTGGGTCTGCATTGTTCATAAGAGGGCCGAGCTAGCCTGGGCTTTTTTCGGGCCAGGCTGCCTGGCCCATTTGACATCTCTAGATGTACTGGAAAATGGTCGTCACCCAAAAATGGCTGGAATCTGATGAATTAACCAACAATTCATTTTTAACACAGGACTGTAGATATAAAATAAGAAGACGATGATAATGAAATTTCAAGTGTAAAGGCAATCGCCAGGAAACGGTCGGAATCTGACGACAGAATGGCAACACATTATGATTGGATCTAAAAATATAAACAACAATCAAAGAAAGGAAGTGGAAAGGCCATCACTGAAAAATGGCTAGAATCTGTTGATGAAAACAGTGACCCGACAAGAATGCCGGACCCTAGATCTAATCAAATCTGTTGATGAAAATTGCCATCGCAGGCAAAATGCCAGAATTTCACAATGGAATCACCGCAAAAAATGATGACTTCAATGGAAAGTAGATCGATGACCAGTAGGTTAGCATGCAACCAAATGTTGAATATTTGGCAAGAACTGAAATTTTGGCCAAAACCTTGAAGCTTGACCATGGTTGAAAATCCGACTGAAAAACCTTCTGCAAGTCTACTTCATGGGATATATCAAATATGGTTAAGGAGAGGCATTAAATAAAGCTTATTAGGTCAGGTACACTTCTAACACACTGAAATGTCTTACCATGTTTTCTTTCCTGTGATGACCTTCTCAACATTAAGTTTTTTTTTTTCAGTTTTTATGAGCTGATACTGCACGGCTGTGTGCTGTGAGTGTGAGTGAAAGCTGGAGCTTACTAAAATTAGGGGTGAGCACAGTTCTGTTGGCTCGTTTTGAAGGATGAATACCAAACCCAACTAACCGCCATTGGTTTTGGAAAAAAAAAATCAAAGCAAAGTTGAATAGTGTGGTTTCAGCAGTTCGGTTTCATTGTTGGGACATATAAAACGATTGTTTTGGATGGGACCATTTTTAGTAATTTTTGGACTTGTTTGGGTCTATCCGTAGCCTTTTTGGCATTTGTACTTAGAGTTGTCAAAAGGGTTGGGCGGCCCGCGGGCTGGCTTGACCAGACTCGTTTTTGGCCCGAGCTGGCCTGCCCCTGTGGTGAACAGTAACGACCCATAAGTTTAGGGCCTTGAACTTGTACTTGGACTAGGCCGAAGAATTGCCAAAAAAAAGTCCGGGTCAGGCCCGCCAAAACAGGCTGACCCGAAATGGCCCAGGCTGCGGCCTTCTTTTGGCAGCCCCATGGTTTTTCAAATTGAATTTTCCCCCTTTTCCCCCCAATGGTCATATTCCTCTTTATTTTCCCCCAACACCAATATAACGGCTAGTTTGGGGGGTATTTGGTCCAACTTAATTTTTTCAAATCTTTTAAGGTTTATTAGTAAAAACGTTTGGGGATATTTTAGTAAAAAAAAGTTTAGCGTCAAATATGGCTGAAATACTGAAGAAATTGAAGCGTGGATCATCATCACGAAAAACGCCACGACCACGGCCATCACAAACACCAATCCAAGCACCACCACAACCATTCATTCCTGGACAAATGAGTACAGGCTATATGATATATATCCAAGCTAATTGAGAGTTCAATCAAAACATTCCAGATATTGAATACACGCCTTCACAAGATAGCCCACATTTTTGTCAAGGACGCAGCTCGGTTGGGGAAGCTACTACTCCGTGGCATAATGTTAACCCGATGAGCGATCGTGATGGAGAAGGGCCGATCAATCCTTCTGCTAGTCTGCCAAAAGTCCAAAAAGGAGAAAAAAAAAGAAAGCCGAGTGTTGGAATCATTTTGATGAAATTACGATGAACAACGTTCGAAAAGGTCGATGTAAGTACTGTGCTAAATTATTTTCCGCTGGTAGTGGTAATGGACATCTTAACAGGCATTACCTTCAGTGTGCACCTCGAAGCCGCCACGTCGAACCTAGCCAAACGCAGTTATCTTTTGACGGTAAGTTATTTGTTTATAATCAGCGAAAGTAAAGAGACAGTCTCGCTGAACTTGTTATTCATGATAAACAAGCCATTACTTTTGTTGATAATGCTAAGCACTCTAAATATATGAACACCTATGTGCAACCTTTGTACAAAAAAGTTCATAGAAACACAACTAGATCCGATGCATTCGGGCAGTATAATGCTGCCAAAGCACGCTTGATCGATTATTTCGATCATTTTGACTGTAAAGTTAGTCTTACTTCTGATATTTGACAATCTCCGTTTACTTTTGTTAGTTATGCTTGTGTGACGACCCATTGGATTGATGCAGATTGGATTATGAACAAAAGGATCATCGCTTTCGAATATTTTCTTTTTCGCATGATGGAATTAACATTGCTACTATTATACTTAAAGCATGTACCACATTTAAATTATAGAATAAAATTATGAGTATTAGTTTTGATAATGCTACTAACAATACAACTATTGTTGATACTTTAAAGGAGAGCCTCAAACCTGTACTTTCTGGTAACTTATTTCATGTTCATTGTGTTTGTCATATAATTAATTTAATTGTTCAAGATGGTTTAGCTGCTGCAGGAGATATTCTTCTCAAAATGAGGGGTATGACAGCGTATGTTAATAGTTCGTGTCCTAGAACACAACAATTTAAAACGTTTTGTGTTCACTATAATATGCCTCGTAGGGGAGACCACTTACAGATGTGGTTCATAGATGAACTCTACATATCATATGTTTTTACATATTCTGGCATACAAAGAAGTCTATACGCATTTTCTACAAACCTCGTTCCCAGCCGGCTTGCCAACTCACGAGGAATGGCAAATGGCTACATACCTCACTGAATTTTTGGAGATATTTTACACGTCTACCAATCTATTGTCTGGTACGTACTATCCTAATTCTCAGGATGACTACAATGTTAACAAAATAGAGATATATAGGACCCTTTCAGGAAATAGTAAAAGTGATGGATAAAAAGTTGCATGGCGTGAACATCTCGATACAAAAGATATTGAGGTTAATGTACTACCTAGTAGCGGACACAACCGAATACACAGCGAAAGTGAGCAAGACATTTAAGGAACTGGTCAATCTCTATTGTAATTCTGCTGACGTGTGTGGGCAAGCTTCATCATCGACTGCTGAGAGGTATTATGCTCCATACCTTAAGGGCTTTTGAACATCTAGTAGCAAGACAACTACCAGATGAAGGTACTTCTAATTCGGCAGGTTCGTTTACTTTTTCTTCTTTTAATGAGATTGGTGTATATTTCAATGCTGATCATTATTCTGATTAATCAATAAAAGAACAGGTTAATTTGAATTTGTTAAAATTTTGAAAACAAAATCAAAACATGTATAAAACTTTATCTCAAATTGCACGGGATGTACTGTCGGTGCAAGCCTCAACGGTTACTTCAGAGTCGGTATTTTCAGTGAGCAGGAAGGTTTTGGATGGCAGGAGGAGTCGTCTTAACCCCGAGTCACTCGAACTACGTGTATGTTGGAAGGATTATCTTGATGCAAGATACCGCGAGCAAGATAAACCGATTGATGATAGGAAGAGCAGTGACTCGGATGTTGAAGTACTTCCAGATTATTAGGTAATTTCTTTTTATTTTCCTTTTCTCAAGTTTTAAGAATAAAATTTTTCACAAAATATAGTTTTTTCACACACACACACACACACACACACACACACACACATATATATATATATATATATATATATATATATAAGTTTCACAAGCAAGATAGATATTTTTTCATATATAAAAAATGGGTAATCTCGCCTGTTTACTTACAAGTAACCGGTCCCAAGACCGGATAAAAGGAGGAGGGCCTATGAATACATTTATCTTCAATTTAATTCTAATAATTTGAATATTTGAATGCTAGAAAGATTATTGTATACACACATATATGTGTGCGTGTCTAGGGTATTTTTAATTGCTTTACTTGCTTGCATACACATATATGTGATAATATGTATACATACATTATTACATTACAATTTGCTTACATAATAACAAGAAAATACCGCAATTAAAATCTTTACTTTGAATAATAAGAAATAAAAAAAACACAGGTTGGGCCCAGGCCCGGCCCTAAATATTGGGCCAAGGGCCAAGGCTTGGACTGCGCCTAGTTACCCCTCTTTTCTGGCCCGGCCCGTTTCCCATTTCCTCACCACAGTGGCCCGACCCTGGCCTTTTTTCACTCTTAGCCCGCTGTGCCCAGGTTGGGCCGGCCCAAGCCCCGGCTCATTGACACATCTACTTGAACAAAAAGGAGTGAATTGTTATAGTAAACTAGGTCTACAAGTATTGCAATATCTAATAATTTGCAAGCATAGCAAACGTATGTCAACAGGTATTGCAATACATAATAATGTGCAAGCCCATATATAGGTTAGACAATTGTTATAAGCTGCAAAATTCTCATCCATCTCTCGAACAATGAAGAGTACATAGTCCTTCTAAACTATGTCAATAGGCATTACTCTACCTAATAATTTATAAGTGATAGTTGGTCAAAAGGAAAGATCCAAATACAGGTTATATGGTTTTAGCAAGCTGTAGCATACACTCACTCATCACTAAAACAGTAGTAATAAACTATGTTGATAGGCCTAGCCATCCTTAATAATGTACATGCCATAATTGATATTATAAGATCAAATGAAAAACCGCAAATACAGGTTACACAATTTTAGTTAAGGTTGGGCATTTAAACCAATCCAAGCAGTCAAATCGGCCAATCATTATCGATTTAAAAAATCAACTGGTTTGATTTTTATTCTCCAAATCAATGTTCTGTTTGATTTTTTTGAACTGTTCTAAACCGAACCGAATGGAACCTATATATATATATATATATATATATATATATATATATATATATATAACCATAACATATAAGTAAACTTTACTCTAATTTTATTAAGTAGGCTCCAAAAAACATGTTATTATGTGTAGTACAAATAGAGGTGTCAATGGGCCAGCCCAGCGGGCCAAGAGTGAAAAAGGGCCGAGGCCGGGCCACTATGGTGGAGAAACGGGCGGGGGCCGGGCCAGAGAAGAAGGGTAACCAGGCCTAATCCACACCCTGGCCTTAGGCCCATTATTTAGGGTCAGGCCCAGGCCCAACTTGTGTTTTTTAATTTCTTGTTATTCAAAGTAAAGATTTTAACTGCGGTATTTTCTTGTTATTATGTAAGCAAATTACACTGTAATAATGTGTGTATACATATTATGACATATATGCGTGTGCAAGCAAGTAAAGCAACTAAAAATACCCTAGACACGCACACATATATGTAGTAATATGTGTGTATACAATAATCTTTCTACATTCAAATATTCAAATTGATAGAGTTAAATTGAAGATAAATGTATTCATAGGCATTTCTCCTTTTATTCAGGCTTGGGGCCGGCTGTTTGTAAGCAAACAGGCGAGGTTACCTATTTTTTATATATATAAAAAATATCTATCTTGCTTGTAAAACATATATATATATATGAAAAACTATATTTTGTGAAAAATTTTATTCTTAAAACTCGAGAAAAGGAAATAAAAAGAAATTACCTAATAATCTGGAAGTACTTCAACATCCGAGTCACTGCTCTTCCTATCATCAATGGGTTTATCTTGGTCGCAGTATTTCGCATCAAGTCCTTCCAACATACACGTAGTTCGAGCGACTCAGGGTTAAGACGACTACTCTTGTCATCCAAAACCCTCATGCTCACTGAAAATGATAACTCTGAAGCAACCGTGGAGGCTTGCACCAGCAGTACATCTCGTGCAATTTAGGATAAAGTTTTATACATGTTTTGATTTTGTTTCTAAAAATTTAACAAATTAAAATTAACATGTTCTTGCATTGATAAATCAAAATAATGATCAACATTGGAATATACACCAATCTCATTAAAAGAAGAAAAAGTATACGAACCTGCCGAATTAGAAGTACCTTCACCTGGTAGTTGTCTTGCTACTAGATGTTCAAAGCCCTTAAGGTATGGCGCATAATACCTCTCAGCAGTCGATGATGAAGCTCCTTCGCGCACGTCAGCAGAATTACGATAGAGGTTGAACAATTCCTCAAATGTCTTGCTCATTTTCGCTGTGAGTTCGGTTGTTCTCGATATCTCTTGTATCGAGATGTTCACGCCATGCAACTTTAACCTAGAATCTAAACAAGTAGCCACAGCAAAAACAACAGGCAGTTCACTCAAATATTTATTAAACTTTTTATCCATCACTTTTACTATTTCCTCAAAGGGTCCTATATATCTCCATTTTGTTAAAATTGTAATCATCTTGAGAATTTCTATTACAGCGAGAGGAGAGGTAGGATAGTACATACCAGACAATTGATTGGTAGACGTGTAAAAATACCTCCAAAAATTCAGCGAGGTATGTAGTCATCTATCATTCCTCGTGAGTTGGCAAGCCGGCTGGGAATGAGGTCAGTAGAAAATGCGTATAGACTTCTTTGTATGCCAGAATATGTAAAAGCATATGATATGTAGAGTTCACCTATGGACCACATCTGTAAGTGGTCTCCTGCGAGGCATATTATAATGAACACAAAACGTTTTAAATTGTTGTGTTCTCGAACCCAAACTATTAACATACGCTGTCATATCCATCATTTTGAGAAGAAAGCCTCCTGCAGCAGCTAAACCATCTTGAACAATTAAATTAATTATATGACAAACACAACGAACATGAAATAAGTTACCAGAAAGTACAGGTTAGAGGCTCTCCTCTAAAGCATCAACAACAGCTGTATTGTTAGTAGCATTATCAAAACTAATACTCATAATCTTATTCTTTAATTTAAATGTGGTACATGCTTTAAGTATAATAGTAGCAACGTTAATTCCATCATGCGGAAAAGAAAAGATTCGAAAGCGATGATCATCTTGTTCATAATCCAATCTGCATCAATCCAATGGGTCGTCACACAAGCATAACTAACAAAAGTAAATGGAGATTGTCAAATATCAGAAGTAAGACTAACTTTATCGTCAAAATAATCGAAATAATCGATCAGGCGTGCTTTAGCAGCATTATACTGCCAGAGTGCATCAGATCTAGTTGTGTTTCTATGAACCTTTTTGTACAAAGGTTGCATGTAGGTGTTCATATATCTAGAGTGCTTAGCATTATTGGCAAAAGTAAAGGCTTGTTCATCATGAATAACAAGTTCAGCGAGACCGTCTCTTTGCTCTCGCTGATTATAAACAAATAACTTACCGTCAAAAGATAACTGCATTTGACTAGGTTCGACGTGGCCGCTTCAAGGTGCACACTGAAGGTAATGCCTGTTAAAATGTCCATTACCACTACCAGTGAAAAATAATTTAGCACAGTACTTACATCGAGCTTTTCGGACGTTGTCCACCGTAATTTCATCAAAATGATTCCAACACTCGACTTTCTTTTTTTTCACCTTTTGGACTTCTGACAGACTAGTAGAAGGATTGCTCGGCCCTTCTCAATCACGACCGCTCATCGGGTTAACATTATGCCATGGAGTAGTAGCTTTCCCAACCGATATGCGTCCTTGACTAAAATGTGAGCTATCTTGTGAAGGTGTGTATTCAATATCTGAAATGTTTTGATTGAACTCCCAATTGGCTTGGGTATCTATCATACAGTCTGTAATCATTTGTCCAGGAATGAATGGTTGTGGTGGTACTTAGATTGGTGTTTGTGATGGCTGTGGTGGTGGTGCTTGTGCTTGTGGTGGTGTTTTTTGTGATGATGATCCACGCTTCAATTTGTTCAGTATTCTAGCCATATTTGATGCTAAACTTTTTTACTAGATTGAAAAATAAAACTAGGGCAATAATAAGTAATCAGAAATAACAATAAAAAAGAATTAAAGAGTAACAAATGAATAAGAGTAATTAGTAATTCAAAATTGGAAAGAGTTAGTAATTAAAAATAATTTGGTAATAGTAATTAATAAATACGAATTCACTAATTACTAATTAGTAAACAGAATAATTATAGAGTAACAAATGAATAATAGGAATAGCTAGTAATTAGAATTTAGTAAGAGTAGTAATTAGTAAACAAGAGTAGTAATTAGCAAGAGTACTAATTAGCAAACAAGAGCAGTAATTAGCAAGAATAGTAATTGAAGAGAGAAATAGTAGCAAAGCTTGTAGAAATGTAGAATGTTTAGTAGTAATTGGAGAGTAAGAAGATTGATGTGAAAAATTTGAAAGAAAGGGTGTGAATTTATAAATTTTTGAAAGTCCACAAAAGATCAAAATGCCCCTTAAAACTAACCGTTTATAGTTGTTGAAGAGGGTAAAAGTGTAGAAAAATGTTAAAAGAATTGGAAATATTTAGTTGGACCAAACCGGGCCACTGGGGGGGGGGGTAAAAGTGGAATTTAGGGAAATAATAGGGAATATGGTCACTGGGGGAAGGGGGAATTCAATTTGAAAAACTCTGGGGCGTGCCAAAAAAAGCCACAAAACCGGGCCAAAAGAGGGCTGCAACCCAGACCAACACGTTTTGGAGGGCCTGCCTGGGCTTTTTCGGGCCGGGCCTGACCCGGGCTTTTTTCGGCAATTCTTCGGCCTGTTCCAAGCACAGGTCCAAGGCCCTAAACTAATGAGCCGCTACTGTTCACCACAGGTCCAGGCCAGCCCGCGGGCCACCCGACCCTTTTGACAACTCTATGTTCGAGAGTGAGACCTTTTACTCTCAACTCCAACAAACTAAATACATGTTTTAGAAAACTAAATACTCATTATTCTAGTTTGCAGAGGCTAAGACGCTGTTTGAGATTGATTCTTAAATATAGATTTTGATTAAAACTGAATCAGTTTCTAAAATCAGCTTTAACCCACTTTATGCATAATAAATTAAAATTATCACAAAGTGTATTCAAATTGAAATGCAACAGATATTTTGGTCATTATTTTGATCAAACCTAATTTTCTAAAACTGATTAAATTTGGAATCCAAAAATATGAGGATTCTGCATTTAATTAGTTTTGAGTACATTAGAACATATTTAATTAGTTTATTTTTTTTTACCAAACACTTCAAACCTGTTTTAAGATGAATTTAATTATATTTAAGCATTCTGGAATCAATCCCAAACACTCTCTAAATTTAGAAATAAAAAAACTGAAGATTTTGAATTTAACTAGTTTTGAGTACATTGGAGTAGTTTTAATCGGTTAATATTTTTTTGCCAAACAAATTTAATATGTATTTAATCAGGTTTCACCAATTCAGAATCAATCTCAAACACTCTCTAAGTACTTGTAAGTTCAATTAAGAAAGTGGTCACTAATCCTTCATCAATACGCTTATCTAAGACAATTGTGTACCTTTATTTATTAATAAAAAATCACTTGTTACTATGATTTCATGTTGCAATTAGTTGATTGATGTTCATTGTTTTTTTATCAGTAATTTCGGTTTCAATGAAGGCATGTGAGCAGGGAATTGTCATAAGTCATTTGAAATAACACGTCGGTGTATGTTTAGCGGATAAAATAACGAGACAAGAAAAGGTTGCATAGTAAACCTATAGCTACGTCCGGTACATAGGAGGTGAGAACATAATGACAAGCAAATATCTTGTTGCAAGAGGGCCAAGACCTCAAGGGATAAAGAAGCTCTACCATCGGATGACAGTTCATCTGACATTACTTTCAGGCTGGGCCATTCCAAGGTCTGGGAAATAAGTCTTCAGCTATAATTGAATGACCCAAAGTGCGCCATAGGGAGCTTGAAATTTTAAGGTAAAAGTGTTCCCAAAACCCCTAAACAAATGGGCTAAGACTAGGAAGCCCATAGCTATATATATCTCTTGACCTTTGGCCAAGGCGCAGGCCGGAGTAACATACTATCTATTGATCTTTTTTGCTCAAGCCACAAGAAGAACAGTGGGATCAAAATTAGAAGGAAGGAGACCTTCTCGTTGTGGCTCACACCACCCCAATATCGTTTCTCATCAACACCATCAACCTCACTTACTCCTTCATTTCACCCAAATTTCCTCCACGATTAGCTTCAATTGGTAAGGAATACTCTACCTTGGACTTTAAGGAGGGAATTGAAAGAGTATCAATCTGTCTGAGATTGGTGATTGTTGCCAAGTCCCCGAGCGTTATTGTCATCGTAGCATGCATGAAGTGAAAGGCATTATTTGTAGCACGCCAGAAGAATGGGGCAGAAACTAGGACAACCTTGTCTTTATCGAATTTGTACTTAGAAAACATGATAGGCTCATTGGTCCCGATTCTTTGCCACTCGATGCTGAAGTGGCTGTTATTCAATTCACCCATGAATTCTAGGACTTATGGAAGAAAGACCAGCTCCAGTTCAAGGCTGAGCCGCTACTTTAAGGATCCCAAGAAGAAGCATGATCCATGAAAACAACAGGTGGCCCTCTACGTAGGGATAAAGTTCGAGAGTGTAAGGGTAGGGAACTTACCTGGCTTAAAGGCAGGCCCCAAGGCATGACCAGAATCTTAAATGACGATGCAAATCTTCTTCGTTCTCAACAGCCCCATCAAAACCATCCAAGATAAGGTGAACCTTGTTTCGCGGCGAAATGTTGCCTCTACCTAATTGCTTATGGCAGAGTTGGTCTTCGAGAGAAGGTTTCAACAGATCGAATGGGTCAATCTAAGAATGCTGGATCAAGAATAGAAGAGTATTTGCAGATATCCAAATTGGTCACAAGGTTAAAATAGACATATAAAAGAAGGGTGTCAAAGAAGAAAGCCAAGGGGCTGCAAAAGGTACTCTAGAACGAGAAAGTAAGAGAGAGAAATTTGATGGTTCCCAGAAGACATTAAACCGTTGAGAATCGTCAAATTTGAATTATGAGCCTCGGGATAAATAGAGGGCGCCGAAGAATGGCCGCACATCCACTCAATTTCATGGGCATATTAACCGTTGAAGTTAAATGGGCAAGCTGACATGGCACACAGAGCTACTTTGGGGGGCATCATTTGAACCCGAATTAGCTCACTAAGGCTGATAAGGGCCATGAGCATGCCACATCATCAATAAGAAAGTAATTCGCCTGAGAACAAGTCCCCATTAGAGGTTTATTCATCATAGCGCAAGTGGGACAAATTGGTAACTGTCAAATTAATTCGTCAAATCAAAGGCAATAATGACTGAATGACACATGGCGAGTTATATATGAGCAAGGTATAGACGCATGGATCTTTCACATAACGCCTAAAATTTTGACAGTGCTACGTGTCATTAAGAGAGAAGTTATGAAAAACGTAGCAAGGGTGGGATGAAAACTTAGTCAGGAAGGCAAAATGAGGCAGTATCCAGCCCAGAACAGAAACGTGGCAAAGCTAAATCGAATAAGGAATGTCAGCATGACCAGAACGGTAAAACAGACATGCTTGACACATGGCAGCTCTAGATCGGATGAACCGAGTTTAGATGATTACACCTGAGCTTTAAAGCCAAAAATTTGTCTCAATTAATCCTTTTCATCACCAAACATAAACTATCGTATTGTTTACGTTATATCAACCTTCGCTTACCTTAAGCAAGCATGTTTATCATAGTTAGGCTAGGACCATAAAAACCAACTATTTTTTCATCCAAACAGTTTATAAAGTGTATTCGATATCTGGATTAGTGCTTTCATGTTATTAGAAAGTCATTCACTGAAAAAATTTGAAGGTAAACGATATTATTCATTATATTGTTATACTTGGTTTGATTAGGAGAAGGAGTAGATCAGGTAATAATAGCTGTAACTGAAATTGCACTGAGAAAGTCTTAAAGCATTAGGCCAAAAAACTCTGAGAATATTTCTAAGTCCTCGTAGATTGTTTCAAAGAAGTCAAATTAGGCGCACTCCCCTAAATGCCAGACCGTTTGAATCAATTGAAAATTGTCTGTTACACGTGATCCCATCAGAACCTAGTACGCTTGCGCATCATTATGATATTCATTTTTATCCAAAGGCACTTGCTTGAGCGTTAGCGGAGCAAAAAAGTATATAACAAATAATTTTGAATTCTTTTAACTCTAATTATGAGAATCCCTAAGTTCTCATAAACAGTTTAAAAGAACTCGAGCAACACAAACTCTTCCAAAGGCCACACCGCTTAAATCATTTGGAAATATTTTTCACATGTGGCTGCATCCAGATCTGGACACTCATGCACAATTAAAACATCAATATATCCAAGGGCACGTGCTAGAGCATTTACAGAGCGAACAAGTACGTATCAAATTAATATAAACTTTTGAAATCTTCTAATTCTAAAGTGAAAAAAATGAAGCATTGTCTCATCTGTGATGCCAAGGAAAGGGGGTTCATACCTACATAGAGATGCCACACAGGCTGCAGTCCGAGTCAACTTCCAAATGTACAAAGTGAGAGACAGTGAGGGTGGAGTAAGGGTAGAGAGCAAGGCTTCTAAGACAGGCTGTGAGGAGTGGCAGTGTTGTGAAGACAAGGCTGAGACGAACAGGGCCGGTAGTCCACAGTCCAAGTCAAGGTCCGAGTTAGGGTCCAATGCTATGTCCAAGATTATGTCCACTTGTGTTTCTCTCTTTAAAATCCAAGAGCTCTTGAGTTCTAGAGTGAGAAAGTGATTTTAAGAGAATGAGTCAAGAGTTCCTTTAATGAAGTCCAAAGTCCACTATTTTTAGGCAAAGGTATGCATATGTCATCAAATGCCACATGTCATCCCCTAGAAGTAACACGTCACCAGGGGTCCAAAAATATTGGTGCTCCGTTGGATTGTCGATACGCAAATTTGCACTGCTTTGCCCTACACAGCGTCGCTTTACCTATCTGAGAAAACTGACCACACCGCGACAACATGATCAAAGTAAGCCCGTTGCCCCAGCCACCCGGTCCAAGCCCTTACTGAATCCCACAAGTGTGCATCAAGAGACGCGTAAAGAACCTGACAGCGGCGAGGGTTGCCCCTGTAGCCAACTGCTAAGCGGACTAGGCGCAATGCCCTTCAAAGACTTGTTCCCCTCCCGGAGTGACCTGGGAGTCATCGTCCTGGGGGTGCCGATGATCACCAGTGACATGAATGGACATGGTCGCAGCTCAGTGCCTAGTGTCATGCAAGTCACCCTAAGCGGCGATAGCTTTATGGTAACGAGCCTATCCTACTACGATGCTGCACATTCCAGAGAGTGAGTCGAAGCATGTTTCACATCCATGGTGGGGGATGCATGGTGTGGTGAATGAGTGTGGTGCTCGGAGGCATGTAACATGATTGTGGCGCATGGGTGCGATGCCAACGGCATGAGACATTGAGTGTGGCGCATGGACGCGATGCCTACAGCACGAGACATTGATTATGGCGCATGGGTATGATGCCAACGGCATGAGACATTGACTATGGCACATGGGTGCGATGCTAACGGCATGAGACATTGATAATGACGGGCTCAGCGACGACTGTCCTGAGACAATACTTGGTGTCGGGGGCACATGTCATGGAAATGGCGCATGGGCGTGGTGACAACAGTAGTGAGACAATACCTGGTGTCAGGGGCACATGTCATGGAAGTGGCGTACGGGCGGGCGTCAAGTGCCCCGGAGACGGGGAGTGAGCCAAGTGCATACATTGTACCAAAATGATATATGCAAACTTTAGTAATGACAAAGTTGGTGACAATGGTATGCGACCATCACGGAAGGGTCACTTGGGGGTAGCGCGCTACTTTGGGCGATGAGCGTCGCAGAGGCGATGTGTGGCTGTGGGCGACATACGACAGATTTCGCTAGGTTGGTGTGCGAGCATTGGTGAGCATCGCGAAGACACAAATCCTGTGAAGGCAAGTGCGCATGAAAGGGGAGGCCGAAGACCAACTTTTGGGGGAAGGCCAAGGCCAACCCCCTTAGGGAGGCCAAGGCCGATCCTAGGGGGTGGCCAAGGCCAAGGCCATCCCTCAAAGGGGAGGCCAAGGCCACTTATCCTTTTTTGGTGATCTTCGGGCACGCCGACGGTTGGTGTGTTGGTGGACAACAAGGAGTTGGGTGGTCGAGGTACGACAAGCGTGTTGCCGTGAGTCGCACCCATGTAGTGAATAAGGTGCCAAAGTCATACACGAAGCGTACAAAACAGAAAATGTGCAAAAAAGGACATTGCGCGAGAAGTGGGCAACTTGGGTGGGGGAGGGGAAGGCAAAGGCCAACCCCCATGGGAGGCCAAGGCCTACCCCATAGGCAAGGGGGAGGCCGAGGTCAACCCTATGGGGTAGGCCAAGGCCTTTGCCCCTTGATCCCGTTGCTCCAGTGGAGCTGTCGGTCGATGTTTTTGGTAAAAAAGTGTTCGGATGGTAGCGGTGTGACGAACGTGCCACTGTGAGTCACACTGATGTTAAATAATTGGCGTCCAAGTCGCACACGAGACGTGCGGAGCAAAAAAATGCGCAACCACTGCCACAATTACATCCCACCATCATTATGTTCCTTAGCTTTTTCACTTTTCTTCAGCCTTCTCACTCCAATCAACTGTCACGGCTTTCTCATTCTACTCACTTGCAACAAACCATCACAATTCAACAAACCAAATGAACAAAAATAAAAAATTGAATTTGGGGTTTAAAATTTGGAAGAAGATGTATAAAATTTCTTTTTTCCATCAAACTGTTATGCAACACCATGGCATCTACCACCATTAACTACCACCAGAGCAACCTTCCACCATTGACATTCGCCAGTGCTAGGATGATGTGGTTAATGAGGCTGAGCTAGTTTGCCAACTTTCACGCTGAGTGCTTGCCGAGAAAGGTGCAGTGACGAGATGAGGGGAGAATATAGGTTAAAACCCTAATTTGAAAAATTAAGATTTATAAAATTTTATATTGCATATGCCTTTTAGATACAAAATGAAGGGAGTATCAACATTTAAAACAAATATATTTTTTAACGTATCAATGTGGCTTTACCTTTTAAATTTTAATATCATTGACTATAATTCACCCTAACCTCGAGGACACGAGTCCCAAAATTATAAGAATCCACCTAGTCGAACTTGTAGATATTCTAACTTTATCATATGTCAATAAATTTAAATTTATAGTTATATCCAAAAGTTAATAGAGGCAATAGCTGGTGCACCTTAATTTATAGAGAAAAAAAAACATGATAATACCTGGATGTAGGAACGGTTCTCTAAGAAACAGGGACACCTAAGGTACTCATTTTATCAATTTTGATGTTGATAACTTTTAAGGTTATGTTTTGATAATGTTTTCTTTAAAGGTGAACATACACTTACTCTCGTAATTATACGATTGGGCTAGATCCACTGGCACATTTTTGTCACTTAAAGATGCCTTGTGAACTTTTAACCTCTTAAGTAGCAAATTATTTATGATTAACCAAAAATATTGTAGTTTAGACTCACCTTCCTAAAAGTAAAAATACACTTAAATTTAGTAAACCTTTTATTTCTAAAAGGGTATTTTTAATGAAAAAATTTATAGCCATTGCTGGAGATTATTTTGTATGCTGGGGCGAGATCGTTACCCATTTTGGTTATATTAATAGTCTTTTGTCACTAAAAGATGCATTAATGGACCTCTTTAGCCTAAAAATGTTTAATGTTAGCCGAAATAGTAGTAATTTAGTCTCATCTTCTAAAAAGTCAAAATATTCAGAGAACTTTTTAACTTAAGAAGAATATTTTAAAAAAATATTTAGTTATTTAACCCCTTGCATATAAAAACTTGAGAGTTAACTATATAAAAAGTTATTATTCATTTGAGCCGAAAAAAATTATAGTCTTTATTAATTGGAATTCATTTAATCCTATCACTTGTTATTAATCATTTGAGCTGGGAAAAAACTGGAGTCTTTATTAATTAGGGTTCATCTGATCCTATCACTTTATAAGAGTGAAATATGTGAAGACAATAATCATATGAAATATGTTATCATGTAAATATATGATATCTCGGGATACAATGCATCATAGAAAGATAATAACTATATGAAGAATATGTTGTCATGAAATAAGGGTATTTCAATAACTCTAATCCAAATATAGGATTATGTACTCGCCACAAACTCAAATTATAATTAGGAACAAAATTGTATGATAAATCCAATTCTTATGCATTTAAAATTTTCTAAAAAAAGATAATAACTATATGAAGAATATGTTGTCATGAAATAAGGGTATTTCAATAACTCGAATCCAAATATAGGATTATGTACTCGCCACAAACTCAGATTATAATTAGAAACAAAATTGTATGATAAAACCAATTCTTATGCATTTAAAATTTTCTAAAAAAACTCCAGTTGTACTATAGTTTCTTACACAAATATGTCTGTAATTGAAATTTAGAATTAAACTTCAGTTTTATGATAGTTTCAATATACAGAAATTTTTACATATTGAAATATATATACATGCACAATAATTAAAATTCGTAGCATACACGGCAACATACAAATTTGAAATACAAAATTTAAAAAGGATTAAATTTAGGATAAAATATTCAATCTAGTTTAAGTAGATTATGTTTATATTTTTGAAGGCTATAGAAAACATTATTCTCCATAAGTAGTTTTCATTAATCGAAATTGACAGAAAAGATATAGTAGCTTGAGGTAGTTTAGCTTTAACGTGAATGGAAGCAGTAGGTTTTGATAGAAATTTTTTCAGTAATAAAAAAAACACGTAGGAGTTCAAGGGTGGTTTTATAATTTTTCATAATTTTTTTTCTAAAAGACAAAAGAACTCTTAAGTATAACTAAAGCATATATTCCTATAAGGATATTCTAAGAAAAGATACTTGATGTCCTAAGAGAAGCCAAATACACTCTTATTTTTTAACAACACTCTAATTCAAAATGAGTCTTTGATGGGAAAAAAGTGTTTCAAGTGAAGGTTTCAGTTTAAAAAGGGCATCTTAAGGAAAAAATAATAAAAGAATTAGCAATTTAACCCCAGTCAAGATTATATATGCATTTAGAAAATCTTAAAAATTCTAGTTTTATGATACCTTCCTTATATCAATATGTCTATATTAAATATATAGAATCAAACTTCAGGTTTATGACAGTTTCAATGTAATAATATGTCTATATTGAAATCTATACACATCAAAAAGGATTGAATTTTTGACAAAATATTGTATGTAACTTAGGTATATTATATTTTTCAAAAAAAGCTTTAGAAATTATGTTCTATACAAGTTATTTTCTTTAATCGAATATGGAAGAGAAGATATAGTAACTCTATTGTAAGTTAAGTCAAAACATCATTTTACTCTGATAAAAGCATATATTCCAGTAAAAATAATTTAACGAAAGAGACTTGATATTATATGAAAAGTAAAAAGCACCCTTATTTTTTAAAACACTTATTAAAAATAGGTATTTAATAAAAATAAATTTTTTTAATTAAAAGTCAAAACAATCCTTAACTCTAACAAAAACATATATTCCAATAGTGATATTTTAAGCAAAGATGTTTGATATTCTATGAGAAGTCCAAAATATACTCATTTTTAAATTAAACTCTAATTTAGAAAGGGTATTTAATGGAAATGAAATGTTATAAGTCAAAAACATCCTTACTCACTCTTAATCTTTTATGAAAATATCAATTAGAAAAGGATAATTTAAGGAAAGAAAAAATTAACCATTTAAGTCTACATGTGCTATATATATATATATATATATATATATATATATATATTTGAATTTTTTCAACTAGTGTGCGTCACTCAAACCGATTTAGTTCGTGAAAACTGCTATGGGAAATTTCCAATGACATGCATAGTGTTTTCCAGATCGATTTTGGCAAGATATATATAGACTGTACAGAAATTCCGTGAACACCTTGCAGCTTAGTTTCTGACAACTTAGAAACCGCTTGCGACTTGCATAGCCATTACGTCGTAGCTTCCTCGAAAACGTGTTTGTCTTCGGCCTCTCTAGTTCTTCCGTATATCGCATATACTTTTACGGCAAGAAAACAAGGACAAATAATAAAGAACAAGTCAGTGACTTGCAGTTTTGGCTTACAATATTTACATATATATAGAGTTGAGTTGGACCAGCAGCCAGAGGTTGAAGAAGAAGAGCGATATCTGACTTAGCACAGGGTACAAAATGAAAAGCACGATGAACTACTTCCCGCTTGGTATTTCTGATCAAGACTTAGAGTCACGGTGTATAGCATCTATATGTAGAGCCCCTTTGGGCATGCGACGAGCCGGAGAAGACAGGGCCAGGCACGCCTATGACCCCGAACTCGTCTCTATCGGCCCATTTCATCATGGGAACCCGGCGTTAAAGCTCATGGAAGAGCACAAAAGCCACGTGATATCGCGTGGCTTGGAGAGGATTAACAGGTCACGGCGGCTCGAGGTAAGCGTGAACCAGGAGGGCGCGATTACAATGGACAGTTTGGCTCAGGCAATAGAGGGGTTGGAACCAAGGGCACGGGTTTGCTACTCCGAGGCCTTTGACATCCATAGCGAGAAATTCCGACACATGATGGTCCTTGATGGCTTGTTTATCATCGAGGTCTTTGACCGGTTCCGGGAAAGCAATGGGGTAATCCACTCACCTCCCTCCCCTTTTTCTTGTTTTCGCTCTCGTTTCCAAAAAATTGCCCAAGAATGTAGATTGACAATCACGTTTAAGGCTAGATGAATTTTTTAAGCTAAAACTAGTTCACAGGCTCATGCATCAAGTTGATTTCAGGCCGAAGGTATACATGTTTAACATGTGGTTCTGTGCTCAACGATAGGAAAATGTACTCTCACATTTAGGTTTACAAAAAAAGACTTTGGCACTTTCACCTAAAGTCAACGGAAAGAACTAGGTGACCCCAAACAAATTGATTGCAATCAGAGCCCCGGCACGGTTCTACGTGTGACCACAGAAATGAGAGGAAGGACTTGGTCTTCTTCTGTTATACCGTACGCGTTATTTTTTTCTTCTCCCCGCTGGACTTCCCATTTGTTTCCATCCACTTAGGCCTTTTGGTCTCTCACTTAAAAGTCCCATCTTCTAAAGAAGGAATGCTGACAATCACGAATGGAAGAGCAAATTTTGGCTTTACTCGGATGGTTAGAATTTTATTTTAATCCGTGTATACTAAAAATTAGCAGTCGCTAATTATTTTTAGTAATTTTTCTTCTAATACATCACTAAATAAAAGTCACTAATAATATTTAGAGACGATTGATTGTCACTATATAGGGGGTAGGAGGAAGATTTCTCTAGCCGGGGTAGCAACCAAATTTTTTCCCGAATTAGAATTTGCTAGTTTGGCAGAACAACGAATAGCTGAAGAAAGGGAGAGTGTGATTACTCAAGTAGCCGCCTGGATTTTTAAGTTTAAAGGGACCTTCTTCTGGTTAAAGTCTCAGTTTCAGCAATGGGTGCACACTATTTTACTGAAAAGTCTAAAAGAATAGATTGGGTGGGAGTTGCGGTAACTTAAATATTCATTATATCGACATATGTAGTAATTAAGAGTAAACTGTCTTTTCTTACTGAAAAGTCTAAAAGAATTAGGCCAAAGAATTAAAGAATCTTCTGAAGTTCTTATAGATCATGTGAAAGAACTCAAATTAGGCACCCTCCCCCAAAATGGCCAGATTGTTTAAATCATTAGATAATCTTCTTTCGCATGTGGCCTCTCAAGATCTGGCACGGTAGCATTCAAATTTACATGTTTACCCGATGGCACGTGCCTGAGTGTGTATAGAGCAAACAAGTACGTAGCGGATATAAAATTTTAAAGTTACTTTACTCTAAAGTAATAAAGATAATATACGATGTTACCAGTGTTATAAATTTGATCTTCATAAGCTAATCACAAATTTCTAGACTTCTATAATATGATAGATTTAGAGATAACACGGAAAATTTATAAAGAACGTGTTTTCGAGATAGATTTTGCCAAGAGATAGACCGTACAGAATTGCCGTGAACACCTTGCAGCTTAAGTTTCTGACAATTCAGAAACAACTTGCAACCATATGTCTTCGGCCGACTGTGTTAGTCTTCGGCCTCTCTAATTCGTCCGTATATCGCATATACTTTTACGACAAGGCAAAAATAATAAAGAACAGTCAGTGCCTTGTAGTTTTGGCTTACTATACGTCCATATACATAGAGTTGAACCAGCAGCAAGAGGTGGAAGAAGAAAAGCGATATCTGACTAGGTACAAGGTAAAACATGACAAGCACAATGAACTACTTCCCGCATGGTGGTTCCGATCAATACTTAGGGTCACGGTATATAGCATCTATCTGTAGAGTCCCTTTGGGCATGCGACGAGCCGGAGAAGACAGGGCCAGGCACGCCTATGACCCCGAACTCGTCTTCATCAATGGGAACCCGTCGTTAAAGCTCATGGAAAAGCACAAAAAGCCACGTGATATCGCGTGGCTTGGAGAGGATTAACAGGAGACTGCGGCTCGAGGCAAACGTGAACCAGGAGAGCGTGATTACAATGGACAGTTTGGCTCAGGCAATAGAGGGGTTGGAACCAAGGGCAAGGGCGTGCTACTCCGAGGCCTTTGACATCCATAGCGAGAAATTCCGCACATGATGGTCCTTGATGGCCTGTTTATCATCGAGGTCTTTGACCGGTTCCGGTAAAGCAATGGGGTAATCCACTCACCTCCCTCCCCTTTTTCTTGTCTTCGCTCTCGTTTCCAAAAATTTGTCCTAGAATGTAGCTTGACAATCACGTTTACAAAACTAGTTCACAGGCTCGTGCATCAAGTTGATTTTAGGCTGAAGCTATGCATGTTTAACTTGTGGTTCTGTGCTCAACGATAGGAGAATGTAATTACATTTAGGTTTACAAAAAAGACTTGGCACTTTCACCTAAAGTCAACGGAAAGAACTAGGTGACCCCAAACAAATTGATTACTATCAGAGCCCCGGTTCTGTGTTTGACCACAGGGATGAGAGGAAGGACTTGTTCTTCTTCTGTAGTATCGTACACGCTATTTTTTTCTTCTCTCCGCTGGACAGGCCTTTTAGTTTCACTTCAAGTCCCATCTTCTAAAGAATGAATGCAGACAATCAGGAATAGAATTGGCTGGTTTGGCAGAACAGCTGAAGAAAGAGTGAGTATGATTACCCAAGTAGCCGCCCGGATCTTTAAGTTTGGAAGGAACCTTCTTCTAGTCAAGTTCTCGTTTCAGCAATAGTTGCACACTATTTATTGAAAGTAAATCAATGAATTTTTTACGTCCTACTTTCTACGAGATAAAAAAAATATTACACTTTCAGGCTATCAGAAGAAAAAGAAATCAATATATGAGGTTTAAGATATGAGTCATTTGGTGAGCAGCGCAACAAGAAAGTATTTTCCTTGGAAATTTTACCCATCCTTTGCAACACATGAACATGTTAATTCCTCTGAATATCACACACACGCCATTTCATTGGTGTAGAGAAGTTATGAACATAAAACTTTGTCAGTTTCTTATGGTAAGTGAGACAGAATTCAGTATACACTGAAAGCCTCACTCGGATTCTGCACAATTTCCAAAAGAAAAAAGGTCGTCAATTCTACTTAGTCAGAAACATTCAAGTGTTTCAAACACTTGATGCGCAGCTTCTTTTAGTGTGCTGGCACGACGTGAAACTACGTGGAATTACATTCATTCAATGAAGCTTTTTTCTGTCAAAATTTTCTTTAACACGATGCAACCTATTTCTCAGGGCATTTCATGGGATGAAGCCGAAACTGATCTCATCTTCAGGTCCCGCTGGATGCTTCCTGTGCTTATGCTTGATCTCATTAAACTTGAGAACCAGCTTCCCTTTTTCGTACTAGAAAAGCTTTTCGATCTCACTCATACTGGCAACAATTCATTCTCCTACACCTTCACATATCTCGCTCTCTACTTCTATGCTTCTTTCAATCCTTCAATGCCCAAAAAATGTTTGACATATCACGACTCAAAAGGCGTAGTGCATTTACTTGAGCTTTTTCACTCTGTTTACAAGCCTAATGTAAATAGATGTCCAAGGTACGACAGGAGGCGTTCCATTGGATCTATCAGAGACATACGATTAGCGGATATCAAATTCAAGAGAGGACAGACGAGTAACATGCTAAACATCATTTACGACCAAACCGGCCAAGCAGTTCTTGAAATACCTCAGCTTCTCATTGATTATTCCACTGGTCCCCTGCTGCGAAATTTGGTGGCACTCGAACAAAGCACTAGGAGTGTGAATCCGTACTTCACATCTTATGTGATCTTCTTCGCAGAGCTTGTCAACTCTCCACAAGATGTTGAGATTCTTCGTCGTGGAAATGTCATAGTTTCGCTGATTGGAAATGATGAAGAAGTGGCCACCTTGCTTAGTAACATACGCAAGGAGGTGATATTATTCGAGAGAGAATGCTACCTTTCTTCAGTACGGGGCGATATTAGCGATCGAATGGGTAGTGTGTGGTACCAGGTACGAGGGAGGCTGAAGCTAATTCTTCTTGATCCTTTTGGGAAGTATGTGGCCTTGCTAATCACAATTGCAGCTCTGTACCTGACAATTATCCAGACCGTTTTCACCGTTCTTCAATATGTTTAAACCTCGTAGTCGAAAATAAAAAAATCTCGACCGGACCTGATACATACTTCAACACAAAATGATTTAGTTTAACTACCCTAGAGTACTAGAATTGGTCAGTCATGTGTATAGTTTCCCTATTCTTGAAATCCCAATTCTTTTGTAACCAATCTATATAACCCCTTGATTTCTTCCTTGTAAAGATTAAACATGTACTGAATAAATAAAGCATATGCTGTAAAATCACCTATTGATCCGTTCTTTTGATGACGTGGACAAGTGTACTAAGTTTTAAAGTGCGTCTGGAGTATTTTCTATTAACTGTGCTTGGTCATGGCAAAGCAGTAGTGGAGCCAGAAATGTTGAGCAGGATGTGCACTTGAAAATTTATTTATGATTCACAATATGTCTATACTTATACCCTGATATGTTTACCAACATATTCTTTCATTGCTAAATGTTAATACGGTATTGCCATATAACATGGTGCCCGTTATCTCATTTTGCAAGGTCTTGCCTTCAAGTATTTATACTTCGCTATTTGGTCCCTATAATCATAATGCAATTCGCACTCTGTTTATTGGTGTAACTTGATGGTGGTGCACCTTCGTTTACATCTCATTGATTTGTTTCACCGTTCGCAATCGGAGTTTGCACGTGACAGAGAAAGTTAATTACGACAACATTATTGGATTGATTCTTTACTTGCTTAAACTTTTAGAATAAACCAACGTCATCATCCTAAAGTAGTTATTACTAACAAAAAATGTGGATAAAATAATATAGTGTGGAATAATGTCTCCAATCTAGAGCTTTTGCCTCTCCCCGCCCCAAACTCTTCCCTCTATATAACTTCAACAAAAAAAAAAGGGTAAAGAGTTACATAACCCCCAAAATGTAATTCAAGACCTTGGCACAACCAATCCCCTTTAGAAGCTCCATTAGAAACCCCAAAGTTAGTACTTTATGCTCCCTAACTAGTTTGAAGATGGCTTTAGGTAGTTAGATTGTCCAAAGCAGCAAGAACTAACGGATCTAAATTACCAAGCTGCAACAGGTGACTTGTAGAGAATTGAGAAGGGAGAACACCTGGATAAGACGTGAACACCTAGCAGCTTAAGGTTTTGACAATTTAGAAACAACTTGCAACTTGTATAGCCATTACGTCGCAGCTTCATCACGAGCGCGTTAGTCTTCGGCAGCTCTATTTGTTCTGCATTTCACTTGTTCTTTTAAGACAAGAAAAAAAGGAAAAATGGAAAAAGAACAGTGCCTTGTACTTTGGGCTTACTATATGTATATATATAGTTGAACCAGCAGCCAGAGGTGAAGAAGAAAGAGGATATCCGACTTTGCAGAGGGTACTACATGAAAAGCACGATGAACTATTTCACCCATTGTGTTTCCGATCAAGAGTTAGGGCTGCGGTGTACAGCATCGAGCAGCTTATTCAGGCTCTTTGCCTGGCCTCTGGTCGGTTTGCTTTCTCTTCTTATGCAGTGCCATTTGATCCGAAGTTTTTGTAGCAACCTTCTCTCTACCCTTTCTCTTCTCCTTGGCCTTGAGCGATCAGGACTCATGACTGAAGGGAGCATGCCGTAGTAAGTCTCCTACCAAGCAAAAAAGTCTGGTGAAGCGATGGGACGAAGGGCATATTTGTGGGTCTTAAACTGGCTAGTATAATCCCTCCACTCTGGAACCTCCCGACGATCCTTCATGGTGGCATATCTCGAGTTTTTTCCTTAATTAATATATTTTTAAAATTTAATTACTAATTTACTCTTTTTTGAAATTTATTTACTCACATACCACACTTTTAGAAAACGTTATTTGAAATCACGATTTTAAGATAGAAATCGTTATTTCAGTAGAAATAGCTGTTTGAAATAACGATTTCTACTTTAAAATAGAAATAAAGTTGAAATCGCTGTTTGAAACAGCTATTTCTACTTTGAAGCTGTGATTTCAAATAACGATTTCTAAAAGTGTGATATGCGGATAAATAAGTTTCAAAATAGAGTATATTAGTAATTAAGTTTTAAATATGTATTAATTAGAGTAAAAATTAGCATATCTCTCACGTTGAACTGTAATGATCCTGAAATTCGGAACTCGATCTATAATCCCGAACTTCCGGAACGTTAATCTATCAAACTACATAATATCCTACTTAATGACAAAAACAATCTCAACTCAAACGCAACTTCCAACTTGTACCAGAGCATCTAAATAGATATGAACTAAAATTCTCCACAGTACACAGTCTAAAAAATTCTTTAAGTTAGTTTTATAGACTTTTAAACTACCAAAAATTAAACTTAGGTTCTTTACAAATTGAGCATACTGTACTGACCCAGGCATGGGTCCTACTACACAAATAGTGATTTACATTACAGAATCTCACTCAGGCTCTAAACCATTCTTTGAGCAATCTACTGATGTTCATTACCTACAGAAGGGAACACGCGAGGGTAGGTTTTTGAAAGTTCAGTAAGGTCGCTCAAGCAAACAACCAAAGGAGTTACTAAATGATTTAAGATTCAATTCAAAGACAATTTTTAAAGGATTACAAAATGAGTACCAAATAGTTCAAAGACAAAATGGGGAAATATCTCAAACAATCACACATAGTTTGATAACAATAGGGGAAGAATCTCAACTAAATCCCCTTTGATCAAATATCCAAACAATCATTTTCAAAACAATCATTTTACGATACAATGTAAACAAATTCAGAAGATATTGACCATAAATGATGATTTTCTAAAGAGTTTCAGATGATCTTAAACAGTTCAATAACATTATAAAAAAGAGGCTCAATTTAATCCTTTCGACAAAATATAACACAATCACTTTCAAATATCATGTAATAGATTCAAATAATATCGACATGGTCACATGGTAACATACGAGGAAAGCCACATAGGCAATGCACAATACAGAGTACATATGCATAATGTACAATAATTCCATCAGGGTACTAGCCTGCGTTCCATACAGAAGACCAACCTTATAACGCCTCCCAAAACAGAACAGATGAGCAAATCCACACAGGCATAGCAGATCCTCATGTCAATTTTCACCGGAATAACATACGTATTTCGACATTCAAATCAATACTTGAATATACAATAACATATTTGAATAAGAGTTTCAAATAAGTAGGGTTTCAATGATAATAACATATGCTGATATCAATTCAAATATTTAGAGTTTAGCGATAGCCATGAACAGATCGAAAGAACAAATACAAACACAAATTGTTGAATTTGAGGTTCGGCTAGACATCTTCACCTCAGGATTCAAATAGAAATCATTACCCAGAGTCCAGCAATAGCCACAACTATTCAAAAGAAAGAATACGAACACAATCTGATGTATTATAGGGTTCCGATAGAAATCCCTCACCATCAGGATACAGATAAGAATCCTTACTTCAGTCCGAAGCTAAGTTGTTTTAACCTAAACAAAACAATCAAGTCTTTAGAATATAGTCTATAGCATGATAATATGAACTACATACTAACTTACACATATTCCCAAATTACCAAGATACCCCTGATGTGTAAAATTATCAAAACACCCCTCTTAAATTTAAATCACTAGAGGCCCCTTCCTGTAAGTAAAATCACTTAAATATCCCTACAGTATGTGAATTTACCAAAAAGTACCCCTTATAGATAAATTACCAAAACACCTTCTCTTAGATGAAAAATCACCAAAACACCCCTAGTGCCCCTCGCAAAAAAGAAAATATAAAAAAATATTTTAAAACACTCTTTTATGCCACTTGAAGTCTTTTTTGTACTAAAAAGTATTTCAAAAAATTTTCGCTCAAAAATTTCTAACCGGTACCCAAATTAAGCGCACAAAAGCTGTTTCCGGTATACATATCTATTGACCTCGAAATGATCCAAAATTTTAGAGACACATATTAGTAATATAAAGTTCTTCTAAAATTTTTTGATAACGGTAATTTGGTTTACAATACTAAATAAATCAAGAATCTCTTTTCAACGATATCTTTTCAAAATTTTCCACAGCGTACGTCAAATCTAGAGTGAACTATTTTTAGAAAAATCATACAATAATGTGCCTGACCCTAACCCTGCTTTAGTGACAGTTACAAGTACTATTCACATTTAAATATACACTAGTATACCTTAAAAACACAGTTTTTATATCCTCACAACTGTCGACAAACACCGCCCCCCTCCCCCCCTCACACATGCGCGCGCGCGCGCACACACACACACACACTGATTCACCATCAAAACACACACTAAAACACATTGAAACACATTACACCATCTAAACCACGCACATTAACACACAATCATACACAGAACAACACACAAATACTCACCCACCCGAACATATGCGCGTGCACATCCACGCACACGCACGCACACCTCGATCGGGAACACACACACACACACACAGAGTGCTACTCATCTTCAATTCCCTCATAGACACACGCTAACACCACACATACACGATAAACACACAACCCGAGGCGCGAACACACATAGCACACCCTAAAACACATACTAATAACACACATGACACACCCTGCAATTTCACACACACGTGCACACTAAACGAAAACACATTAACACCTACCATACCACACATACACACCCCCATATAGACAATTACCCATGTAACCCTACTCCTAAAACATCCACACCCCTAAACACACACACACACACACACACACTGCCCAAAACACACACACACACACACACTAAAATTGAAAAAAGAAGACTACCTTTACAAGTTTCCCCTAATTCTCTCCCTCCCTCTCTCTCTCTCTCTCTCTCTCTCTCCCTCTCTCCCCATGTTTCCTACCCAAGCCACTGTCATTTCCTTTTTCACCCTAATTTTTCCCTTCTTCTATAACTAATCTTTTTTTATACAATTTACTTTAACTAGTCACCAAACAAAATAGTAGAAGGCATCAATTAAGAAAATTCTCTCTAAAATTTTTACATATGTTAAACCTAAGTTTCAAAATGCAAAATAGCCCCCCAAAGTTTTCATATTTGCAAAATGACCCCAAAAATTTACAAAACTACATTTGTCCTCAAAATCATTTTAAACTTTCATACTCTACTAATACGCGAGTATTGCTCAAAAGTATCACCCTTTTAGTTTTTTGACAACAGATAATTATTTTAAACAACTCAAAAAAAGATGGGATGTCGCATTCTCTCTTCTTTATAAAAATTTCATTCACGGATTTCATATTATATATAGTGTCTAGACACTCCACTTCCGCTGCGTAACTCTAATAACTACGAACATAGTTGTGAGATCTCAACCTTAATTAGTTTCTGATCATTTTATTAAGTTTAAGTATATTTAAATTTGATTGAAATAATATAATTGTGTTACATTAGCTGTCTCCATAAAGTAAATTTTGAAATTAGTTATGAGCCAACTTATAATTATGCAAAACTTTGGGGTCAATTTGAAAATACCATCTCTGTGCACTACAGTTCATACATCTCTCTATCTATCCACTCATGCACTCCTCACCCACCGTATACACACCCAGTCGCACATTATTTGAACACTTTCCTTTGACCCAGTCACACCCGCACTCTCTGTTTACCCACATACACGAAGTTTCACATAAAAACACACTACCCACGTTCCACTCTCACACACATCTACATCCATATCCACGCACAGCACCTACACACACTAGTCACAGACCATAACCACAAGCAAATTACAGCAGCAGAACTCTGCTACGCTACCATTCACGCACATATATCATAGTTCACGCACTGTTCACGCGCACACTACGGACACAGATTCAAATACTTAGCATCTTTTCCCTTTCTCACAGCCCTTAAACCCACAGATTCTCAGGGGTTCTCTCATGCCCCCAACCCCTTAAATATGTAAGAATTTAAATCACAGAGAAAGATTTAAAAAGAAACTTACTGGAAGCAATGCGATTGCCGGACGATCCTTCTTCATCTCCTTCTCACTGCACTCTATCTCTCTCTCTCTCTCTCTCTGCATGTGGGCATGTGTGGTTGACAGCCAGAGGTGCTTTGGTTGGCTGTGTACTCATAATGTTCGTGTATATATATAGTCTAACAGAAGAATAACCCTACTCCTCATTTGTCTCTAAAGCTTCTAACCCAAACTTATGATTGCAAAAATGATCTAAAAATAAAATACTTACGATAACTATATGTTAGAAAATTATTAACAGCTGTTATGCTAACCCGCTCTACTATGTGTCACTAAAAGCGGCCACGTAAAAATATCAACACTAACTAAAAGGAATTTTGTCATCAAAAGCTCATAAAATATTCTTTCTCTAATTGCCACTAATACCTCAATCAATGTCATTTTGTATTTGTCATCTTTGATTTATAACTTATGGTTTAGCAAAATTTTGTCGTTAAGGTTAGCCGATAAAGTTTGGTCATGCTAATCGCTAAACATTTAATTTGCCGCTAAAAGTTGTTAAAAAAATATCAGCACTAAGAAAAATATATTTGCTTCAAAAAATTTTAAATAACTCTGAAAAAATATCGAGGTGTTACAGAGTGGGGCCTTACCCTTTCCCTTGGGGTTGGCCTCGGCCTCCCCTTGGGGTTGGCCTTGGCCTTTCCATAAGGTTGGCCTTGGCCTGTCCCCAAAGGTTGGCCTTTGGCCTTCCCCTTAGCACTTTCATCTCTCTTCAAGGGGTCGTGTGCCTCCGTGACGTCTGTCACCCGCACCAACTCCGCAACATCTATCGCCCGCGACGACTCCGCAATGTCTGTCGCCCACACCAACTCCTCGACGTCCGTCGCCAGCGATGACTCTGCGATGTTCGTCGCCCTTGCCAACTCCGCGACGTCCATCATCTGTTGTCCACGCCGTCTCCGTGAAGTTCGTCGCTCTTGCAGACTTTGTGATGTCCGTCACCCGTGCTGACTTCGTGATGTCTGTCGCCCACGACGACTTCGCGACGCTCGTCACCCATCTCCTTCGGGTCGTCTCCGTGACACTCATCGCTCGTCATGCGAGAGCTGTCTCCGCAACCCCCGTTGCTCGCGCCAACACGCCGTCTCCGCGACCCCATGGCCGGCACCCACGCGCCGTCACTATACACACTCCGCCGTGCCACTAATACAGTTGCGCCCGTTTGCTTCTTGTCACACTACAATGCTCCCGGCATCTTACATACTCCACCACGCCATGCGTCGTGCCACTGATACAATCGCCCCCCTTGGCTTTTTGTCACACTACAGTGCCCCCAGCACCTCACTCACTCTGTCGCGCCATGCGTCGTGCCACTGATACAATTGCGCCCCCTGGCTCCTTGTCACATTACAGTGCCCCCGGCACCTTACACACTCTGTCACGCCCGTGCGCCACGTTGACTATGAACCCACTTTCCTTGGCATCATAAGCTAAAATATGTTTTGTTTAATTCATTGCTATTACTCTGTTTGTTATTGGCTCTTAATTATCATTTCCTTTATCTTCTATTAACAATGTGCGTCTCATGAGCTCTTAAACTCAGCTTTAGTAGAAGTACGTTTCTTTTTCTCAATTCAATTACTAATGTCTTAACCAATAGCAAAATGCAACATGGATAAAAGCCAAAATTAAAGCAGCTACTCTTTCCCAGCGCAGCGCATATGGTATACTGCATGCAATAGATGCAATCGTTCAACCGGTGAAAAAATTGAAACATCTTTCACTTGCACACCAACATTGTACTTCATTACCGTACCCCAAGTGAGTTATCATGAAATTAACAGCAGCTCTTATCGTACTTCACAGATATACTGACTTTTTGCACACCAACATTGTACACAGATGCAGGATCTGGTGCGAAATCATAGACAATACTGGAAGTCTACCACAAACCATCTTCAAAAAACAACGTAGAGAAAGTAATTGGAAAGACTGCTGAATAGGTGGCTAACATGGACATAAACGAACGCAATGAAATCCTTGCAAGCATCAACTTTCGAGCTTTACACAAGGAATATCTTGTTCAACTAGCACCACATGTGTACAATCCATCAACATCTTTTCCAACCAAATTGAACTTCAAAGAAATTAAGGATATCTGACTCCATAATATCATCCCTGGAAGAAAACTGAAAAGAAGACAAAGTAGATTGTGTAAATATGATAACTATCATGCGTGTGTTATGTAATAACTAAGAGCGTATTTGCAACATCTCGTATGCAGATAACATGTAAAAATTAACGTTGTGCAATTGTAAAGGCCTCTAAAGTTAACATATACAATCGCATATACATCTGGAGTTTTTTTTCTTCTAATTAATACATATTTAAAACTTAATTACTAATTTATTCATTTTTAAAACTTATTTAACCGCATACCACACTTTTAGAAATCGCTGTTTGAAACAGAGATTTCTACTTTACAGTAAAAATAAAGAAGAAATCGCTATTTTAAATAGCGATTTTCAAAAGTGTGGTATGCGAGTAAATAAGTTTTAAAATAAAATATATTGATAATTAAGTTTTAAACCAATATTAATTAGGAAAAAAAAAAACTCTATACATCGATCTGCCTTATAAGCCTGATGTAACCCACGCGCGTTAGTCTCATAAATAGAAGACGTTTTGGACAGTATCCCCAAAACCGAGTGCAGTCGAACACCCGGATGAACGTAACTTCTCTCAAACTGTGGGGTTGGTGTGTAGTTTACGCGTCCCAGAAGAAAACGAGTGCGAGGAAACGAACTGAGGGATGGCCGGACCCCGGCGAACGATTGGTGTTCGGTATGCCACGGCAACTTCCACATCCCCTGCCAATCCAATTGCTCCCACTGGTTTTGCGGTGCGTCCCTCCTTCTCTTCTTGTCTCATCGTATCATTACTACCGTTGGTATTGCTCATTATCCGATTGAATGAATGGTTCATTGCCAACAGTTCCTCCTGAATTGAGAAAAAATCAGATTCCCGTTGTAGATCATTTTATTTTTGTTCCATTTTTCGGGCAAAATCAGAACCAAATGCGTCAGAGGTAGCCTCATCGCTGACGAATTAGTTTCGTTGAAGAGCAGATTCAATTGGGAATGCTGGTAACCTTTATACGTGCTAGGGGTGTAGGTACACGCGATACGAGAGATATTTTGAAAGATCAAACTTTTGATAAAGACCTGCAGGATCTTCACCAGTTACGCACGTTGATGATCAGGGGTTATGTGTGTTGATGTAACTTGTTCTTTTGTTCATTATGTGGGAAGTAATTGTACTATGAAAGTGAGAAGGTGTAGAGGAAAGTGTGTTACTTATGGGAAGAAGCATGAAATATGCATCAGTTGTTTGATAGTAGGAACTGAAAAAGGGAATATGGATTGTCACTCAAGGGAAACCAAAAGGGATTGCATTTAGAACTTAGAAAGACCGCCTAAATTGGATTGTAGTATACAGGATTTAGTTTTTTAAATCATGTCCATGAGTTGATTTACTATTTTTATATTAATTTCAGCTCGAGAACTTTATATCTGTTTGTTAATAAATGAAAGAGCTTTCCCTTTGAACTTACCTTCATCATAAACAAGACTTTCCAATCTCTAAGTCATTGGATCCTTGTGGTGGCGGCATAGTGACACAAAAGGAAAGAAATTGTAAAGAGAAAGGTGATCTTTCAAATATATGGCATTGGGGGGAGGGGTAGACATACACTTGGTGAAGGGAGTGCATGAGAAATAGAAACCTCACCCTAAGGTATATAGTTGAACCAGTTGTACTTTGACTACTGTATATCGGATCAGGCCCTGAATAGTTGTGTTATCACTTCACTCATCAAGCTAGACTGTATGCAAGCCATGAAGATAGCAAAAGAACGAATTTGTATGCAATATGGCTCTGTTGTGTTATTACCTGACTTCAGTCATCTTAGATCGAAACTGTGAAAGGATGAATTTGAAGGCAAGAGTTGGTAGCCTATAAAAAGAAGGTGAAAGTAAGCCGATCTCATGCATTACATACTTTTTGAAATTTTTTGCAAGGTCGTTAACCTTTGGGTTAAAATATTGAAGTAGTTGATGTATTCAATTTACAGACAGTGTTCCCGGAATTATAAATGAAGATAGACTTGAATAAGAGCATACTGAAGGGTAAAGAAAGGATATGGCAGAGTGAGAAAAGGCCAAAAGAGGGGGGGGGGGGGGGGGAACCTATATGGTACAATAGGTTAAACTTTTTATAAAAAGGCTTTCTTGGTTTCAGTGGATAAGTACGCGTAAAATGAAGAAGCTTGGTATTTAGTTCATTAAATATTTATGTTGCCCTCAATATTGGTTTGAACAAAATGTTGGGACTCAATGAACAAAATCGTAAATATGTAAATATTTGAATAGTGGATCTTGATAAGCGACGATGCCACATTGTGCATGAAGTCAGATAAGATGGGAGGAATTTGCATGAGGAGCAAGGTGAGGCTTTTCCGAAGTATTATCGCAATCATTGTCTCCTAATTACTCTGGGTTATTTGGGCCTTGAAATTAGATGACACTAAGAAAGTAAGTCCCTAGAATTTAAAATTCTTTGAATCAGAGTATGCCACCTCATCTAGGAAACAACTCTAGGGATAAAAATTTGTGGAGGCCTATTATTTTTTTTCTCTTAAAAAAGACTGTTGAATTGCCTTTTTGAGGATGAGTGGTTTACTTCAGCTGAAGGTTATCTGAAGTAAATGGAAAGGGAAAGAAATGTCAGTTAATGCATAAGAACATGATTGTATGTGATCTCCAACGGAATTAGCTGTTAAGTGATTGAAGAATACGTGTATTTAAGAAGGTAGAATGCAAGTCAAGGCTTTCCATGCCCTCTTCTCTTTATTTATAAAGAGCACTCTCGCCGCAGTGGGGGATTAATTCTAAAAATTAAATGAAGACGGGTTTATACTACAGATTAGACTTTTGACTTTATTTGCACGTTATTGTTTGCTCTGGAAAAAACAGGTGCTTATTGGACTATTCTATGTAGTAATTACCATCAGTAAGATATAAGATGAGTTAATTTTCCTCTTTATCGAAAGGAATTCTGGTAAAACTAAGATCTGTGATATCATCATTTGATAATGACCTAACTGTATTCAGGGTCTTCCTTTTCAGGTAATTGTATTTTACAATTTTGGAATCATGGACCAGCTTTTCAGCCATGTACATGCCCTCTATGTTGTCGTCAGATAACTTTGTTGGTTTCTAGTGATGCCTCGTCACGGCTCCGTAATGACAGTGAAGTTTCTGAAATTTTAGGAAAGGTTGAAGCGTACAACCGTCGGTTTGGTTTACGTACAAATGGCCTCAGTCAGGTACTTTCTTTTACGTGCATTTGTTCATGATGCTTGGCTTCAAAACTTATTTTTGCGACTCCTTTATAGTGTCCGCTTCCTTATAGTTGTGCATCTTATGTTTTAGGGGTAAATGCACGTTGGCCCCCTGTACTTGTAGATGTGCGGTTTGGCTCCCAGTTATTTAGAAAGCTGTTCTAAACCTATGCCTACTCCCTCAAATTGTGCTCAATGGACGGACCGTAAGAGAATCCATCGAAATGTCATAACTACCTCTTTTTGTACACAAAATTTTCAAACCAAAACCATTTTCTAACCTTTTTCATCCCTCCCCTCCACCCACCCCTCCCCCCAACCACCCATCCCTACTCACGTACCCCTACACACACGAGCGTTCGCCTACCAAACCATACACTGCCACATTCACTGCCCCCCTTCAGCCAGCCACCGCTATACACACACAAACTCACACAAACACGCATACAGAGGATACACTATCGCACACCCAACCATCCCCCCCGCGCCATCCCACACAAACCAACTCTACCCCATTGCACAACACCGCCACATGCACCGCCCCTTCCCCGGACACCGCGACACAAACACCCAGAGTCACACACCCACCCTATTCACCCACCCGTTCACCCCTACCCTCACCTTATTGCCCATCCCTCACCCCCACACACACCCACCACCCCGCACACACATACAAAACAATCCCCCCCTCCCTCCCCCTCCCACCCCTCACCCTATCATCACAGACACAAACACCACCCAGTCTGCACCCACAGGCACATACCCACAAACGACACCCACACCTCACATCCCCATTACTGCACACACATGGCGCGCACACATCCACTATGCAGAGAGACGTACACACAAACACTACCTACTCTGCAGAGATACGCACATACACACACCAGTCACTCAGAAAAGATATGGGTGGGAGGGGGGAACTGTGGCTGGGAGCCCCGGGGGGCCTTTTAGGTTTAAAGGGCGCCAAACATTTCCCAGCCAAAAGGTAGGTTAAGTTGGAACTAACCCGTCCATTGTGCACAATTTCATGGAGTAGAGGTAGGTTTAGTATAACTTTTTAAACAACAGGGCCCCAAACCGCACATAAGTGTAAGTACAGGGGGCCAAAGTGCACTAACCCCTATCGTTTATAGTCGCTAAACTTTAATTATTATAAAGAGAAAGAAGCGATTGACGATCAGCTCAGTGAAGGGGCTGTTAATCTCGTGCAGTTTCTTCCTTAGTTGCTTAAGAATGGTCAATTTGTTTTTGCAGCTGTTTTGGAGTGTTAGGATTATCATACTAGTACTCTGTCATTCGTCAACCCTCTTTGAGGTGAAAAGAGAAATTAAAATTAAGGGACTTGAAGGATAAAGAAACAGGGATGGTTCTTTGTAAATAGAACTTCGAACATATCAGCATTGAAATTACAGCTAGTAAGGATTTTGTTTACAATAGAATAAGGCATCTCATATTAATCTTTTCTGGGATCTCACCAAGGATAGCAATTAAATCATATTTCAGAACTTGGTACTCTTATCAAGTATAGGAGATTAAAAGCATTTGCATTATGTTAGGAGGCATTCTCTCATCCTGCTAGTTCAATAAGTATTTCTACTCGTGCCTTCTCTCGATTAAGGTTACATGCAAGCAAACTTGACAGGAATTGTGGGTTATGGGAGGTTCAGTCGCCAGACATTGTCCTAGGACTTAGGGCAAGCCAAATGTGGATTTAAAGTTTTGGTTTTCTGAAAATCTTCTTTCTTGTGTGTTTTTGTACTCTGCATAGTGCCTCTTTCTTGTTACTCGATATTTCCGCAAAAAGGTTATCCCGCTTTTTTGAGTTGCAACGATAGTTTATTGTATATAGAAGCAAATTACATCATTCCAACTTTTCACATAAACAAGTGTGTTGGTTTTTGCTCTCATGAATGCCTCACGTGAATATGCTCTTTTGGTAGTTATTACATTTTCTATTAATATGCCTGTTTCAGAAAATTCTGATCTTTTGCCTTTTTCGCATTTCACGTAATATTACCATTAACATTTTTTCTTTTAACATGAGAAACCTGATTATGTTTTGACAGAGACTGCAAGACCTCCCTTTTCTCCTACGGTGGTTGTTACGAGAAATGTTGAATCCTCAAAGATCTCTTCCACTTGTTGTTAAAGCACGTGTTTTTTTGGCAGTTAAGTACATTACACAACAAGGTTCTATTTGTTCTATTTCAGTTAAACTTATTTTTTTTCTTTTTATTTTCGGATAAAAGTAATACTGGTATAATATCCTGGGCACATATGACATTCTTGATGTGCTTGCTGTGGCTTGCTAGAAAGGAGAAAGGAGAAAGGGCTAGGACTATATTATGTTTTCCGGTTTCTATTTCTTGTTTCCTAGATTTAGTTTTCTGTTTTATCACTGTTCTCATTGTGGTTTATAATTTTCTTTTCGACCGAAGGCCTTCAAAGATAAATATTAGTATCTGGTGGTATCTAAACAAGGCCTTTCAATTAGATTCTAGTTGTGGAATGTGAAGACACATTAAGTTTGCAGTTCTTATTATTCTTTAGCAGTTACGATGCTATCACCCTTGAATGTGTGTGGTTGAATTGGCTAGCACTGGATTTTCTGTAAATGAGAGAATTCATTCTGTTTCCTGTATTCTTGATTTAGTTTTCTGTCTTACCATTTTTTAATTGTGGTTTACAACTTTTATAAAATCAGCCTTGGCATTTAATGATAAGTATTGTTATCCGGAAAAGATTTTTGTGAATCGGAATTTATGTAACTGGTAACAGAAAAATAAGGGTGGGGGTATCTAAACATGGCCTTAACTTTAGATTCTAGTAATGGGATGTGAAGATTCATTCAGTTTCTTAATGTTACTTGAGCAGCTACTATGCTATTGTCCATGTATCAATGTGGTTGAATTTGCTAGCACTGGATGTTCTGTAGATGAGAGAATCTTCTGTGTTTATGGTTCTAGCACACGTAGTTCGTGTTGTGAATTACTTTTCATTTCCTTTGATGCTGGCCATTAAGTATGTACCACCTTATTTGCCATTCTTACTTTTCGAGTTTCAATATATATATATATGGAGCTGATCCATTGATAGCGCTAGCAAAATGGGAGAAGTTGCTAGCGCGATCTGGCCATCCACGCGCGATCTGTGGACGGTCCAGATCTTTTTTTTTTGCGTTTTTTTAAGTCCGTCCGCTACATTATGTAGCAAACCATTTTTTGACAAAAATACCCTTACCTTCTGCCATGTTTTTTTCTGTCCTTTCTCTCCGTCCGCTACATTATGTAGCGGACGAGTAGGCAGGCTGTGCTTTTTTTTTTTTCTCTCTCTGTCCTTTCTCTCATTATACTTCTGCTATGTTTCTCACTCCCTCATCTCTCATCAATTTCTGACACACTTCTGCCATGGTTTTTCAGGGGCCTTCTCAGACAAACTGTAAAGTGGTGAAAAATTAGGAAGGGAATCATCGAATCAATAGCAATAAGCCCAAGGACTATAGTTCGATCTCTCCAGTTGATTCCTCGACAACGGAGAACTATGACTTTCAAGCCATTAGGCTTCCTTCCTCCTGCAATGAGGCAGATCGCTGAGGTATCTAAATCCTAACCAGAAAATGAGATCAACTACCTCTCCTTTTTCTCAACGGAAGAAGGCAGAGTAGCTCCGCCGGAGCAAGGTTCCATCGGACGTGCAACAGGCAGTCTCACGATTAAACAACCAAACAATCAAAAGCAGTCCTCACATTAATGATACAACCAAGGCAAAAGACCAAACAATCAAAAGCAACAAGAAACACCACCGCAACACCACCTCGCAGCACCACCATCTCGCAGCACCATCTTGTAGCACCACCACCACGACACCGATTTGGCCTGGCCCTCTTGACCCATTGATTTAGCTCCTCAGCCTGAACGTGCTTTGTCCCCATCTCGCAGCACCACCACGACACCGATTCTCCGAAAGTGAGATCACCACCGGCAAGATTCCCCATTGATTCCGCTTGGACGTGAGCTGAACCTTTGCCATGAGTCATCTAAGTAACCTCAACTTTACATCTACACTACCAAAAACTTGAAATCTGCGGTGACCACTTCGGCTGCAGATCTGGTGGTTGGAGACGACGGTTCAACCGATGACCACTCCAGCGGCAATCTGCAGCGGTGCGAAAGAAGATTGAAGACCCCCGGTGGTGGAAGAAGGTAGTGGCTACCCTGGCGTCGTCCTTGATTGGCAAGCGGCGACAGTGCTATTGCCCTATTGGAACCAGAGAGAAAAGAGAGTGATGAAAGAGAGAAGGGTTTTGTTTTTCTTTTACAAATGTAATCCGCTACATTATGTAGCGGACCAATGGGTTGAGGGGCAGTATTGTCAAAAAATGGTCCACTACATAATGTAGCGGACGGACTTAAAAAAAACGCAAAAAAAAGATCTGGACCTTCCACAGATTGCGCTTGGAAGGCCAGATTGCGTTAACAACTTCTCCTATTTTGCTAGCGCTATCTATGGATCAGCTCACACACACACACACACACACACACACACACACATATATATATATAACGTTATTTTTTTTCCTGCAGACGGTTCTGAGTGCCATCTACTTAATCAGCCCTGTAGATATTATCCCAGAAGGTATATTGCTTGCAGTAGCTTTTATATCAAAATTGGAGCGGTTTGGTTACAATTTTTTATCTACTGTGTTTTCCACAGCAATCTTTGGAATCATTGGTCTCTTGGATGATCTCGTCATAGTACTTGTCTGCTTCTTTCATGTTGCTGCGCTTTATCGGTCTGTTCTTCTTTATCGCCATGGTGGCTCTTGAAACCTTCCTGAAGCCTCATCTTTAGAGAATGAGAAGTAGCTACAAGCGTCGATTTCATCCGGTGGACTTTCTTTCTCCTTTCCTTTTTTTTTTCTTTTATTTTTGGGGGTGGAGGGGTGTCTGGGGCGCTTTAGATGGAAATTAGAACTTAAGAAACAACAGGCTTCGTAGGCATTCCACATTGTTGGAATCGACTGAGTTTTGGCTGGTTTGTTGCCTACTTGTTGAGTTATACGCTATTGTTCTATCATGTTACAGTAATATCTATAGGTCTCCCACCCAACTTCCTGTGCTATGATGGCATAATGAAAAAGCTACAATTAGTTGAATGTCTACTGTTTGCGGTAGTTGAGGCCTAATTTTCTGAAAACTTTTGTTGTTAAAAAGATGTTCTTCATAGTTTAACCTCCTCGCTGGTCTTGGAATTTGTGTTTCTTTCTTGGAGTAGCTATGAGGAATACGATCGGTTTCCAATGGATGGGAGTTTCAAAATCTAACTTCAGCAACATTGGCGCGCTTACAGGCTACAGCAGTCCCATGAGCAACCCAAGGCAAATGAGCAAGTATTTTCTATTTTCACACTCTTTCAACTATCTATAACCGTCAGACATATTACTTATAAAGAAAGAACGCCCCGGCTTGCCATTGCTTTCATCCCATCAGCCTCCCTCAATCCATCTGATCAGATTTAATGCCGACTTTATGTTTAGTGTTAATCTGATTAGCATAAGAAATGGTTGCTTGAAGCGAGGCAGCACAGCCTGACTTGAAGGTGTATTATCTCTGCAAATATGGCTCCAGAGATCCAAGTTGACGAGAGTCATAATTTATTTATTTTGTTGGAAAAGGCTGATGGGATTGTAGTGGTATCGGACCACCTGAGATACTTGTCACATTCCATAGAGCATTGGGTCAAAGAAGAAGAAATTGTTGAGAAGAAACAAAAAGGCTTGCTTTTGGTAAGAGGGCAAGAGAAGTCCGTTCCTTCCCTTTTACTTTCCTTACTTGCATATGAATTTCACTCCATAAAAAATTACTAGCATTCCAACGAAGCCAAGGTAATTAACTTGTTGTATAACTCATCCAAATCCTCTTTTAACAAGGATTTTATAATATAAATAAATAAATCCTTTTCGAGAAGGACTTTATTGTAACAATTATAAAAGTAAAGCAAGTGTATCAAAGTTACACAGAATTTTTTCCGTTGCTGCACTCAAGGTATGTAAATCGAAACCATAAACTTAGCTGTCTCGTGCATCATCTGCCCATTCGTGTCCTGTTACTAGCGAGGCATTACCTGTTCATGAAAAAAGGGAGGGAGGGAGGGATAACACCGTGACGCAATGTCACTGCCACTTTGTCTGAGTCCTTATTGTTATTTTTTTTAATTACAGAATTATATGTTGAATTTCTATGTGATTAATGGGTGTGGTGTTAGTGTTTCTATCACCTTGGTTAATCGCATGACAATCCCTAAAATCCTTCACATTGATTGTGTTGGATGGGTTTTCGAGTTCGAAATTCCAATTGAGCTCTTCCTATGCGAGAACCTAAGACGTGGAAAAGATTCCTTACGGCTCCTTATATCTCTTCCTGCTGTCGGGCATGGCGCCGTTGGGCGATTTAGACAATACTAGAGATAGCGATTTCGCTTTGCCAGTAAAATTAGCACCGATTACTCTGATCTGAGGGAGGACGATGAGAAGGATGTGGTTGTTACAAGACCGGAAGATTTTGCGTTGGTACAGGCGTCGACAATAGGCGGAATGCGAAGGACAGGTTCGAGATTGCAGCCCTAGGAGGGGAAGCAGTAGATTGTCGCTACACCGACGGATAGTCGTTGGTGTTGAGTGAGGCTGCCGCTGATTTGGATTGCTGTGGAGATGATGAGTGTGGCGTCTGAGGAGACGGCGGAGGACATGCCTGATTAGCTAACCTCCTCCCCCACAAAAGCCCATAACACTTGAAGGGATATATATATGCTGAACGTGATGGAGAACGGGAGCTCTTACCAACAATGCCTGCCTGAAACCCGAGACAAGGAATAGGACTGCTCGTGCCGGAGGATAGAGATGCAAACCGAAGCGGTTGAATGTAGGTAGTAGTTTGGAGTGTTTCGTTCTGGACGCGTGGCATCTTCTTACTGGTGGAACGCCAAGGGCACATAAAGTTGGGAGAAGTTTTAAGTGATTATTATTACTGTTTTACAATCTTTGAACAAGTTTTTTCAAGTCCCTAATCAAAAAGAAGTACTCTAATTACCCATATATGCATGCATGCATGCTTCTTCTTTTTTTTTTTTTTTGAGGTAGCAGGATACGATTTAATGAAAAGTCGTTAAGTATTTTTCATAAATCACTGTCATTACAGCTTTCACTCTATCCAAAAAGGCCCTTAAATCGTACTGATTTCTCTTACTTTCTACATCTTTCTTTCAGATTGAAATAGGATCTCCGTATGGAAGTCTCTAACCCACAATGGCTTCGCTCTTTCCTAGAAGCCAATTACAAACAGCACTGCGAAAGTCACCGTGATGTCCGTAATATCTTATTTTGCAATGACTGCTTGAAGGAACCTTTCTGTTTTAAGTGTAAGAGGAAAAACACAGAACATGACGGTCACCAAGTTTTGCAAGTAAGTTATTTGTTCGGTACCCTATTTTTTGTAATTGTTCTGATAATCAGTTGCGTTACGGTGTTCAATTTCTGGTCTTATTTAATTGCATAAGAGAGAATGATCTCCATGGCCAAAGTATGCATGCTGGACCTAATCCTAATTCTTTAACTAGCGCTTGTGAGGAAACCTTTCTGGAGTTGCAATTGAGAGCATCAGTCGAGCATCAACCTTAACAAAGTCCATTTTAAAAACGGTCGACATTAAAAAAAAAAAAATGTAGATGCTTTTGGCAGCAAAAGTTAGGATTTCTTATTCAAAAATATTGTTTTTAAATTATTTTCATTCAACTCAATCTAAAATTTATGTCTATACTTGTGTAGATATATTTTAATTCTAAACTCCCATCGGTTCGGATTATCGACATAAGACCGTTACTGGATATTACGCTCATTCAACCTTACATAATCAATACAAAGAACGTCCTATTTCTCAACCCGAAATCAAGGGAAGTGCGAGAAACTGGTGACCTCCTCAGCTGTGAGACATGTGGATACAGATTACTCAATAAGGAGTATAAGTTTTGTTCGATTGCCTGCAAGGTAAGTAATTGGTCTTTAATTGTAGAGTGCTCCATTCATTTATATTTTTATTTCCATTAGAGGCACCTGGCCCCAGACTATACACAATAGGGGCAGCTCTTCCTTTGTGTTAATTCCCACAATCCTTGCTGTAGGTGGGGGCTGACCAAAGGTCTCTTGGTACAAAGACTTAAACGAGAGATCTACACAACCTTTTTTCATAATATTGCAAGTTGTTAAGCCTGATTCCTTAAAAATTTGGTGAATTGCTCTTACAGACTAAAGCGAACAAGAGCATAGGGAGCAAGGTGTCAATATCATGTGCTGGCGTAGAACCTACAGCCACTGCTCTTACTATGGCTCCAGCTCCGGCTCCACCTACAAATTTCAGGAAAAGAAGTAAAAAGGGAATCCCCCGTAGAGCTCCTTTCTTTTGAATAGATGTTTATATACGTTAAAAGCCGAAGGTGAAGATTTTGTTTTCTAGTTTTGTTTGTAATGTAATATTTTGACTGATGAAGCTTTATATATTAGTTACTATTAGTTGAGAATTATTTCTTACTATGAGATCAAAACTGACATATGCACCAATGCGTGTTATCGTGAATTTTACCGTCTAAGAACGATTAACAAAGTACAATTTACAACTATTGATGGTGAACACCTGCTATAATGGTCTCGAACACGTGCTACAAGGCACATCTTTTAAGCGCTTTCCTTAAGACAACATTCACTCCCACCACTAATGTTACTCAGGCGAATTCCTCCCCAGGATGCAACCTAGTCGTATCTTCAGATTGATGTCTTCCTGCAGTGTGCAATGTTCACGATAGAACCCAAAAATATGTAGTATTTTTTAGTCTATCTAGACGCTTGAATCACTGTTACATCTCATAAGCTATACCTAGATTTTGTGTGCAAGAGATATATTTTTGCAGAGTAACCGAATAAATTCTTGGAGAGAGAAATAATTTCAGGATTTTTTGCTGGTAAAAAGGATGAACCGGCAGCCATTTATACACCCACTGGTGTTTGTTCAGGGAAGTCACTCCCTTCAATTACACCCACTAATTATGCTTGCTAGATCCTTAAAATACGCCCGCCACACAAGATCAATGATCAAATCACTTCTGATCAAAAGCATCTATTTTATCACGGCAATTTGTGAAAGTGATTTTAATTAAATTTGAAAAAGAAAAAAATTAAAGGAGCCTAATTGCGCCTGGTGATGATTCTACGCTCCAAGCGCAAAGTGTCAAGTGCCATCAAAGCATCACAATACACCTCACAGCCCACTACCACGATCATTTATGCACAAGCCATGGCGGGTATGGTGCTTCGAGCCATACTTGCACCGCACCATGCACTTGCACGAGCCGTTTCTTCATGTAAACTTCATAAGACTGTTGATATGAAACCGCGAACAGGTTTCCAGATTTCAAAAGTCAAATGTTTGTTGTTGGGCCAAGCACCTAAAGAATGCTTTCCTAAACTCCATCGGACAATGCTACGTACCTGTTTTCAACAACGTTAGTATGATCCTTCACTATTTTATGACATTTCCTCCCATGGTGTAGCCATTGTACTTGTCTGCATGGAAACACGCTTGCAGAGGTTGCTGTGCATTCTTAAGCAACTCCTTGATCAAAATCTTCTACTGAGGCAGAATCTAGGCTGTCTTCTGCATGTGCAGCGACTACATGGCTCCTTTACCTCAGCACATGGTCCCTACCCAATTAATGCGGACAACACCAGTACTATTCACACCACTGAGATTCCGGTCTTTCATGAACGTACTAAGCATAATGACGCGGGTTGCCAACTGATAGAAAAATTGGTCACTCACAAGCACACTTAGAGAGAAGAGGAAAGAGGACTTCTATTACTTCAACTCACTTGCTTTACAAAATGGTTTAGTACATGGGTTTATATAGTACCCAAGTTACAATTCTAGAAACACCACATTAATAACACTACTATTGTCTAGATACACCATACATGAACCAAAATGAAAAGACTCAAGAACATACATAATTCATGCACCTAAACATATGCACCTACATGCACCATCATAAATGTAATATGCATGTACAAAGTCAAGGTTATATTTCTAATACTCTTCCTTAAACTTGACTTTCTTGACAACTCCAAGTAGGGTCCGCATCTTATGAAAAATATCATACTTGAGGGGCTTGGTAAAAATATCAGCAATTTGATCAAGTGACTTGACGAACTTGAGTTGTACTTGATTATTGGCAATGCACTCTCGGATGAAATGATACCTCGTATCTATATGCTTGCTTCGTTCGTGAAAGACATGATTTTGTGCTAGATTGTCTAGCTCCCAAGTTTCATTTTTTTCAATGGCTTGAATCTCCTCATCCATAGCTTGTCTCCAATTCTTGTCTTTCACAGCTTCTTCAAAGCTTATTGGTTCAATATCTGCAAAAAGACAAAACAAAGTAATATTGTCTAATCCTTCAGTTTCATCATATAGATCTTGGAGACTTCTCATTCTTTGTGGCCTTTCGCTTGAACTCCCTTCGGATGACAAAGGCTCATTTGGATGAGGTGGCGACGAAGGTGGAGTAATAGGCTCCAAAGATGCTTCACTTTCATGATCTTCTTCAATGGGATATGGAAAGAAATCATAAGAACTATCATCTTGAGAATTCCAATTCCACGATCCTTCTTCATCAAACACAACATCTCTACTAACCATAATCTTTCCATCATTAGGGTTATAAAGTTTATAACCTTTAGAGCTCGAGTCATAGCCCATAAAAACATATTTCTTGCTTCTATCATCAAGCTTTCTCCTTTCTTGATAGGGTACATGTGCATAGGCAATTCTTCCAAATACTCGCAAATGGCCAACACTTGGCTTCACCCCGCTCCATGCTTCTTGGGGTGTTTGATCCATGACACTTTTGGTGGGGCATCGATTTGACACATAAACTGCACAAGCCACAGCTTCGGCCCAAAATTCTTTAGGCATCTCCTTACTTTTTAACATGCTTCGAGCCATATTTAAGATTGTTCTATTCTTCCTCTCGGCCACGCCATTTTTGTTGTGGCGTTCTAGGAACCGTGAAAGGACGATGAATACCATGTGATTCACAGAATTTATTAAATTCGTTTGAAGTGAATTCGCCTCCTCTATCCGACCTTAAGGACTTTATCTCATAGCCACTTTCTTTTTCAACAAGTGCTTTAAAATTCTTAAATGCCCCAAAAACTTCAGATTTTTTCTTTAGAAAGTAGACCCAAGTCTTTCGACTAAAATCATCAATGAAAAGCAAGAAGTAATTATTTTTACCGAAAGAAGAAGGCTTGATTGGTCCGCAAACATCCGCATGAACTAGTTGAAGTGGCTTGGTTGCTCTTGAACTTGCTTCTTTTGGAAAACATTTCCTTGCATGCTTACCAAGAAGGCATGCTTCACACAATTGATTGGGAATATTTATCCAGGGTATCCCTTTCACCATCTTCTTTTCACCTAAAGCTTTGAGTGCTACAAAGTTCAAGTGCCCAAATCTTATACGCCAACGCCACGTTGTATCTTTTGCACATGCCTTCAAACTCTTGGGTCCAACCATCTTGAGATCCAACAAAAACATTCTATTCCTTGACATAGATACTTTGGCAAGCATGTTAGCATTTTGGTCTCTTAGGAAAAGATTACGATTTTTCATATGAATTTCATAGCCTTTTTTCTAAGAGTTGCCCCAAACTCAAAATATTACTCTTCAATTTTGGCACGTAATAAACATCAGAAATAAGCTTATGCTCACCATTCTTCAAGTAAACCAAAATGTTACCTTTTCCTTTGATTTGGATCTTGGAAGAATCTCCAAAAGTAACATCTCCACCTATATTTTCATCTAGCATCACAAACATGCTTTTGTCTCCACACATATGATTACTTGCACCATTGTCAAGGTACCATGAACTTTTGGTTCTTTCTTCATCCTCTTTGAGTGTTAACAACAAAGTGGGCTCCTCATTTTCTTCCTTGTTTTCAACAAGGTTTGCCTTCTCTTCTAATCTTTTGTTTTCACATTCCCAAGAATAGTGACCATTCTTATGACAAGAGTAACATTCTACATGTGATTTGTCATACCTTTTTTCATTCCGTTTTGCGTAATTTCCTCTTCCCCTTCCTCTTGCTTGACCACGACCTCTTGAAGAGCTTTGGCTTTTTCTTTCATTGGATGGATTACGTCCACCCCATTGTCCTATTCCTTGGCCTCGCCCTCTTTGGGTTTTTTCACCACGACCTTGTGGTTCTCCTTTGTCTTGTAGAGAGAGCTTTGCTTGTAAGACATGTTCAACCTCTTCATGCTTACTCTTGTTCATCCGTTCTTCATGGGCACATAACGACCCACTTAATTCATCAATTGTCATGGCGTCTAAATCCTTCGAGTCCTCGATAGCCATAACCACATGCTCAAATTTGTGGTCTAAAGAACGGAGAATTTTCTCAATGAAGCGAACATCTTGCACGTCCTCACCATTTCTCTTCATTTGATTCACAATTGCCAAAACTCTCGTGAAATAGTCGGTAACGGATTCCGACTCCTTCATGTGAAGAGCTTCAAACTCGCCTCTAAGAGTTTGAAGACGAACCTTCTTCACCTTGTCCACTCCCTTGTGAGAGTTTTCTAGTATCTCCCATGTTTCCTTGGAGGTCGATGCATTTGCCACCTTCACGAACATGGATTCATCCAAAGCTTGATGGATGAGATAAACGGCAAGTTGATCCTTCATTCTACTCTTCTCTAAAGCATTCTTTTGGTTTTGAGTTAAGGTGGCTTCATCTTGGGGCTCCTCATAGCCTTTGCAAACACTCTCCTACACACCTTGAGATCCAAGTAGGGCTTTCATACGAATTGCCCAATTGTCATAATTTTCTTTTGTGAGCCGTGGGGACGATGGAAGCGAATTCATACAACTCATGGTAATCTTCTCAAAAATAACAAGGCTTTGATACCACTTTGATAGAAAAATTGGTCACTCACAAGCACACTTAGAGAGAAGAGGAAAGAGGACTTCTATTACTTGAACTCACTTGCTTTACAAAATGGTTTAGTACATGGGTTTATATAGTACCCAAGTTACAATTCTAGAAACACCACATTAATAACACTACTATTGTCTAGATACACCATACATGAACCAAAATGAAAAGACTCAAGAACATACATAATTCATGCACCTAAACATATGCACCTACATGCACCATCATAAATGTAATATGCATGTACAAAGTCAAGGTTATATTTCTAATACCAACATGTCCAGATGCCTATGATTGGGCACTTACTTCACTACCCTTTGCCAACTCGAATCTTCAATTCGCAGATTTTCTTACCAAAGCTCTCTCAATAAATCGACATCATTTCATTGTCAGCAAGTTGTTTCTGGTTGAGAACCAGCATAGGTTTGAGGGGGAGTGACAATGACATATTTGTAGGTTTTTGTAAATGTTCTGGATACTGTGGATATGGTAACTGCCCCGATTCCAGAAAATTTGTTTTACCACACTTATAGCCACATGTGCAATTCTTTCAACGTAGTCAGTCATATGCGCAAATCTTCAAACATAACCACCATATATTATAACACACTACAGGTTGTAACAGCCCTCTCATTATGGGCATTGATTGATGCTAATTCATAGTACATAATGCAAGAGAGCTCACAATGAGGCAACCAAAATCATTCCAGAAATTTTTGACTCATAGGTTTGTCAAATACACCCCAAACCTTATCAGAAAAACACCTCATGTATCGAATCTGCTCCCTTAATGCCCAAAGAACAGAAAATTTTCTGCAAAATGTAAATGAGACATTGTCACAGTGGCTCCCACCCAACAAAACAGCAAAACCTCCCATGAAAATCCGTCCACTGCACTCAAAACCAATCATCTCTGACCTATAAAAAAAACAATAGAAATAAAGAGGCAAAGAATGGATCGCTCTACCAAACCCCTCATCTATGAAGAGACAAACCCTGCTTGGTTTTATAACAGAAAAGTTTCATTCTGGAGTTACATGTCTAAACACACTTATGGTCATTTTTTACACTTATGGAGTTATCTAAGTTCATTTTTTCAGATGTAAATCCACATATAGAGTACTTACTTTTACCAAATTGCATAAACACTGAATTTGCAAATCCATAAATTTGTAAACGAGAGAATTTTAAAATGAATAGATTTTGGAATGCAAGGTACTTTGAAATTCTTCATCCAAACACACTTATGGTCAAAAACACAATATATCCAACACCTTAAAGTCCAAAACCAGATTGCTAATTCTGTAATTATTTGAAATGGTTGATCTCTGGATTTATTCAATGCAAACTTACTTGCAAACTAATCAAATTAAGATTGCCCAAAGGCAAGTTTACTCCTAAGAATTTGACGGTACCTTAGTTAGTCTTTCTCAGGCCAGCCGACTAGAGATCCCTTTTGGGTAAAATCTTTGTTATAACTAATTCCAGTGAGTTAAATTCTTCTCCATGGTGGAAAGTGAATCTTCTTGAGGTCCCTCAAAATGGTTAGGTCACAAAATACTGTGAAAGAATCACATCCTAAAATAAGCACTATCAAAATAGTTTTAATAGATTCGTAATTTAAAGAGTGACATAAAGTTCAATAGATTCGAAATAAGAAACAGATTGGAGTCACATAGACAACTTTGTATTTTAACCTTGACTACGATATTAATTGCATTAACTCTGATCAAATTAGTACACAGAACATTCATTAAAAATACTACTTAGATCCTCAAGTTGCTAGGCTTACTTTCCAGATGAAGCGAGCCACTAAAAGTGAATTTTTGTTGCAAAAATAAGTAGTAGCCATATATTTTTGTCATATCAGTTTGGTCGTGAAATATCAGAGAGAAGATGTGAGACTGACCCAATTTCCAGGAGGAGGAGAAGAAGGTAATCTAGAAAAAGCACAGAGAGAGAAATTGATAGGTAAAAGTAGAAAGAAGTATATCATGCTGGAAACCCTGCAAGTACACAAACAGCAAACACACATTCATAATGATCAAGAAAAACAGTGGAGTAAGCTTGATACCGTCATGATCTTTACTGCTGAATCTCAAGCCATTAGCAAAGGCACGCCGACTCTCATGCACAATTTCATTTAGAAGCACTTCCAGTTTCTGCGATCAAAAACTTCAACTGTCCATCAGTGGTACTTCTAGCAGCAGATGAAATAGCTTCATTGCCTGGAGAAGAAACACAGGCCTTGTATGAGGGCTGGACTCCTTGCCCAGGTATATGATGGCCTTCGACTAGATAATCCCTTTGGCTGGAGCTATTACTTACAGACCGGTATGATGAAATCAGGCAAAGCTGGAAATGACATATGAGCAAGAAGGGACGTTAATGAACTACCCTCCTGCTTGGCTTCATAAAATCTAGACCTTGTGTTAGACAGAGCATGATCCATGCGTTCAAGTCCAGTAGTACCACTCAAATGCTGCACCTTTCCCTCAGAAGTTTCAGATCTCTGGTCACCTACGTCACGCCATCACCAAGATGGTTTCACGACAGTAAAAATATTGAAAAGAGGATCATAACGCTTCCTAAGAACTAGTAACAAGCAATCATACCTGCTCTCGGATAGCCAAAGCACCAGCAGTAATACCACGATAGTCTCCTTCAGAAGTAGGCTTGCAAGCCTGCATCACAGAGTGCTCCAGCTGACACGCAGCTCTCATCAAGTCCTCTTCTAACATTCTAGCATCTTTGACCTTCCACACCACAAAGTGATACAGGTAAGAGCACCATGCTCTATCAAATTCTTTTAGCTGATGCGTGAAACTCAGTCGCCTTGGAGATGAGGAGGTTTGTTCCTGTTGAGGAGCCCGAGTGTGGTCAACTAACATTATCTTAATCAGTAACTCATACTCTCGAATGAAACATTGTGCAGACTCTGCAAGAGCAATCTCTCTCCTCCCTTTAACACTGAAAACTTCAGCTGAGTGTCCCAGTATCATGTATGCACAGAGAACAACTCTAGGTGGGTACCTTGGTACCTTGATCTCTATGATTTTTGTAGCATAAGCCGTGCTGTCCCTATGGCCTGGGGAAGTAATGTGTTTAAGAAGATGATCAATATTCTCGAAACTTGATGGATTACTGATACAGGTAGTATCATGTTTGAGTGTGATGCAGCTCTCAATCCGGTTAAGTAAAGCCATAACAGCTTGAATCGTTGAAGCTGACTCCATTTGAAGAGCAAGCAGCTCAAAGGGCATTAGCTTAACAGATTCTTCATTGATTTCTAAAGCCGCATAAACTTTCGCCAAGGCGCAAGTATTTCCCTTTAGTTTCAAAGAACTCTTCGAGTACCTGACTAGACAACACATTTTCAATAGTGACCAAGAAGAAAACAGGAGAAGAGGAAGGGGAGGGGGAGGGGCTTAAGTTGAGTCTGAAAGAGGGAGCCCTGAGACTTCCAGCTTCATAGTGCCTAATGCAAACAATTGCGTGTATCTTTCCAGAAAAGCCAATAATGTAACACAAAAGTCAATTAACAGGTTTTTGCCAACAATTCAACCATGTACTTGTATGAAAGGTCATGTGAGGTCAATGCTTAATTTCTTGTGCAATAAAAAAAGAGCAAAAAAAGAGAGACAATCCACTACCAACGTTTCTTATTGAAGCAAGGGACACTACTTCTCACCTAAGAAGCACTGACACCTCATATAGGTCGAGGTATGGTGTCGGACACGTACCGACACCTCCAGCACGTGTCCGACACCTCTCAGCGGTGTCCAAATTTATCAATTTATTTTTAATTACCAGACACCGTGTCGGACACCTCTCGAGTAAGTGTTGGACACCTTTTGAAGAAGTGTCCACACATATGGAGCCAAAATGCAATATTTCAAAGCTATTTTAGGGTCAGTTTGAAATGATTAGAAATGAACTTTTAAGCCCTTAATCAGATTGACCCAGCAAAAGGTATCCTTCTTCTTTCTCTCTCATCTCTTTCTCTTTTTCTTTTTTTTTTTTGTTACCAAAAGCACCCAAGCTTACCATTCCAGTAGAAGATAGGTCAACATATCCGACCTCATTTACAGACCCCTCTGGCTAACTATGACCTCTCCTTCATCCTTTGGTCCCATGTCTTTTTTTTTTTCCTTCTTTCTTGTTACTGTTGAGACTCTAATCTTGGTACTATTAAGACATTTGGCTGCTTTCTTGTTACCGACCTTTTTTCTTGTTATTATTGTTGAGACTATTTCATGTTCTCGTCTTTCTTTCTCATCTGTTTTGATCGAAATTTAGCTACTCCAATTGATGTTTATTCTTATTATGTGTTTAGTTTACATTTTATATATATATATATATATATATATATGTGTGTGTGTGTGTGTGTGTATATATATATATATATTCATACGATAAATATATATTAGGAAATTCAGCGGTGTCCTATGGTATACAAAATCTGATTTTTTGAAAATTGCAGTGTCCGTTGTCCCAGTCGGTGTCGGATACGATGTCCATGTCCGTGCTAGCTCCTCACGAACTCAGTATGCTATGTGGCAATTGGGAAATTATACACTTGCAGAGGAGCACAGTCCCATGCATATATACTTTGATAAGCAGTTAAAGGCTATCGTCCAATTCTTTCTTATGGTGGGTGCAGACACAAATTTCGCACATACAAAATAATGCGACAGATAAATGCCACAAATGGTATTATGTATATTTAGCATACAAATTGTGTAGAATCGAAGGTCTAGTGACGTAGTCCCAATTTCAATGAGGCGATCTTCCTAAAATGATGTGAAAAAGATAGCAGATTTGTGACATTGACTGGAAGGCCAGGCAGCGTGATCACTAATGTGACAGCCCGATCCTTCTGAGTTCATGTAGAAAGACAACAAATTTGATGCCGATTCGAGGGCCTTGTGGTGTGATCCCGAATAAAAAGGTAATGTGTGAGATTTCTGGCGAGTGATCACCTTGAAATCGAAGGTTTGAGGCTTTCTCTTGACACTAAAGCGAAAAAGTCATGCAGAAGACCTCTTTTCTATGTCAAAAGTTTGTCGAGAACAAGAAGGCACAAGATCCTAAAAATGTACCTACTTTTTGTCGTAGGGGTCAATTACACTTGTGTTCCTGAGATTAGGGTAAAATTACAGTAAAGGATACAAAGTTTGAAGATGTAACAACTTTAAATTTGTATCGACTATGTCCATCCAACGTTGACCCGTTGAAAAAGTGTGTTTTTTTTATGCTGATATCATGAATACGTATTTTTGAAATGTCAATACTACCCTTTTACAGTATCAAAATTCAAAAATTTTAAACACTGATTTTTAAATTAGGGTTCCAAACCCTAATTCCCTAATTTCTATCTCTCCAACCACCACCACGGCACCACCTCAACACCACCACAACATCACCAACGCATCATTACAACACCACTAATCACAACGCACCACCCTAAAGACAACTACAATGACACCATCACCACCAATCGGCACAAACACAAATTAAAAGAGTAGCTAATTGTGTGAGAGCAATTCTCCATATATTGACATTAGAAAATCTGCAGAACATATATACACCTAATTGACATCTAAATAAGGAAGAGAAGACCCCTAAATAAGGAATAACTAAATTACAGTGATATCTATCAATTAGGGTGCTAACTCCTAGAAATTAGGTCCTATTTACAGTAATAGCTAACAATCTGGAAATTCCAACACTCCCCCTCAAGCTGGTACGTATATGTTGACCATTCCCAGCTTGCTCACTAAGTCTTCAAAACTCAGTTTATGTAGACTTTTAGTTAGGGCATCAGCTGTTTGTTCCCTTGAATTAGGCTCCTCGCGACCTTACCCATCTTTTTGTGTTAATGCATCTGACTCACCTTAAAAGGAGTTACTAACAGGTGATTGTGTGCCAGTTCCAGGCTGGTAATAAGCCAATGATCTTGCTTGGGTTTGTAGCTTACGAACATCTTGACCTGGCAATTTGTGCGCTCAAAGCAGTCCCGTCTTCTACGCAAATATCCTATTTTGTCATCACTGTCATCATTGCCTAAGCGTGTCTCATTTTGCTACGAATTTCTGCCCCTATGACACTCGTATAAGCGAGATCATATATTTTTTGTTACGTTGCTTGTTCTTGTAGTCTTTATTCTAATGCCAAAACCAACCCTCAATGAATACGCTCGAAAACATTCTTCAGCTTCTTTCAATGTTTGAAACGTTCGTCCTAGATACGGATCACTAGCATCTACGGGGACGTTGGAGCTCGACATGAAATCAGACATTGTGAAACAAGACCTGTATAGAAATAGACTACGCTTGACAATCAAATGGCATTTCAAACTGAAAATATTACCTAAAAATTACCTTGGAGAATAGACCAATTTAGGATGACAAACATGCCATATACATAATCTCAAAAGTGTCTTCAAATTAATAATTATTAATTTATTGAACATAACAAATTAAAATTACTAAGATAAATAGACAAATTCATCATGTCAAAATACAACAAACATATCTAAAAAAATTCGAATTTAAATAGGATAAATTAGCGAACCTCAAAAAAATTGAATTAAACTATATTGATTTATTTAAAGTTAATAAATTATACCTTTTTGATGAACATCATGTCTAGAACATCACAAAAAATCTAGAGTAGAACATAACAAATTGATGAATAGAGTGACAAATTTCTAGAACATAAAAAAATATATACTTTTTTGTCCAAACAAATAAATTATAATTTACCAGTCAATCCATAAAGAAAACTTCACCATTCACAAACTGACCTTGCTTGAGTGAAGCTTGAAGCAAGTGTTACTCGAAACTTGAAGGGAGCTGAAAATGGAAGCGAGTCTGAAGGAGAAGTAAATTGTGCTGAAGGAGGTGATTGGGCAAGCAATACTGTCCTCGATACGGTGCAATGGACGTGTGCAGAATTAATGGTACAAACAAGTCTAGAATTGTGTAAGTTGTGTCAGTCAAAAAGTTGTTGGAAGTCGTTCGTTACACTGTATAGCGGACGACTTTTTGACTGACAGTGTTAGGCCAAAAAAGTTGTCCGCTACACTGTGTAGCGGACGAGGGACGAGGGGCAATATGATAAAAAAGTCCGTCCACTACATAGTGTAGCGGATGACTAACAGCTTTTGAAAAAAAAGATTTGGGCCGTACATCCCTTCGGAATGGACGGCCAGATCGCGCTAGCAAAATCTTCTATTTTGCTAGCGCTATCAACCGATCAGCTCCCTATATATATATATATATATGAGATAGATAAACACTAGGTTCATTAACTCAAAACTGCGTAGTTTCATTCTCTAGGCTTAGGCAAGTTGCATAGGACTAGTAATATCTTTGTTATTTCCATATATGTATATAGTTGATCCCATGCAGTGCTAAACAAAAGGTATCTATATATGTGTAGGCAAGTGGCCTAAAGCTTGTAACGAATACCACGTAATTTTGATTAATTTTTTCTTTTTTCTCTAATCCCTCTCCTTGGTCTATTCTTTGTCTCTCTCTCTCTCTCATCGCAAATCTTCATGCACCTTCCATCACCGGCCGACCTCCACAGTCGACACCCTTGATTTTCACCAACAACACCACACACGACCACCATGGCCACCCGCTTTCCTCCTCTGGTACAACCTCCGTAATTGTACCGCCACTGCTTCAACCAACACTACCATACATCCACTGCCACATGACAATCACCAACACTTCAAGTACGACTACTAACCTATTATCACTACCCTCTATCATCGTTGAGCACCGCCGCACCAACAACACCGTTTCTACCAACTCTACTTCAACCTTTTTATCATGGTTTAACCCCATATAAATCCCAACAACATCATTAGCATCCCAAGTCCACACTGCCATCGATCCAGCACCGTGGCCAAACATCTGCAATAGGAACTAACTACCAACAACTCTAATTAATACCACCAATAATAAATTGGATGAGTGATAATCATTAGCGTAGATTTAAGCTTTGTGCTTGTTGTAATTTAGTGGATTTGGTTCAAATTGGGTTTCATTTGTGATGAATTGATGATCCAGATGGTGTACAATTTTATAGTGTGGCTTAGGTCTCGAATACATGGCGATGGTGATAGTTGACTTGTCGGTGTGAGGAATGGTGGCGGTCATGACGGTTAATGATGGAAGACTGATGGGCATTCGAGCATAAAAAGACTATATTTCTTTAGGTTTTCGTTGAACTGTTTTCAGTTATTTTGTTAATAATCAAAAGAAGATACAATCATTTTGTTAAGGATACATTTGCATTTTTGGAAACTTGGTCCACTTGGAGGCCGAAGATGGAGAGGTCGAAGATGGAGAATGAAGGGCAGGGGTGGAGGGTTGTTGTTAAAGTGTGAGGAAAAAAAATCTAAGACTGAACCTAGTAAAAGTAAAAAAGAATTTTAATTAAAAAAATTATGTGTGTGTGTGTGTACGTGTAGTATAGATTAGCTAGTATACCCACTCTATTTCGATGAGTCAAAGCAAAGGAAAACCCCAACCACCGACACTACAATGCTACTGGCAACCTCTAACTGTCGTTAACCATACCAACACTCATCATACCCCCCCCCCCCCCCCACAATCACCATATGCTAACAACCACCATATATCAACTCCTAAGCCTTGAACAAATCTGGAAAAAGTACAAAGGTAAAAAAGACATACCATTGATGTTCACCACCAAGCACCATCATGCCACCAACAACCATCCAACTCTCCACAAATTTTGGTCTGTCCAGATTGAAGTCTTAAGACCCATCAAAATAAAAAAAAAACCCATCATTTGTTTTTGAAGAAATTCAAGTACTTGATTAGCCTCATATTGCTAAATAGAATTTCCACTTGTTTGATGACTAAACCAATCAAAAAATTAAGAAATTTGAAGGATCAGTGTTACGATCCATCACTGAATCAATACTGAGACGGTAAAAGAAGGAAAGAAAACAAAAGAGATTGATTTAGTTTCCGTATACTTTGCTCTTGTAGTGATGTTATGTACAACAGTCGTTTCCAAGTTTATGGCATTGAGAGGAGCTCGAGGAGAAAAATGATCTGGAATGGAGAAAGGAAAGGGAAAAAGGAGATAGCAAGTGAGCATGGCAGAAAGGTCTTTTGGTTCTGTAACGCCCTAGATTTATTTTTGGCTGGTTAATGTCAGATAAACAGATATCAGATAGATTCCTATAATTATCAGAAGACTCCAAAATGGTAAATCAGAACATACACTAATAATTCTAAGAAAATACATCAATATCTAACACAGTGGCCCCAAGCCTTTGTACAATTCAAATTCTCCGACACGGAGTTTTGCCAAAATAAAACCTAAATGATTACAATCTGTCTCAACATTTCACTCAAAATATCAATACTAACTCTGAAACAAAGATAGCTAACTCTTGATCACTCAGCTAGCCCTTCGATCCCAAAGTCCTATCCTACTAATCACCTGAAAGGAGAAACAATAAGAGAATGAGTAGAAAAGCCCAGTAAGGTCGCTCAAGGACCAATCAAACAGAGACAAAAATGTCTGATAAACAAAATTTTGGAAGCATTAAAGTTCAAACAGAACGGACATCAAGCTAGATTTTGAATGTCAAAATGTAACTGAGTACGAAGATAGACACTAGAGAGTCATTCAGAATGTGATCACATACGTCAATACTGACATATGAGACCGGTTCAGAAAGTAAGATCGCGATCTTTAGCTCAACTTCCCTGAGCTAGCCCACGTTTCAATCCACGTGGATAACTCAGACATAAGTGACATATACTGTGACATGGCTCACAGAGTTATCAAAATAAAGATTTCAATTCAACAAAATCAAATATCGGACATGTCAAACAATATACAGAGTTTATGAAATAATGACAATCTCTAAAACGAACGATGTCAACATCGCAAATTCTAAGATCAAACAAATTCGACAGAAATTGAATTTCACAAGTCATAGCATTGAGAACAAGTTATTCATAGTAAAGCTCAAAGCAAAGAAAAGAAGAAGAATCACTTAACTCAATTCGAAAAAATTCAGATTTCAAAAAGAAACTAAGGACTTACATGAGCGATTGGTCCGTCGCTGATACGAATTTCAAAAATAAACCCTTACCTTAGCCAAGCTTTTGAGAAATACACTCCTTAAGCTCCACTTTAGAACTTCCAAACTTTCTAAGCCTTCTTCTATCTCTCTCTCTCTGAAAGGAAGAAGAAGTAGAGAACCCAAAAAGGCTAGAGAGGAAATTAGAGGACTATTATATGGGACAAAACTTTTAAGTTTTCATCCGACCGAAAATAGTTTTTATTCGACCGAAACCAACAAAGGTAGTGAAAATGGTTCAATTTTTTTTTCAATTCGACCGAAAACTCATTTTCGGTCGACTTAAAACTTTTAATTCGACCGAAAACTTCAATAGCTCAATACGCACGAAAAAAATCTTTTTATTTGACCGAAAATGAGTTTTTGGTTGACTTAAAACTTTTAATTCAACCAAAAACTTCAGTAGCTCAATACGCAAGAAAAAAAATCTTTTCATTCGACCAAAAACTTTAGTAGCTCAATACGCACGAATTTTTTTTTTTTCATTTGACCGAAAATGAGTTTTCGGTCGAATAAAAACTTTAATTCGACTGAAAACTTCAGACTCCAAAAATATCAAATAGTTTTGATTCGAATCAAACCACTTTAATTTGGCCGAAAGTTGGTTTTCATTCGAATTAAAACTTTTAATTCAAACGAAAACTTCAGAAACAATCCGAAACCATTTTCTTAATTTTATCAAAAGACTACAAACTTATTTATTCAAAATACTAATTTCTCATAGAAAAATAAAGAAAATTTTCGGGGTATAACATTCTCCCCTCCTGAAAAGAATTCCGTCCTCGGAATTTAAAACATACCTTAAGTGTCAAAAAGCTGAGGGTGCCTTTTGCGCATAGCTTCCTTAAGTTCCCAAGTGGCTTCCTCTAATTCGTGATTCCGTCATAAAACCTTAACTAAAGGAATGACTTTCGTCCTTAACACTTGGTCGCGGCGGTCTAGAATCTCAACCGGTTGCTCTTCGTAGGAAAGGTCCTCCTGAACTGATAAAGGCTCATACGACACAATATGTGTCGGATCGTAAACATATTTCCTTAGAATCGAAACATGAAAAACATTATGAACGTGCCAAAGTTCTGGCGGCAACACCACTCTGTAAGCCACCGGACCGATCCTTTCCAAAACCTCGAATGGCCCGACAAACCTAGGGCTAAGCTTGCCCTTTCTACCGAAACGCATTACTCCCTTCTAAGGTGAAACCCTTAAAAACACGTGATCACCCACTTCAAATTCGTGTTCACGACGATGGTGGGACGTGCAGCTACGCTGTCGGTCTTGAGCCATTTTGAGACGTTCCCGAATCAAATCAACCTTTCGGGTAGTCAACTTCACCAATTCCGGTCCCAATAACCTTCTCTCTCCTACCTCATCCCAACATAATGGTGTCCTACACCTTCGCCCGTACAATGCCACAAACGGTGCCATCTGAATACTCACCTGATAACTGTTATTATATGCGAATTCAACCAAAGGCAAATGACTATGCCAACTACCACCAAGGTCTAGCGCACAAGCTCTTAACATATCCCATAGCGTTTGAATGGTACGTTCAGACTGTCCGTCTGTCTGCGGATGATAGGCCTTGCTGAAACAAAGGTCAGTGCCCGTAGAATTTTGGAAGCTCCTCCAAACTTTCAAAGTGAAATGCGAATCTTGATCTGACACTATGGATAATGGTACATCATGCAACCTCACAATCTCATCAATATATAATCGAACTAACTCACATAAAGGTGTTGTTGCTCGGATCGGAAGGAAATGTGCCGTTTTAGTTAGTCTATCAACAATAACCCAAATAGTGTTACAACCATTGACAGTTCTCAGTAAGCCTCCCACGAAATCAGTTGTTACATGTTCCTATATCCACTGCGGAATCTCAAGTGGCTGAAGCTGTCCGCTAGGCTTGTGATGTTCCATCTTCACTTTCTGACAAACTAAATAATGAGATACAAATTCTGCTATATCCAACTTCATACCGCTCCACCAGAAATGCTCTTTAAGGTCATGATACATTTTTGTTCCTCCCGGGTGGATAGAGAAACTAGAACTATGAGCCTTCGATAGTAACTCCCTCCTCAAAGTTAAATCAGCTGGCACACAAAGTCTATTACGGAACCAAACCACACTGTGCTCGTCAATTCTAAACTCTGATTGCTTTCCAACATTAATACTCTCAATGATGTGAACTATACCTGAATCTCCATCTCGGGTTTCCTCGATCCTGCTGATCAAAGTAGGCTGTACCTAAAACGCTACCAAGTATTCTCCACCATCTTGCCATCTAATCTCAAGATCCAAATTCATCATATCTTCCAACAGTTGAGGCTGACAAGTAATCAATGATGCTAAGTTTCTGGTGGTCTTCCTACTAAGCGTGTCGGCCACAACATTCGCCTTACCAGGGTGATAATGAATCGAACAGTCATAATCTTTTAAAAGCTCCAACCAACGTCTCTGTCTCATGTTCAGCTCCCTTTGGGTGAAAATATACTTAAGACTTTTATGATCAGTGTAAATCTCGTAGGTCTCACCATACAAGTAGTGTCTCCATATTTTCAAAGCAAAGATCACAGCGGCTAACTCAAGATCATGGGTGGGATAGTTATGTTCATAGGGCTTAAGGTGTCTAGAAGCATAAGCAATCACCTTACCATGTTGTATTAAAACACACCATAAGCCTTTCTTCGAGGTGTCGCTATAAATCCAAAACCTCCAGAACCAGATGGTAAAGTCAATACCGGTGTAAACACTAGCCTCTTCTTCAGTTCTTGGAAGCTAGCTTCACATTCTTCGCTAAAAAAATTTGAGTGTTTTTCTTAGTCAACTGAGTTAAGGGCACACCAATTTTTGAAAGCCTTCTACAAATCGACGGTAGTAGCCTGCCAATCCCAAAAAGCTTCGTACCTCCGTAACAGTACTAGGCCTCTGTCAGTCAATCACCGCTGCAATCTTAGAGGGGTCAACGGTTATTCCATCCTTAGACACCATATGTCCTAGAAATGTAACTTGTTCAAGCCAAAACACACATTTTGAAAACTTAGCATACAGTTTATTATCTTTCAAAGTCTACAAGATAATCCGCAAATGCTCACTATGCTCCTCCTCGGACCTAGAGTACACTAAAATATCGTCAATAAAAACAATAACGAATCCATCCAAATACTGTCTAAACACACGGTTCATCAAATCCATAAAAGAAACAAGGGAATTAGTCAGCCCGAACGACATTACCAAAAACTCATAGTGACCATAACGAGTCCTAAAAGCAGTCTTTGGCACATCCTCTGCCTTGACTTTTAGCTAATAATATCTAGAACGCAAATCTATCTTCGAGAAAAACTTCGCTCCCTGAAGTTGGTTAAATAAATCATCTATACGCGGCAATGGATATTTATTACGGATGGTGATTTTATTCAACTCATGGTAGTCAATGCAAAGTCTCAATGTACCATTATTCTTCTTAACGAACAAAACGGGGGCACCCCAAGGTGACACACTAGGGCGTATATACCCTTTATCAAGCAGTTCTTGAAGCTGTTCCTTTAGCTCCTTTATCTCTGAAGGCGCCATTTGATACAGAGCCTTAGAGATAGGTGCTGCACCGAACACTAAATCAATTATGAATTTTATCTCATGATTAATGGGTTTTTCGGGCAACTTCTCGGGAAACACCTCAGCAAAATCACAAACTACGGGTACTTCTGATATTTTAAGACATTCATGACTAGTATCACAGACTTGTGCAATGTAACCCCCACGGCCGTTACAAAGCATGCAGCGAGCCACAATAGCTGAGATAACAGACAACCCACTAGGTTTCGAACCCCTAAACTCAAATTCAGACAAATCAAATAAACAAAAATGGACTCGCTTCTCAAAGCAGTCAACTAAAGCATGATAGGATGCCAACCAATATATACCTAAAATCACCTCAAAATTACGGATATCTAAAGGAATTAGGTCCCCCGGAAGGTCTCTATCACATATACAGATCTTACATTTTTTTCAATATTGAATCAACTATCACAAAATCTCCAACTGGAGTACCGACAGACAACTCATAGTCAAGAGACTGGGGTTTAACCCCAAGTCGACGTGCAAATGAAAGAGACACAAATGAGTGCGTGACACCAGAATCAAACAATACATGCATATCAATTGAGTTAATATGTATAGTACCTACCACCACATCCTTTGAATTCATTGCGTCCTTAGCTGTCATGTTGAAAACCCTGCTGGTAGCCTTAGGTTTCTGTCCTCCGAATGACTGATTCATATTATGTCTAGGGCCCGAAGCCGTACTCCCCGCAGCTGAATCTCTTGGGTCAGATTGCCCAATGCTAAAACATGACAATCTCTGATAAGGTGACCCTTTTGGCCATACCTGAAGCACGCTCCCATATCACAATAACAACTCTGACTGTCATGTCGTTTGTTGCACCTTTGATAATAGGATCAGAACCTACAGACTTAGGTCTCTGAGAAAAGTTTCGGCCTAAGCTCCTACTAAAATTACCATGAGTTTGACCCTGCCTTTGACCTTGGCCCCTCTGACCAACAGAAGTCGACGAAGATGCCTGTTTTTGCTTCCCATCACTTTGTGCCGTGTGTGACTGAGATAATTTCGGGCGATCTCTCTTACCTGCCTTGGCTTATTTTCTCTCTCTAAAATCCCTTGCCTCAGATTCAATAGTCTTTGCAATGTCCACGCACTGAACATATGTCTCAATCGGGACTGGAACAATTTGCTGTCTAATGCTAGACTTAAGACCCCAAGTAAACATCTGCACTCTATCCTTTTCATTAGCCACGAATTTCTTACCACAACGAGATAGTCATGTAAACTTTACCTTATATTTGGTGACGCTCTCGTTATCCTCCTGTCTCAGATTAAGAAAATCACGATACATCTGTTCTTTTACGCTCCTAGGGAAGTAGCGGTCAAAGAACAAAACCTTGAATTGATCCCAAATCATTGCCCTACGTCGTTCCACAGTTTTACTATCCTCGATCATCTTCCACCAATGGTCTGCCTCCCCGTCTAGCTTATACACTGTGAGTTCTATCTTTTCTACATCGGTGCAACCCATAGGCCTAAACACCTTTTCAAGTTGACATATCCATTTCTCCGCCACAATCAGATCGTCGGTTCCTCCAAAAGGTTCTACATTTTTTTTATCAAACTGCTTTAACAAACTAAGGGTTTGATTTTGCCCGTGATTTGGGTTCGGTGGTGGGTTAGGTTGATTCTGCTGATTTAACTGCGCTTGCTAATTAGCTAGTAATTGAGTCAACTGAGCTTGCTGGTTTGCCAAGAGAGTAAGAAGATCTGGCGGGTTCTCGTTCCTGGTGACATTGGATTTCCCACATTCTGATTTTGGGTTTGCCTGGTATTACGACTGCTTACCATAGCTTCAAAAGAAAACTAAAATCAAATGCGGACTAAGACATTCTTCTTAATCTACCCATCATACCCATCTCACAACTTATCTGATCCTAAGCATGAGTCTACAGAATCTCATAACCTAAGCTCTGATACCAACTATAACGCCCTGGATTATCAGAAGACTCCAAAATGGTAAATCAGAGCATACACTAATAATTCTAAAAAATACATCAATATCTAACACAGTGGCCCCAAGCCTTTGAATAATTCAAATTCTCCGACACGGAGTTTCTCCAAAATAAAACCTAAATGATAACAATATGTCTCAACATTTCACTCAAAATATCAGTACTAACTCTGAAACAAAGGTAGCTAACTCTTGATCACTCAGCTAGCCCTTCGATCCCAAAGTCCCATCCTACTGATCACCTGAAAGGAGAAACAATAAGGAAATGAGCCAAATACCCAGTAAAGTCGCTCAAGGACCAATCAAACAAAGACAAAAATGTCTGAGAAACAAAATTTTGGAAGCATAAAAGTTCAAACAGAACGGACATCAAGCTAGATTTCGAATGTGAAAATGTAACTGAGTACGGAGACAGACACTAGAGAGCCATTCAAAATGTGATCACATACATCAATACTGACATATGAGGCTGGTTCCGAAAAGTAAGATCGCGATCTCTACCTCAACTTCCTTATAATGACAATCTCTAAAACGAACGATGTCAACATCGCAAATTCTAAGATCAAACAATTTCGACAGAAATTGAATTTCACAAGTCATAGCATTGAGAACAAGTTATTCATAGTAAAGCTCATAGCAAAGAGGAAAAGAAGAATCACTTAACTCAATTCGAAGAAATTCGAATTTCAAAAAGAAACTAAGGACTTACATGAGCGATTAGTCCATCGCTGATTTGAATTTCGAAAATAAACCCTTACCTTAGCCAAGCTTTTGAGAAATACACTCCTTAAGCTCCACTTTAAAACTTCCAAACTTTCCAAGCCTTCTCTCTCTCTCTCTCTCTCTCTCTCTCTCTCTCTCTCTCCCTCTCTCCCTCTCCCCCCTCTCTCTCTCGCGCGCAAGCGCAAAGGAAGAAAAAGTAGAGAACCCAAAAAGGCTAGAGAGGAAATAAGAGGACTATTATAAGGGACAAAACTTTTAAGTTTTCATTCAACCGAGAATAGTTTTCATTCGACCGAAACCAACAGAGGTGAAAATGGTTAAAAAAAATTTCAATTCAACCGAAAATGAGTTTTTGGTCAACTTAAAACTTTTAATTCAACCGAAAACTTCAGTAGCTTAATACGCAAGAGAAAATCTTTTCATTCAACCAAAAATGAATTTTCAGTCGACTTAAAACTTTTAATTCGATCGAAAACTTCAGTAGCTCAATACGCACAAAAAAAATCTTTTCATTTGACCGAAAATGAGTTTTCGGTCGACTTAAAACTTTTAATTCGGTCGAAAACTTCAGTAGCTCAATACGCACGAAAAAAATCTTTTCATTCAACCGAAAATGATTTTTTGGTCGAATTAAAACTTTTAATTCCACCGAAAATGAGTTTTCGGTTGAATTAAAACTTTTAATTGGACCGAAAACTTCAGGCTCTAAAAATATCAAATAGTTTTGATTCGAATCAAACTACTTTGATTCGACTGAAAATTGATTTTCATTCAAATTAAAACTTTTAATTCGAATGAAAACTTCAGTCCAAAATCATTTTCTTAATTTTAACAAAAGACCACAAACTTATTTATTCAAAATACTAATTTCTTATAGAAATTTTTTTTTGGGGTATAACAGGCTCTCCGCTTTATTATGTTGCAGACATAGTAAAAAGCCCAAGAGAAATAGGGATCTATGTCGTCCATGATGCTTGAGTGAATGCCTGGATTAGCACCGACAACTTAGAGAACTTGTGAACACTTTTTGTAGAACAGCACCGAGTAAGTGAACGTATATATGGAATTGATCCATTGATAGTATTGGTAACTTAGGAAAGTTGTCAGCGTTGATTTGGATGTCCATACGCGATCTAGTCATCTAATGCCACCATTCTCAATGACCTAGATCGCCACCAATCACCACTACCATCCAAATCACCGCTGACCTTAACCACGACCATCCAAAACACCGTCGCCCCACCACAACCATTCAAGCCGTCGCAGCCCCCAACCACAGATATTCAAACCGTCTTTGCCCCCAACCCTAACCACAACCACCCAAGCCACCGCGACCCAACCACAACCATCCAAACAGCCACCATAATCAACAACCATTACCACTCACAAATTATGAGCACTGATGTACTCTAATGAGAAATAGGACTACTTTGTATAACTGGCAGGACAGTAGCTTTCGTCATGAATGACCATTAGGTGGTCATGGGTGGCAAAGGTGGGTTGATGAGGTGGCTAGGCAGCGACGAGCACTGAAGAGACTGTCCATCCGGGATGGATGGATGGACGAAGATATCGTATCTTGCTACCACTGTTAAGGGATCGGGTCCCATATATGTATCATATTTAAACAACGACATCTTTTACATTGTGATTCACATGGTATTCTGTAATAGACAAGTTATTTAAACCATTTAATATACTAATTCATTCCGTTGATTGTTGCTAACCGATCAACACTCATTCATTAAAGTACATTTTAGTGACAAGTGAAATAACCATATTCTAATTGAAAATGATAGTTTCCTTCAGACTCAAAAGCTCTAACTTATCAGGATTGGGCCAAGTCAGTACTCATCGGACTAGGTAGATGAAGATAATGTTACAATAAGTTTTAATACTCTAGATGTTTAATTAATATGGTCATAGCATTTTTCTGTGCTACGGTCACTCTCACATCGTGGTATATGGAGAAAATATCATATTGTGGTGGTTAGACGAGAAAGGTACCCATGAAACTTGTCAAACATTAGCCTGTTTGCGACTTTTTTTTAGGAGAGAAGAGAGGGAAAAAAAAGGAAAGTCGCTCCTTTCTTTCATTTTTTCTAGCTGGTGAGTTTTTTCAAGGAGAGAAAAGAGAGGAAAGTTTGAGCTTCTTTTGTTTCTAAATCTTTCTTTTCAAAATTACAAAGAAATGGAGAGAAAGAAAAACCTTATAAGTAATATCTTAACAGTATCCATATTACCTTTAAGATAATGAAGACTAAATATTTTACTGACTTTTAGGTTTTATGGTTGCTTACAAGAACTTATCGTCTTACTTACCAACAGATGATTGTTTTCATAGTTAGAGTTGACTCATGACTGATTGTTTTGTTTATGGTATGACATTAATTAGATTGGATGTTGGGATGTCTGTAGTCAACTTATGACTAATTTTTGTTTTTTGTATTGTCATATTAACCAGTGATAGAAGGATTATTACATTAATATGGGATAAAATTTGAATGATGTCGTTGATGGCTAATTTATTTTCCCATCAAAATCATGTTTTTTTAGGATCATATTTCATAATATTTGTTAGAATGACCAAAATGTAGTATAAGTGTATATACGTGATCAGGTGTATTTTATTTTCTATCGAATTCACATACAAGAGAACAAATTGATACTTTCTTTTCTCTCTTAAACTCAAAAACAAGACGAATGAAAATTGTCTTACCTTCTCTTCCTTTCTCTTATGTTCCCTACTCTTCCTTCCTTTTCTTTTTTCTCATCTCAAAACTCGGAATTAGGTTAATAAAGTCTGGAGGCTAATATGTGAAAACTGTGTACTACCATATGATGAAATATTGTTCTCTTAGTTAAAAAAAAAAAGAAAAAAAAAGAAAAGGCTTTAACTCATCAAATCTTATACAAAGAAACAATAACTCACGTTAACAAAATTAAAAATAGGCACAAAAGGTCTAATTTACATATATGTATTTATGAATTTGAAAGTAAAATAACCGATTAACCTCATAGATTAAGGTTAGCCTCCATACAAAAAGTCATCGACTTTTGCCAAACTAATATAAGATGGACTACAATAAACACATCAAAACATGCACTACTTTAATAAAAATCATGCAATACGCTTTGTCTATGTTTGAGTACATTGACGAGCAAAAGCTTCCAAAATCTTGTTCACGCCAAACAATATACCATTAGCAATGAGCATCCACGGCCAATTTTCACTTACTCTAATTTAGCAACTCACCGAGAGCTACCGAAATTGCTCTCTTCATGTCAACCACCGTATCACTAGTCCCCATGAATCACTGTGATATTCAAACCTCACAGAGAGCTAGCGAAATTGCTCTTTTCACATCAACCACTGTAATCACCAGCCACCATGAATAACTGTGATATTCAATAGCGCCATGGGGAAATCTGAGTGTGATTGTATCACTATGCACATTATTGACCAAAATGATTCAAATGGGTGACGAAAGATGGGGGATTTTAGATTGAAGGTGACAAGGTACTGACTTTGGTGGTCTTGGTGTACTTGGACTGAAATAGGGGGTGGTGTGGCGGTTGCCACTTGCGACTCCATTCCGGCAAATAGGTCCCAGTGACTCGAATTGGGAGCAACCACAAAATTGTTTTTTGCTCGTAAGTGCTGGCAAAAAGCTGGCGATGGTTTAGAGATTTGTTGGTTAGGAATTGGAAAATGCAGGCATTAGTTTCGAGCCATTGGTGCCTCTGTGATACCTACGAACACTTGTATCACATAATACTTAACAGCAGTGGACTAAGGTGGGTATTTGATTAAGGGGGTGGATTAGCATATGAGGGGTTGGGGATAGCCTCTTCACACATAGAGAGAGAGAGAGAGAGAGAGAGATGAGCAGGCATATGGGTTTTAAGATATTCTACTCTGCAATGGCCTCGCGCGATAGTCGACAAGTCATTGTCACGATGATTATCTGCCCGCCGCCAGAGATGTTGGTGCGTCACACTCTGCGGGGTACGTGTGTTAGGAAAATAAATTCTCCAGTCCACTCTAATTTGTTTTCTGCAGCTTAAATTGATCTTTTATTACCAGTTTTTTTTCTAGTAAGACTAGCATCGGGTAACAATATTGCTGTCTTTAATATGCATAGTCATCAGGCAAGAGGGATTGGAATGCAGTGTTCTGGAGAACTTTTATGATTGGGGTTTAAGAACTGTGACTATACTACTTTAGGGTTAAAGGGTGTTGTGTATGAGTAGTGCCAAAGGACTTGTTTCCACTAATTGTTGACTGCTAAATTATGCAGCCTCACCCCTGTACTTTGTATGGTAGCCTTTGGCTCTGCTGAAGGTAAGTTTCTTAGAAATGCAGTGCTGACAGATGACAATCTAGCGGATAAGATAAAACAATTATGTTAACCGGTTTAATGTGTAAGCGCATTGGTGAATCTGTGGATCACTTACTTTTGCACTTCCCAGTAGCTAGGGCTATTATCCTATTTATAGTCCCTCCATATCCAATCACTGATCCTCAGATTGTTGCTTGATCTGTTGAGAAGTGGTTTCTTTACTAGACAAAAGAGGAGGTGGGGCGACCTTAGTGGGTTCGAAAGGAACAATTGGACGAAGGAGGTCGGGCCTAATTGTTCTTGGTTTGATTTGTTGAGTTTTTGGACAGCTTTGTCGAGTGTATGGAATATGCTGATCTCGTAAATCTTTGGTTGGGATAGACTAATAAAAGGCATTTATCAAGTTATGAAATCAACTACTTGGAAAGTCTACTCAATACTGCCGAGAGACTCGCTAAGAACTTTTCTTTAATTTACGATAACTAGTGCTACGATATCTACATATGAGAATTAAGATGTCCAAAGATGCAACAGTTATAGAGGGATTAAGCTCATGAGGCTCGCTATGAGGCTTTGGAAGAGGGTTAATGAACATTGATGAAGAAGGGTCGATCAAACTCACGAGGCATACTGAGGCTCTCGAAGAGGGTTAATGAACATTGATTTAAAAGGGAGACTAAAACTTATCTAAGAGCCATTTTGGTAGATCCATCATGGAAGCTATTTTTCTAGATTGAACAATTGATGTAGAGAGTTCGCGAGAAGAGAATGGTTCTTCACATGTTCTTTATAGATATTGAAATACCATATGGTAAGGACCAATGAGAGTGATGTGTTGGGCTCTAGAGAGGAAAGGAATGCCTACCAAGTATGTTGATGTGATTAAGGATATCTGTAATGGAGCTACTACTACTGTTAGATCTACGGATGGGATGACTACTAAGTTGTCAATTATGGTTGGACTTAGCCCATACATCTTCACTTTGGTTATGGACGATATTACTCGGAATATCTAGGATGAGGTCAGATGGTGTATGTTATTTGCAGATGATGTAGTTTCTCTTGAGAGAGTAGAATTGGACTAAATCTTAAGTTAGACAGATGGAGAAGTGCTTTAGAATCCAACATCTTTAGGTTAAGAAGGATTAAGACGGTGTACTTGAATGCAATTGTAGTAAAACTAGGAGAAGGTCCAGAAAGGACGTAAATAAGCAGGTAAGAGCGATATCTTTTGGTATCTTGGACCAATAATGGACAAGGAGGGAAATATTGACGAAGATGCTGGCCATCTGATAAGAGCATGTTGGTTAGAACAGAGGTCTGCCTCTGGTCTGGTGTAATCTCAACATTCCTCTCAAAGTTGAATGGAAATTTTATGGAAGGGTAGTGAGGCCACTAATGTTGTATGGTTAAAAATATGGGGCAACTAAGAAACACCATACACGTAAAATGCTTGTAATAGGAATGCAAAGGCTCAGGTGAGTATGCTGCCCCGCATAGAGAGATAGAATAAGAAATGACATGTTCCGCAACAAAGTGGGGGTGACGCCATTTTAGGAAATGATGAGGAAATATTGCTTGAGATGGTTTTGTCCTACTCAACGTGTGCCTTTAGATGAACCTGTAAAAGGAGGTGCCAAGTTCACGGAGGTAAGAAGGTAATGGTGGTAACCAAGATAACTTGGCGAGAGCAGTGAGAAAAGACTAGATAGCTAGGACTTTATCATAAAACATGTTCTTAACAGGGGGGAATGGAAGAAGAGGGTTCATGTAGCCGACCCCATCTAGTTTAGGATAAAGGCTGGGATGATGATATGATGATGTTCTCTCAGGGCTAACTATTGTGGTGACAGAAAGTAAGCTTGTTGCATTAGTTGCAAGGTCTAAAAGCCTCAGAAAAATCCTTGTTGTACTCAATCTAAATTTTGGTCAGAACAAATAGGAGGTGATCCATGCAGCTGTCCTCAGATTCTCACAATTTTTCCTACATGTAAGTTGGAGAGATTCTTAAAATTCTTTTATCAAAAATGAGTTTTGTGACTAATGACATATAAATTTACTACGCTTATAAGCATTTGAGGTCATTCTCCAAGGAAATTATAGGAAAGAAAACAATTTAAGAGCTGCTGCAAACCATTGTTTTTCTAAAGTGGTATTCTCAAATACAAGCTGTTAAGGTGCGTATTAATAATTTTGTTGACAATTGTATTTCCAGTTTCACTTCATAATGTCAAGAGAATATGGTGGTACAACTTGGGGGAAGCCCCTAGGTATTAGTGAAGTGCAATAACTATTCTGGAGTGTTTATGTGCTAAATAGTTACCAACATAAAATAAATTGAAATATCATATTTGTTTTACTTATATATGAAAATTGGCCAGAAACAGTTAAGAATGTTAGTTCACATACTTTAAAAGCATTTCGTAGTATATATCAAAAGAGTGCTCTTGAGTTTTGTGCAAAGAAATGCTAAATCTGTAAATTAAGTGCATAAGCTGTTAAGGTAACTCTGCAATAAATGAGGGTGAACCTTCAATACACTCCAAAGGAAGCAAAATATGTTTTTTCTTCCACTAGATTCCATCTTTAGCCTACATATTTTGTTAAAGATTTCACCATAATATGGGGATATCTTTATTCTCAAATTTAAAGTGGAGTAAAAGCGTATACTCATTAAGTGAGGCTTTTGAATTGTACACTGCACTGGCAAACATTAAGAGCTATGTGAAAAACTTTTAAGAAACTGACAAGTTCATGTCTTTTATTTATGAAATATGGGAAATAGATAATGTATGTATGTTCATTGTACTGATATGAGTGTGTCAAACTGCTCTTGAAAGAACATATTTACATGTTTTGCAATATTAAAGCCTGAATTGCTTTTTGAATATGTGTAAGCATTGTTACTTAATATGCTGTAACTAATGACAGCAGTATCATTACCCTTTTTGTTGTTTGTACTTCAACAATACTTAACAGCCTGAGTTAGTGACTCCATGCAAAATTTGAATGTGGGTCCACCTACTCGTGTTTCAGAGTGTAGTTGCAATGAATCCAAATATGGTTTGTACTATGATTACCTGTACTTCTTTTTTGGCAATAGCCTTGTGACATTTAATTCTACAGGGCCATGTATGGAAGGGGTCACTTGCGATGTGATTGATGTTCCTTTGAAGAAAGACTTTGTCAGAATAATGGAAATTGCTTGATATGAAGGAGGAGGTCATGGTGAAAAGCCTTTGATTGACTTGCTTCTCATGCTGTAGAGGTGCCCTTGAATAAAACCCCCTCTATACTTCCATTTTATTTTGTTGATTAACATGTGTCATGTTTGCATCTTCTATAAAATTCTTCCAAATTGAGGTAGGTATACATGATCTTCTGGTGGAAAGCTTCATTTCTAATTACAGCTAGGTCACTCTTTGATGAGGGGATTCAGTGGGAATCTACTTTTGAAAATCAGATAACGTTGGCCAACCATTCTTTCAATCATAGCATAGTACATAATTAAGTTCTTGACACTGGTTAGATATAAGAAAGATCTCCTAATTGGCAGTTGTAATGCCAGGAAACACTCTTTCCTTAACCAACTGAAACCATTCACTTTCTTTGCATGGCTTTTCGGTACAATTTCAGCCACCCATATCTACAGTGATATAGATACTCGAAAGAGGGTATTGCCTCGAGGACGTTGTGCAGTCAAAAATTGCTACTTACCTTACTGTTAGATTTCCTAATTTGGTTGTAACTCTCTGTTATGTGATATTCCCAGAGGCTGATAGCGTGATTGGTTGAAATTGGACTTGTTGTTTTGCTGGCAAGACAATAAGGGATTGATTAGGATGCTGAGGTGTCTTTCCTTCTTTTATCCTTGTATAATTTTTTCTTGTTTTGGTTCATCTCGGGGTGGGGGGAGTTAGATAGAGGTCTCACGTTATATCTAATTGCTAAAGAGCCAATTATAGTCTAAAATGTGTTTTAGGATATTAGAGCCATGGATGTGGAGACAAAGGTTATAGCTCAGCGGGAAGGACCTCTCCCTTTCATGTGCAAGGTCATTCGAGGCACATGTGGAGGAGGAGTATTTGGGTAGAGAATTTTCTTTTTGTGGCGAAAAAGGAAAAAAGAATCTAGCTTTGACATTTATCACTTCGACATATAATCACTCTTAATCATTTTAACAGCACGGATCGTGCTTGGAACTCCAGGGTACCATACTTGGCATGCATGAACCTCTCAAATGACCGTGCTTATTGACAAAATTGTCGTAACTTAAGACATTTGATTTGCCAGGCCTCAGGTGCTACCTCAAAAGTTCCAATCACTTGTACGCATAAATGGGACTACAAACATCCAAGTAATTATAAGTTTTGTCATTTTTATCCATTTCACGCGATTCAAAATGACTTATTCCAGCTAGTTGGACTTATGATTTATGAGTTGGCTAAATGCATTTGTTTCCCTCTTTTTCCTGGAGCAATTTCTGTTAACATATGGACTAGAATATATTCTAATCAATGTTGCCATTGGTCTTTCTATTTATCTAGCATCTTCATTAATACTAGCCATGATTTTTAAAAGGGACAGTTATGGTTCTCGTTATAGAGGTGAAGAAGTGACTTAGGTGAAATCCGCATCGTAATACTGTTACTAGCTTTCTTGCTGGTTTCTGTCAAATATTGTTTATCGTAGTGTTTGTTGGTTGAGTTTGACAGTCGGCTTGGTCACAATGGGTTAAGGGGTATCCAAACCTAAAATCTCTTGGGCATAGGGAAAACAATAGGTGGGCCTTCGGCTTAAATGCACACAGACACTTATGTTTGCCGCTATCTCAGCGTTGAGCTGACAACCGATGTATGCCGTTATAGTATTGCAAAGAGGTGTTTCACTTTTGGTGCAAAGGGTGCTTTATACTTGTAGTGCCTATTTTTTTTCCTAATTATCTTTGGTGGAGATACGGAAATTCAATTAGCCCTTGGGTGTTTCAGTTGGTGATCTGTGGCTGAGATAATTCTGACAAGTTACAGTCTCAAATCTAGTTGATCTGGCAATCTTTAATTGGTTGCTTGACTGCAGTTACCCTCATTCTTGATATCAGCTACTTTTTTCCTTTTTACAAGTAGTCTTTCTGCGATCAAACTTTGTGCTGTTTTTCAGATATTTGTGTTCCCTCCTTTATACAGCAGGGATGAAAACACCTAAGGTTTCGTTTTATGAAAAATAATTTCCAACTAGCATGTCGATCATTTATGTCGTACTCGTGGAGAATATCATCTCAACCTAGTAGACGCGTGCTATCTAATAACAAGTCATGGTTAGTCGTTGTTTCCATGTTCAAGAATTAGTCGTCGTTTCTAGTCCACGTCCTTGTTACAACAGGGTTCTGTGATTAGCACGGAAGTACTGTGAAAGTCGACATCTCCAGTGCTGATTGGCCATCAGAGTATTTAGATTTATATGTGCTTGAGTTTTGGTTGGTTCATTGCTTTACAACTTGGATTACATTTACCCTTGATGAACTGCATTGCTTCTACTAAATCCTCTCACTGGTCTCTCCTAAAAAGGTTTAGAAGCCCTAAATTAATCTTTATTCTATTAGACATTAGTAATGGGATATCTTATGTCTCTAAGCTAAACCAGTTATGGCAAAAATTAAACCAGAATGAATGTGGATGGTATATCAGTTTAATGAATGATATGTACGTATGCATGCATGTTGAGACAAGAGGAGTGGGAGACGCATCACGTGCTCATATGGAACGTATGGGAAATTCTTCGGTGTAGAGTTGGACGCGGCCAGCATATTATACTGGAGAGTAAGCAGAATATCTCGTCATCGCCTTGTTTTCTACACAAAGCTGTACAAGCCCCGTGAAATTCCTCGTAAATTTAGAAGTATAATTGTGGAACTCCGCTGTCACGCCATCAACCACTGCTGGATTTGCGTCTTTATGTGTGCTAGTCCTTTGTTAGAACCAATACGAAGCCTATTGCACATTCTGACATTGACGCTATCTCACTCCATAGGTTTTTATCTTCATATCCTACATGAATGGGAACAAAGGAAAAAATTTCCAAGCGATAGAATATCTTTCTGTTAATGTTTGTGGTAGTTGATGTCACTCGGTGCAGGCCGATGCGTCTATCCATGCTGATTTTCGATTCACTGCATTTTAATTTCAACCCATATAGATATGACCCGATTGCAATATGAACTAAGAGTGCTTATTAATCAATTTATGCTAAGGTAAGGTGTTCCGCAGTATCTCCAAGCCATTCATACTAAAACCTTACTAAGTAGTGAACAACATATATGACCAAGATATCACTAGTTCTCGGAATACAAGTGTTGGTAAAAAGTTAGAGGCTACTACATCATGGATGTGCAGTATAATCATCAATTACACTGTAGATTGGGGAAACGATACGTTGGAGATAAAGGGTGAAGTGACACAAATTCAGGATAGGATGTTGGGTGCAAGACCAGACCTCCTTCCTAAGAGCAAGAGGAAGATTCAAATCAGAACATGTGGTTCCAAGAAGAGAGTAGAAGCTTCTCACCATGTTTAGCAGTGTCTGATGTCGACCTAATTTTGGTAAAGATAACTAGAATTAAAAACAACTCAAAAACTTAGATAAAATGCATAAGAGTCACCATGTTGGAGGCTTTTACTGCAGCTGGAATGGTATAGATCCCTAAATGTTAGAAAGGAAGCCTTAAATCAAGATCAATGTAAAAGCAACACTGCATGGCGACCTAAATTGATCAATATCTATGATAGCTTTGGGCAAAACTTGAATGCTGACACCAGAGTGGGAGAGATGGTTGCACCCGAGAGAGGGTTGCAAAAGAAAACCCTAGGAAGTAGGTAATATGTTGACAGAAGCACTGTTAGGCAAAGTCTTCGATAATCAAAATGTCGTATTGACAGTGGTTCAAACAATAAGCAAACATCACCAAAAGATATCTTCTGTAACCGTGTTAGGCCATGGCAATGGTGGACAAACCTAGATCTTGGTGTTGGCATCAACAGGGAAATGCTGACAGCAACGAGGCCTTGCATGGTAATAAACCATTCCTGAGATATGCATGTAGGGTTATGGTTGTAAAATGAAAAGGAGATGGAGAACAATGCGAGAGAAAAATGTTTCTACACTACAAGATGTATTGTCACTGCATGAACGGTGCTAACATTAAACTCAAGCGATGACATAAGGACAAGGATCTCAGTTGCTTACACGATGGACCATGCAATACATTTTCGATGTGAAAGGTTCAAGTCAATGAACCACACAAGTTTACAATACCATATGGAACTATATGGGGAATCTAAAGGAGAAAATCTGAGCTAATTAATAATCCCATACCTTTGATTACTACAATGATGCTGAAGAAATGTTTATGGATGGTGAATCAAAGATAAGGGAAAAAGGGGAAGATAACAGGGGATTAAGGTATAGTGACAAATAAGGGAAGAGGAAATAGGTCTCAAATTTGAGTAAAAGAGTGAAGATGTGTTTAAGAGCACGGGAGAGAGCGCACTCTTTTCTACATCTTCAAGAGAGTGAAGGAAAGAGCATTCTTCTCTAGAGATATATACCATTAGATCTCATCTCTATAACCTGTTAAATGCTAATTAATCTGTAGCAAGATTCAAAGTATTTTATAGTAGCTTCTAAGAACAAAAATCCTCTTATTATAGCATCTAATACATCAGTAAACTTGCAGTAACATGGCATTGTAACATTGTACGGGGTTTTCTGATAGCTTGAACCAGCTTATCGTTTGTCTTCATTTCTCTCCTTTCAGGAAACCAGTCATCATAACTTATGCTCGCCTTGATATTATTCCAGCTGCATCATTTTAATAGATAGGCTGGACATGCACTGTTTGGTCAATTGTCTGACCATATAACCTTTTAGCGCACTTGGTTTAATCACTTTATCAGAGCTTTGAGCTTAAATTCTTTATGTCTTGCTTTCAAGTGCTCCCGCTTGCTTTTTGGTCTTACTTTTATACCCTAATGTGCAATCTCTTATGTTTATGCATAAATATGCACCTTTCTCTATTTTGACCGGCGAGTGGAGGCTCACAGTCTAGGTTAGTTAAGTTTCTCTTCATTTTCCGAGATAAGCAGTTCCATTCATAGGGAACCTCAAAGTGGCTCTATTTCATTTTAACTTTTAAACATAATAGACATTGTGTGGTCCATTTGCTAAGCTAAGCTCACAATCATTAATTTTAGGAAATGAATTCGATACGCCATTAGACAATACCAAACTTTGATATGCAAATTGTGAAGTATTGCTGCTCATTCTAAGTTTCGGATGCAGTAAATTCTTCCAAACACCTCGACTTGAAATGACTGAATCAGGAATCGGCCTTTAGGCAGTTGCTTTTGTACTTGTATCTCAGTTGCCTCTTCTTTCTGATGGTGGACATGTATAGGTCTTATGTAAATTTCGTCTGTGAAAATTCAACAGAAAAAAATTCACTGTAAGCACCATACGTGCAAGGCTAAACTCAATAGGAGAGAATAAAACCGTAGCAGTACTGGTGCAAAGTCAAACTTCTTTAAGGTGGACCACCAAAGAACCTACTAGCTCAGAAACTAATAGAGAGATCACTAAATCGTAAAAAGGGAATATATGTTATCACGACGTAACATATCTGCCTGCAAATTAATAAGCACTAGGAAGGTAATGAACAAATAGCTCGCATTTACCATAAGAGAGTGGCTCCTTTTAAAGGTTAGCCAAGTATGTACGTCCTATGTCTTAGGCAAGCACTTGAAGATGAATCTTGCTCTCGAAGCTATCTTTTACCTTTAAATGGATCCCAGAAGCTCATGATCTTTGGAGTACCCGTACCCTCCTCCTTTTCTCCCATCACTATCCTTTATCCTGATGGATGTGCCTACCTTCAGAATTATCATGGTTGGCATGACCAAAGCATTTGATGTATGTGCTGTATAGATTTGTAAGGCAGAGACAAATTCTTATTCTAAACCAATCCGAAGAGCTGAAAATATAATTTCCCCTAGTTCTCCAGGAGAATGCAATAAGGGCACAAGGAAGCAGATCATTTTTTAATTCAAAGCAGCGTCCCATCTCAATTGAAAAAGAAACAGGGATTGTGGTTTCACTCATTAACCGTTCTATTTGCTTCACCATTCTGGAGTTTCCTAATGGCTAATCCCTGTAATGGAGCCAATTTCTTTGTGGTGGGCAATGTCTTCTTCTACATTGATGGAAACAGTGTAGGAAGTTTCTCCTTCCTCTCCATTTACTGCATCAACTTCTATGAACCCAAGAGTTGTAATCTTTCTTTACTGCTTCAAAATGTTGGTGTTCCCTTATTTCTGTTACTCTTTATGGTTATCTAGCTTTTCCTTTACTCGTGTAAGCTGTTGTTACTCTATGTTACACGTGTTCAGAACATCTAATTCTATTTTCACTGTAGTCATCTTTTTAATCTCTTCATTCTTGTTTCACTGCGCATCCTTCCTAAAATCTGCCTTTTAGGTACAAGTTTCATGAGACCTTGTTTTTTTTTTTTTGTACTATCTCTCTGTCTTGTATAGTATAGGTGATCCTATAGCCATCACATGGAACTTCTCTTCAATTGTACAGGTATACAGATGCTATACACCAGATGCACTTCTTAGTAAGCCATTTTGCTTTGATTTTATGCCTAACATTATATCCAATCTCTCGCCAGTCAATATGTTTTAAGTAACAGAAAAATATGACTTTTTAACGGCAGTTGACCTTCGATCTTTTAGCCATCTCCCTGTGTTTCCTGCAACTATTAAGCTACATCCATATCCTAGTTTTAGTCAGCAGTTGTACTTAAAGCTTCTCTGCCTTCTTCTTGTTTATTATTTAGTGCTTTAATTTCATTTACTAAAAGTCAGCATTACATCATAAATCCATTATTTACTCTTAAATGTGCTTTTTGATTTATCCATAATGAGATGTTAAGTTACCATTCCATCTAAAAACTTAAGCTGACTAGAGAATGGGGCTGAAAATGTTATCTTGCTTGACATTTCCCCCGCATTTGCAAACTTCCGGTTGCACGTGCAGAGACAAATTAATGAGATATATCCAAAGGTGCATCACCACCAAGTGCACGAAGAAGCGGGGTGCAAATTGCACTACATAAATGGGACAAAAAAATGCAAGCGGGAAGAAGGGAACCCAAGACCTTGAGCAAGGAGAGCTCTAATACCATGTTCAGTTACAATTTGATCTAAAAGCTGAAGTTCTTAGAGAATGAGCCTAACAATGTTATCATGGTTAACATAAGAGAACAAATATAAGGGTATAAGGCTGAACCCTGATCCCTGTTATCAAAGACGCGCCAAGGCACAAGGCACAGGAAGTAAGCCTTGCCTAGGGCTAGGCACAACCCGTTTAAAGAGGCGCACTTAGGTGCACAGACGCAAGGCGGGACTGGAGATGCCAAAAAAAGTCCAAAAAATCAAGTTTTAGATTTTTGCATTATGGCATCATCTCAAGCGCCTGTGCCTTTCGCCTTGCGCCTTGTGCCTAGGCTCCGGCGGCCCTTTGCACCTTGGGTGCGCCTGCGCGTTCAATAACTATGACCCTGATCTAGGCTCAAAGTTACTAGGGCTTCAGTAGATTCTCCTGCATTTGCATCATTTTGACATGTTCTTTATCATATAAATATATTTAGTTATATCTCTCATTTTTACTTTTGACTTGGCCCACAATGTTCCTAGGAAATCTATTACAGTCTTTCTTGAACTTTAAGGCTAAAAGAAGTGCTTTCTTTTCCTCTCTAGTTGATTGTATTGAACAACTTTGTCAATTGGAATTGAGATACTCATCCTCCATCTTTCATTTATCTGCTAGTTGCAATTTCATTGACTAATGTCTGTAACCAAGAATCTCCTCGTATTCTAAATACTTCAGAACCTCACTTTGTTATCTGGCTCTCTAGCAATTGCCTTTTCAAATTTTTAATTTTTTATGATGTTCTTTGCTGTGTTGTTTCATTTTCTGATGCCTTCACTTATTATCTTATGTCCATGGTTTGTTAGATCCTCCTACACCAAATACTTTAGTCTGATTCACATGTTCATCATTTTGTAAGTGTTTCAATCTCACACTAATTACTAATGCGATTATAGTATATGGGTGTCCGTTTGATTGTATTATCATTTAATTTTTTTTCTTCTTAACATAGTGTAAAAATCATGCTTTGGATTTATCACATTATTAATTTTGATGTCAGTCCCCATTACCAGTAGTCTCAAGTTGTACACTCCTTCCAAAAGGAACATTTCCTTAATCAGGAGACAAGATGTGTGGCTAATGTTTGAGGGAGGGAGCCATTCTTAGCTGAGCTAAATGTTCTCTTTTGTCTATTCTTGTGTGTTGGTTGCAAGACAGAAGTATTTTTGGTTACTATTGGGCATTTGCTACTTTTATAGCTGTATAGTATAGCCTGTATAGATTAGCCTTTTCGGTATACCTTTTTTCAAATGGAAGATCCCGTTTACAAGCATCTTTTTTCTGGATGGCACTTTACTTATCTAAGTAAATAGTCAATCTCTTACATCAAATTACTGTTACTATGAAGCTCATAATTCCTTCCATAGTAAAAGTACTGACTATAACTCCGAAAATATTATTACGATCGTGAATAACAGTTTTGATAAATCCAGCCTCTTCAATCTAGTCTAGATAATAGTTGAAACCTAATTATTCCTTATCTTGGGGGAACCAGCACAAGAGCTTCCTCCAATGTTGGTTCTTTGCTTCTTCCTGAACTCCAAAATTTGGACCGAGTCTATGAAATTATTTGAGCTAGCTATAGACTTCATCAAGAAGTAAAGCAATGAGATGATATCTTCAGTTGTAAAATATCCAGGATTACAGACACAATTAGACGAACTGCAACGTCCACGTATATTATTTCTCGGTTGACTCAGTCTAGCCCCCCGAAGTATGCCCACTTTTTTTGGGGTATTTTGGTCCTCATGACCTTGAACTCATCATTCCATCCTCCTTCCTTCTTCCTTATCTCCGGTTTTTGGGGTATTTTGGTCTTCATGACCTTGAACTCATCATTCCATCCTCCTTCCTTCTTCCTTATCTCCGGTGGCTCTCTTGCACGCATCCACCATCACTTCCCGACCACCGCACCATCAATGAGCCACTCTGAAACAACATTGTCAACATTATTATCAATACCGAACTCGAACCGGCCTGTATGTACCACTTTTACTTACTACCAGTACATATCCCTCTACATTTCGTACCGGTCAAATATCGTTCTATAACGGTTGTACTGGCCGGTACAGGTGATACCAGCTGAGAACTACGTACCGGCCGAGATATTCTGTTTTGAATCGGTTTCTTAAAAAATGTAAAAGTTACAAATTTTGTTGAAAAACTTAATAAATTGACCATATAAAAACTAAATACAAAATACTATAAGTTCTATTATATCGATCAAAGTATCTTTAGCATCTTCCTCACAATATTTATTAGAATTTGCGTAATCCTTCTTGAATAGTTTTCAATCTTCATCGCGATTTTGACTTTGCTTTTACTTTCTCTCTTAGCTTTAATTTAGTTCATAGCTGGAAGCTTTTATATATTCTTTCATCTGTAGAATATACTGTTTTGCAAATTTATTGACACAGGCACACACACATAAACAACTTATTATTGAACCTAAAGACGTTATTCTTGAACATGTAACTTATTCTTACATAAGAATTTGCTGATGAGATAATTAAAAACAGGAGTAATCTCGGATGAGGCAATTCAATCGAACAAACTATTTGCTCCTTGTGCCACTACACGAGAAGAAACAACTTATTTGAGTTAAAAAAAAATTGAGGCAATTCAAGCTTTAAATGAGCTGTTAGGGAGGAAATATATGTATATAGTCTTACTTCGCTACTAAAAGAGTATTATAAATGTATATTAATGATGAAAAATCCAAAAACGGTACCGAGACGGTACCCAGTCTAATACGTACCATTTCGAGTAAAAAATGGTACGCACTCCGGTACGGTTTTCATAACTATGTTTCTACATACCTTCCTTCCTGGTTTAGTTTTTTCAGGACATCCATTACCTCCAGATTCACAAACCTCTGCTGATGCTAATGTGATGCCCCCTAGTGATCAGAAGCGTGCCGTGGTACAAAGCGCATTGAAGTCCACCCTCATAACTTCGTTTGGGGTTAGACACAGCCCCTTCAGAAAAGCCCAAAAACGCCCTCACTTTGTGCACTTAGGCCCAAAGCCCAAAACCCTTTAAAGCAGGCTTGATATTATTTGTCTCGACCCCTTTAACACAAAATTTCTGATTCTTTTGATCGACTTTATCCATTAAGGCCGACTAACTTGACCACAATTTAAAAGCTTCAGGGGCTAGGAAACGTATTTATAATTCAAGGGCAACATCGAGGGGTAATGCAAGACCGGTTGACACAAGCTGCACCTGGTTTTGGTGCATTCCACTAGCCAATCAGCCTTGTTGATGAAGAAGATAAACTGGAGGAAAACTTTGGGGAGGAGGACGAGGAGCCTTGCCCGAATTACGATGAGACATTTGCTTTGTTGGCTTTCTTGGTTGATTGAAGATCAACTCATAAGAATGATTTCCTTTTAGGACGGCTATCTACCTTTCTTAGGATTATGATTGCATATCAGGTGCTTCTTAGTAATAATGGCAAACTGTGTTGCGTTCTTGGATGCTTGCTTTCTTTTTCTTATGCTTGTTCTTTTGTTGTTGCCAATGATGATAGACAATTGCTGAACTTGTAGAAATGATTCTCAAAACTTTTGCTGTGAAATGCTATGCTTAGGATATATAGTTGATTGTTGGTTTGGAGACGGTGTGCATACTTTTTCGTGTTTGTTTTATGTTGCGCTTTTCTTCTATTAAGCCGTGTTCGCGCTATGTGCGTCGAATCCAGAGACACTTTGCTTTCATGTGTACTTACGCTTTAAATAACTTTGGGTTCACTAAAAGAATAATCTCTATATCCACCCAAAACTGATGGCATCAAGAAATTTCCTACCGGGTCCCAATTAAGTCCCATTATTACCTGGAGTCAAAATATATATATGACATTTCAGGACCTTAAATTAGTCCATTGTAAGAGTGTTTACAATAATACCCCTCAAGAAGTGCATACATGGCCTGCACATGGTCATTATTTGATGGGACGCGCAACAAAAAGGCCAGATAGGAGCACTAGACAGTCCAAGGACTCAATCAGGGAGATTAGAAGTTTGGGAAGGCACCAAAAATGGATACCCTTATTTCTCAATACAAATTTTTGTCATAAGTCACTAAAATATCATGTATAAATTCTTGACATCGCTGCAGTTGTACATACATGGCGTTTCTCTGATCTTAAATGTGCATTGTGATGTCTTTTGTGGGTTCTTTTTTTTTGGTACAAAAAAGGCTAGACCGTAAGGCTCTAATCCAACTGGCAGGGAGTATTGTGCCTCGGGGACCTACAAGGCCGCCACATACATCTGAGCCCCCGATTCCCGCACCTATGTCGGGGCCAAAGCGCACAAGGACCCATGTGTGGAGCACATGCAGGGCGAGGACGTAAGTTTACCACCAACAAGTGCGGCGGGCAGGATTTGAACCCAGGTGAGAAACCTGGATTAGACTAGTGTAGATAAGAAAATGGACCCAGTATTAAGTTTGGGGTGTGTGCTGGTTGCTGGACCAGGCCTGTAATGGAAGCGCTTAGGAGGGCCCCGCCTTTATATGAGTAGCGTAGGTCTCCACTTACTCCATATACATCTAGGTTCCATGCGCGGTAGTCCATGCATGGTAAGGTCCTTAGGATTGATTTCATTATCAAATTGTAATGTGTATTACAGGGTGTTACTAAGCCAAGCTCTTTGCATCGTAATGCCTTTTTGGTCAGTTTGACTTTTCATTAGTGCGACAGAATAGAGAATCCGTAGTACAGATTAGAGACTCTTACTGTCTCCTCTTGATTTCATTTTTGACCCTTCAAGGATACTCATCTACGTGTACAGTAGTGAGATGTCGCTGTCTGTTTCGGCGGTAGATACACACTGGTGCTTTCTTTCTCCACACCTCTCTTTGCAACCACACACCAGAACTTGTCCTTGCTTAAAGCTTAACTTAGCAGATTGGTGACACTGTTGGGTATAGCGTATCTTGGGGATTTTGTTTTTTCTGTTTATAATTTTTAGGCGATAAAACTATATATGTAGAAGCTCTTGAAAGGATCCCTTTACAATGACTTGGCAAATGCCCGAAGTTCATTGCTTGAAAGAAAAAAAAAGGCAAACAAGAAGTATGAGGGAAAAAAGAAAAGAAAATCACTTGATCACATGGTCGAAATAGAATCCAAGTCAATACTCTAATCAAGGAGAATTCGAAAATAGAATTTTCTTCTATTTTTTAAAAAAAAATGAAATTGCCAAAAAATCGAGGAATATGTCACATGGTACAAGTATGTACCACGTGTCACATGGTACAAGTATACTGTATAAACTTATAACAAGTATGTACCACGTGTCACGTGGTACAAGTATACTATGTAAACTTATACTAGGCTTATGTCACATGGTACAAGTATGTAGCTTTTTTCATACTAAGAAAGTTAGTTCGAGTGTTCCGAATTGATAGAACGATCTCTTTTGTTGATTCTGCTTCTCAAGGTTGGCTTTTCACGTCAGCTGGAGAAACGATGGCTGGACGCTTCAACAAACAAATTAAGAATAAGCCTTCTTCTTGGAAGCTACCTCTTGCAGACAATGTGGAAGACAGATTGAGCCTCCTACCTCACGACATTCAGAGGCATATTGTCTCATTTTTACTTACGCGCGAGGCTGTCAAAGTCAGCATCTTGTCCAGAATGTGGAGAAAATTACGGTGCTCTCTTCCGAATCTATTGTTTGCTTACTATTGTTTGCTTACCCCTATTTTCCTGACATGGAAAATAAGCTGGGACGTTTTATAGCATTTGTGGATCAAACACTTGCTCTTCACGATACTTCAGACATATACGCACTCAGACTCTACCTTTTGCCCCTAGATGAGTGCTATACCAATATCAAGACTGAATGGCTCACATTTGCCATACAACACAATGTTCAGAAGTTGAATATTTATGGGAAAGTTTACCATATGCAAAAACTTCTAGATTGCCTGTTTACATGCAAATCTCTGGTCATATTGGATTTGGCTTTGTTGAATCTTGATTTCAATGGCCTGCAGTGGTTTTACTTCCAAAGCTCAGGCAGCTATTTCTGAAAGGTGAACGACTTCACGAGGACATCTTTTCTCGAGATTTATCCTCAATTCTCCGAGCATTGGACTTTTATCAATAGTCCTAAGTGATTTGACCTTGGTTGCACAAAGCAGGGGCAGGGGCAGGGACGGGGGCGGGAACGAGGGCGGGGGAGCGTAAGCACCAAGAAGAATCTGAGGTTGGGAGCGGCTTAAATAAATAAATGCGTAAAGAGTATTATCATTTGTTTAGTATAGTTTACATAGCCAGTAACAACAGACAATGAGGCTTTAAGGACTTGAAGGAAGAAAGAAACAAGGAATTGAGTTGAAAAGGGCTTGATTTTCAGGTATTCTCTCACTTGTTCCATGCATCTCTATCCAGCTAATGGGATCGAGTTCCCATATTAGCTTAGGACGAGATCTCATGGAGTTCCTAACTTGGGATTGCAAAAAGCGAGTTTTCGAGAGAGAAACGTCACCATATGAGGAGTTTCCTGCAACTAAGGATCTGACCCATATGAAGTTTCTGAGATTATCTGCCTCAAAGATCAGGTTTTTGACAATATGGGATTGTCTAGGGATTCGGAACTGTGCTGTTAAACTTCATACTCCATCCCTTGAGGATTTCACATATATGGATGACATTGCACTAGATTATGATATCACCAGTATGCCCTTTATTTCTATTGCACGTGTTTGGTTATTAGAGCCCAATCCAGCAGAAAGAAGCAATAAAGACATCAGCTGATGCACCACTAAATTCCTCGAAAAACTCTGGAAAGCAAATCACTTGTATCTACATCTGTGGGTCAATGAGGTATATAACCATTCTTTTGCTTCTTATTTTTAAAGTTCTTCTTGTATCTCTTTCTGTCTCTCCAAGTGTTATAGATGTTGTCCACTGTTGGGTGGTTTACGCATTTTTCTCATTGCTTCCTTTAGTTCCTGTCTCAGGCAGATCTTGCAAGACAACTAAGTGCTATTTTGTTATGCAACTTGAAGACTTTACATCTTGGTGTGTGGCCTGTCAAATAGCATGTCTGGACGGCGAGGCTCCTGCTCAGTAGATGTCCAAACTTGAGGGGTCTTAGTATATCTTTTTATGTACGTAGCAGTACACTCTTTTGTTCAATCTATCGCAGCAAAAATTCCATCTGCAGTAGCTATATGCTTATATTTTTTGTTCCTCTCTTTCTCTCTACCCCCTCCCCCCCCCCCCCCCTTCTCTGCTTGTTTTTCGCTAAATATTTTTCAGAGGCCAGTGAGGTGGACTGAAGAGATGCCTAATCTGGAAATCAACTCGAAAAATTTGGGGTTACAAAAGATTCTCAATCACCTTACCAATATAAGGATACAAAGATTTGAAGGCGGTGAATGCGAGTTCGAGCTGGTGAAATTTTTGCTTGGAAATGCACATGCATTAGTTCAACTATAGTTTTATGTGCAGTGTGAAGGCAATCAAACAGGTAATAAGAAGTATTTGGGGCTTACTGATGAGGCTAAGATGAAGATATGTGCATTTAAGGGGACTTCTTCTGCAGCTATGATATTATTTGTAAACGAGTCTTCAGCTCAGCAAGGTACCAGTCTCCGTCTTTCTATCTCTAAGGTCAAGATCACATGTACATTTTTAGTAATGAACTCCTTTTTCTTCCTTCATAGATCTAATTTGGCTCCATGTGCTACTGTGAAATGGTTAACTTCATAGAATCATGATAGAAAGTGGTTTAATAAAAGTTCTACCACAGAGTTAGACGTTCTCCTCTTTTGATAATTATTTCGAAAGCTTCAACTCGAGCATATCGTCTGTACATTGAGTTGATTATACAGAGAAAAGACACTGGAAAAATGTAAGATGCAGTTAGAGAGTAAAACCATGATTCTCTTATGCAGAAAAGGCTTCCATAGGCACTGACGGAACAAGGATTTCATCCGGGGGGGCTAAAAATATATCGAAGGAGATAAATATTTTTAAGTAAAATAACACACAAAAACAAAGTGCACTTTTTGATAATACAACATATAATCAACAATTAATAATCTCAATTTTCAAATGCACAATTAATCCAACCTAAAATTATCAATCAAATAATCAATGCTCAAATGGGGTAAAAATCCAATTGGGTCCCATCCTCCATCAACAATCTCAATTTTCAAGTGATCAATGCACGATTAACAGACATAAAGTATCAATTAATAATCTAAATTCTCATATGTACAACTAACAACCTAAAATTATTAATCAAATAATCAATTCTCAATAGCAAAAGAAATTGTTCAAAATGCACACTGACCTCAGTCCTCAGAAATCAGAACGGCGTCGTTGTCACAATGTCACTTGGAACTTCTAATAGATAAAACAAAAGCATACCATTAGTAGCTGATAACTAGTTAAACAAATCTGATGTCATCGTCTTAGCCTAGAGCTTGATAGCTGAAGTTGTAAACAACAACCTAACTTCTTTGACGAAGTTGTGAAAGCAATACAGTATAGATGCAAGACTTGTTCATAAGATTATGAGAGATTGCAAAGCACCAAAGCAGGGTTTTACCTGCTGATGGGTGGGTATCAAACGAACAACCAAAAAGCTTCTAAGAGTCGGCTTGAACTAGAGGATCTAAAGGCAAATCACTCACTACTCGAATCTAAGCATTTTAGTTCAAACTTGGAGTCTCAGATCTGCTTAAATTTCAGGCGCCGTAACCGGTGAGGTTAGTCACTTCGTCTGCTGGCTCGTAGATCTAGGCTAGATCTGGTGGGAGTTGGGGTAGGGAGGGCCTTCGGGGCTTCAACCGCCGACCGTCGTCCGTAAGAGTTGAGACCATGACCATCGCGATGACCGGTGGGCGGTGATTGAGAGGCTCCGTGACCGGTGAGTGGTGCCTGTGAGCGTGAGGTGAGGCGACTGCCATGTCGTGGCCGAGAGACACTGAGTGACTGAGACAGTGAGAGCAGGAGAGGTCGACCGTCGACGCCTCGACGGGAACTGAGAAAGTGACTGAGCGTCAGTGAGAACCGAGAGAGAGAGAGAGAGAGAGAGAGAGGAAGTCATGAGTGAAAAAAAACTATATATAATTTTTTTTTTTCAAAATCTTAGGGGGTGCTATAGCCCCCCCTCGTACATATGTAGTTCCGCCCCTGTCCATAGGATACATGTCGGATGCCATTCCAGCAAAGTTATCTTGTGTTTTAGTCGTTTACCTATGATCCTGTTCATCATCAAAAAACCACCCTACATGTACTGATACTTTGTTATTCTATGAAACCAGAGGTTTTGGAGGTCTTCTAGCAACGGGAAGTGGTGGTGGCAGCTTCATGAGTTGATAATATGTTGCCTTTGTGGAGTTTCAACTGTTGGTATGTTTGGGCAATGGCTTCTCAGCTTTTTGGTCGGACTAATTTTCCTTGGTCTTTGAGCATTATATTGACTTTGTTTGCAGTATATTCAGTACTAGTTGCAAAAGATTCCGTTCCTTGTGTATCAGGGCCAGTGAACTAATTTAAGTTTTTGGATTATTATGTCCCCGGTCTCTCATAACTCTTATACTATAATGACAAAGTGATAGAAATTGTATCGTTACACAGAGTGTCTTCCCACTCCCTTAACCCAAATATCTTGCATCCAACGCCATGGTAGGCGAATTTGTGGTCTTGTACCGGTAAGGGAAAAACCCTCCATCCCTCCGAGCTATCATCTTGGTTTCACAAATTATTCTTATTCTGCTTGAGCACGTAGCCTACTTCCAATCCCTTACTGATTGATCTGCTACACATATTTTCACATAAGCTGCACTTCAACAACATAACTTGTCTAAATGTTTGTGCCTCGATCCCATTAGGTCCTCATCTCCCGACGAAGGTAATTGCTCCTGAATTTCTGTAAGTTATCACGTCCATTCACTTTTTACGTTTTTTTCTTGTACTACAGCCAACGCTTCCTTTTTAAGAAATGTTGCACCTCAAACTTCCCCATTTAGTATTCCTGAATGACATTGATGAATGTGTGCTTCAAGTATCTTGGTGCCCAAAATGATAGAAAGCTCAATCAATTGTTATAACGACTCTAAATTGCAAGAGTTACAAGACCTACAGATTCATAGATCACACAATAAGATTTTATCACTCAATACTATGGCAGTAGAGCAAGTAACTGGGACTGAGGAGGTTTATCAAGTGGCAATCAATCATTTTGTAGGTTTCTTAGGCACCCCTGTGGCTAGTAATAATATGACAAGAGACAGATTAAACCACATCATTAAACAGAAGGTGGAAAGGCATGATCAATAAATGCTAGGAGCAGATATCTGTGATCAAGAGGTGGAAAATGCCATGTTCTCACTTAAGCCTAATAAGGCTCCAAGCCCTAATGGTTACATTGCAGAGTTTTTTCAACAAAATTGGGAGGTGGTAGGACAAGATGTAAAAGCTGCTATAAAAGAGATGTTCAATAATAATGCAGGTATTAAGCGCTTCAATAATACTGCTATCACCCTTGTGCCTAAAATACCTTGCCCAAGCACTATGAAAGATTTTAGACCTATAGCCTGCTGTAATGTTCTATATAAGTGTGCATCAAAGATCTTATGTGAAAGAATTAAGAAGGTACTCCCAATGCTTATATCTCAAAGATAATCTGCTTTTGTGAAAAATAGAAACATTGCAGATAACATCTTGCTCATGCAAGAGTTAGTAAAGAATTATCACAGAAATGGAGGTATACCTAGATGTGTGATGAAGGTGGACCTACAAAAAGCATATGACTCAATAGGTTGGGATTTCTTGCAAGCAGTGTTGGAACATATGCAATTTCCCTCTAGGTTTGTGGGATGGATAATGCAGTGTGTCACATCTGCTAGATTCTCAATAAACCTCAATAGAAATATGGAGGGTTTTTTTGCCAGTGCAAAAGGGTTAAGGCAAGGAGATCCTATATCTCCTTACCTATTCTTATCGGTGACGGAAGCTTTTTCTGGACTTATGGATGTATATGCTGGTCAAGCAGATTTTAAGTTCCATCTTAAGTGTAAAGAGCTACAAATTAACCATCTTTGTTTTGCTGATGACCTTTTCTCGCTAGCCTATGCAAACCCTGAGACCATGGGAATTATCAAACAAGCTCTAAGGGAATTTGAACAATTATCAGGGTTATCACCTACCCTAAGCAAGAGCTCTGTCTACTTAGCTGGTGTGGATAATACTATTGCTGCACAGTTGATCAAAATAATTGGCATTCCTACTAGAAATTTTCCATGTTACCTATCTTGGAGTACCACTAATATCTACAAAATTGCAGTACACGGATTGTAGTGTGCTTGTGGAAAAACTAAGCAAGAAGATAGATAGTTGGTCCATAAGGTATATATCCTATGCTGGAAGGGTACAACTTGCAATATCTGTCCTCATTAGCATGCAAGTCTACTGGTGCAGCAACTTTATTCTACTAAAAAAGATCATCAAACAAATTGAAAGCAAAATTAGAGCTTTCATATGACATGGTAAAGATGTGAGATGCTATGGAGCTAAAGTAGCATGGGAAAGGGTATGCTTACCTAAAAAAAAAGGTGGTTTGGGAATCAATTGGTTGGAGGAGTGGAATAAAGCTGCAATTTGCAAACATTTAGGGGACTTGGCCCATAAAAAAAAATTTCCTCTGGGTAAAATGGTGCCACATCTTCATTATCAAATATAGACACCTATGGACTTTTAAAGCCCCTGCTACTATCTCATGGACATGGTGCAAGATCATCAAGATCAAAGCTCTCTTCTGCCAATATTTCAAGTGTGATGTAGGTAATAGAACAACAGCTTGGTTATGGCTAGATAGATGGCTGCCAAATGGTGCAGTGGTTGATACCTATGGACAGAGAATTGTGTATGACTCTGGTATGAGCATCATAGCTAAAGTATGTGATATCATACACAATGACACATGCCAACTACCTTCTCTGAGATCCCAAGCCTAACACATTAGTCCAAGATAAAGTTATATGGACACTGAATGCTAGCAAAGATTTTACAATCAGATCTACTTGGGAGGGCATCAGAACTAAAGCTACAAATGATCCTTGGTGGAAAGTACTATGGTTTCCTAGACACATCCCAAGGTGCTCAATGATACTGTGGATAATATGCCATGGGGGGATAAGAACTAAACAAAGCTGAAGTCATGGAATATAACACAAGATGATTCATGTGTCCTCTGTGCTACATCTACTGAAACTGAGGATCATTTATTTTAGAATTTCTCTTTTACTAGGAGTGTATGAGAAATGATCCTGAAAAAGTTACAAGTCAGTAGAAGGCCAAATTCTTATAGGCAAATGCTGGAGTTTGCTAGCAAGCATTTCAGAAGGAAAAGCTTTAAGGCCAAACTATGCAAATTATTAGTTGCAGTTACATGTTTTGGAGTGTGGCAAGAAAGAAATACAAGAGTGTACACCAATCAAGCAGCATCAGCACATGGATGTGTCTTTGTGATACAACAATGGGTGAGGTACAGGGTATATAGTTGAAATAAAGTCCCAGCAAGTGTTACAAACCAGGCATTTTGCTCTGCATGGGAAATAGATCAATAGATCCTTAAGGATAACAATGCAGTGGACTGCTAGGAAAGATATGCTTGTAAACAAGTGAATGAATAACATATTTGTACATCTATATACGATTTGAATATAAATACAATGGGACCTTTTACCCAAAAAAAATGCTGAATGTTCAGGCCAAGCATCCCACCCACGGCCAAAAATTGCTAAAAGCTTTGCCGTTTAAGTAGTTCCCCACTCGAATCTGTTGACGAGAAATCCTTTAACCCTCCCCCTCAGGGAAGTCCCTCATCCTAATGCAAAGTCCCCCTCGCATGCCAATCGCCGGGCCAGCTCCAAAACCCTCCCTATTTCCACCTCCCCTCTACTGTTGAGCTATCAGCACCTCCCATCTGAAAACCAAAGCGACGCGTCCACCCCCAAAGGAACTCTCTCTCTCTCTCTCTCTCTCTCTCTCTCTCTCTCTCTCTCGCGCGCGCTATCATGCCCGCACACCACCACCGGTCCACTGGGCACTAACCCGCAATTTCTGGCACTTAAATCGAAATTTTTTTTCCTTCAAATCTACCTCCATTAGGTATAACAACCAAAACATATTTGTTGTTCTATGTATGATTTTTGCTGAAGTTGTGTTCACTTAACAAAATTCAAGAAGGAAAAGGATTTGTTGGGCAAGGCATTTCAAGGAAGCTATTTTAAATACGGAATTTTTTTCACTATGGTGTAAATTGGTGCAAATGGAGACACGCGAAAATGGAAATATATCGTCAGGATTCAATGTCCCTTGAGAAAATTGATAGTTGCACTTCAACAATTCTCACGCAGTACCAAGAATTCACTTAGGTAAGCCACGAAAGCACTTGGAATGAATTTCCAAATCAAAGTTTCAAATAGTCACAAATGAAGTTTAGAACTTAATTTCTACGGATAATTAATTAGTGTCTAAGAACCCTCAAATGAAAAGACAACTTTCTATAAGAGCCTAGAAAAAACGTAGAAAAAATTCAAACTTTAGAGGGCCAAGGGGTTGAAAGCCGTTGGACTGCGGCCACCGATCCAAGGGAATGGCACCAGCCTTATAGTTGCAAGTCTCAGCTTGCACCAAATGGTGCCATCGGTCACGAACTGTCCTACCGAATGGATCTTTACTAACCGGTCTCATTAAACCTCGAAATGAGGTCAATCCAATCCTCCCAGCTCTTAAAATTCTGAAGTCTTTTTCTTTTCCAGTTCCTTCTCCTTCTCCCTCTCTCTCTCTCTCTCTCTCTCTCTCTCTCTGTGTCTCTTTCATATGTATCAGTACATACATCTATATATAGTAACTTATTGTCACTAGCACTTGGAAAGTCTCATTCATCCTAACTATATTGCAACCGTCCACTCCTGGCACGTGGATGGCTTTTTCTTAAGAATAAAAAGCAGTGTGCTAGACTATCTGGCGTAGTCTGTAAGGGCTTGTTCATTCACCATTTCCATTATGTATTTTGGTTTTTTTTTTTTACTGTTTTATATCAAGTTAGAAAATATGGTCGTGTAGTTTTCTTATTTTGGCCAGCTTGTTCCTAACTACTTTTTTAAATAACTTGTGTACATATACCATTTTCATTTATAGTCATCTTTTTGGACCAAATCGTATATATTTTTACCATTTTAAGTTCAGTTTTGATCCCTTTTTTTTCCATCTTACCCTTACTATTGACACAATTATTTACCAATCTACCTTGCTTTCCCTTGCAAAGTTAGACTATGATCACTACCAGTCCCACGAGTCATGTCCCTTTGACAGTTCCCAATTCTAAAACCATCTTTTCATACTTTGGCTTATTTTCTATCATCCGTCCCATTATGGAGTGGTTTGGCTTCTATTCTGTCGTCCATTCCATTTTGGACGGATGACAAATTAGAAGAAAAAAACTCCCAAATCTCACCATTCTAATTTTTATCAACTTAGGCAACAAATTGAGGCACTATTGCACATCTAAGTTGTGCACCATTCCGTATTGATCTAAATAAGAAAGTTTTATTACAAAGTTAATAAATCATATTTTTGTAAATCTATAATACGAGACTACAAAGTTTGAAGGTTCACTTCTTCTTCACACTTATCTTCTTTCTCATCTTGCAAACCCGTTGGACTTCCCTAATAGTTCGTAATGGTTCCGCTTGTCATGGCTAGTGTATTTGTTGCATAATTCGTACTTTCCTAGTCGTTTAGGTGCGTTTGCTCTTTCAATAAAGCTCTTCATTTGTAGGGATCTCTTTCGACCTTTGGTTTCCAATATGATTGTATCCCAGAAGGCATATACTATTATTGCCTTTCTCAATTGCCTCATCTTCTTCTTGTGTAGGATTACAACCACAGTCCTCCGCTTTTGTAGTTGGAGGTACTTCAAACTTGTCCAAGATGGGATCTTGCTCTACAGCTAGATTGCAGAAAAGATTATATCATGCTACCTTTTACAAACAAACATGTGAACATTGTCATAAGATGATTATAACGCAATGTCTTTGATTCTTCAAAATTCGTATACGAATGCTCTAGAAATGCAACAGTACCATTTTACTTGTTTGCGAGTTTAGTCCATTGTGTCAAGACGAGTTCTTGGGGATTTCCTTCATATTCTTGTAAGAAAATATCCGTGACATGTGTCAACACAACATACCAGATAATTTAAACTTCATACATATACATCTTATCAAATTCATCTCTATGTCATGTCTAACAATATACTCTCAAAGCACTTTCTCATAAGCGACTTCATTTATCAAAGAATAAAAGTTCCATAAAGGTCTTCTCTCCATTGCCAACTTTTAAGTAATCGAACATGACATTTGTTTCGTTACTCGTGCCTGTTGTTCTCATGCCCGCAGCAAAATTCCTTTTGGTGTAAGTACCAATCCATTTATATATGACTTTATAGAACGATTAGAGCAAATCATTGTCTTACAATGAGTAGTTGGTTAAAGAATTTTTTCCACATCTCTTCAAATTCTTCAATTGTTAACGACTGGTTAACGCACTTGTCAAATGTCTTTTTAAAGTTCAGGTACTTTGCATACATGTGATGTAGACGTTCAGAGTATATGTTACTTATGTGCCGACTTCACAAATTATGTCGAGTCTCTAGGAACACATAAGCAATAACATTTCTTATTGCAAAATCTAGATCGATGCTGATAACTTTGGGTGCTTCATACTTCATTATTTCCACTCACGACTGCAATAACCATACAAAAGAACTTTCGCTCTCATCTCCTAAGAATGCAAGTCCAAACAAGATAGAGTGATAGTGACGATTAACATCTGTGAAACGAAGGAAAGGTATCGAATACTTGTTAGTATGGTAGATGTTGTCAAAAGTCAAAATCTCCCCAAAACTCTGATAAGTATGTCTAAAACGCCCGTCAATCCAAAAAATTGTCGATACACAATGCTCTGTTTAAACTAAAGTTGTACGCAAATCCCCGGTCTTCTATTTGCATCTACCACAGTGACAAATTTGGCATTCGGAATTCGGCATGGACAATAATTCAGAATTTAGGAATTATTTGGCAAACTTCGTTAGTAAATCATAAATAATTTAGTGGAATAACAAAGTTCATAGCCTAAATCGACAATAATGCAATAATTGGTCATCTAGATTTAATAGTTTTAATAATATGAAATTCGTAAAATTTTGATATAACAGAAGAATAATAGTTCTTCCACTATTTCAAGCGACAGCCTAACATATAATCATGTGTGCCTTATGAATGTATATTCTTGCATAAGATTCAACAAACGTCGTATGGTAGCATGATGGCAACAGTTTTGCTAGGCCACTTAGGTTCGAATCACATCCTCAGTCTTCCTAATGCTACATTTTTCCAAGAGAAAGGGAAGAAATCCAAATTACTATAAATTCAAAAATATTGCGATAAATACACGATATTAACAAAATACAACAGAAGTTCACGAATATTTCAAGTAATCGCCATAAATATGAGTTATACTTCTCGTGATTTTTCGTAATAAATTTGCGAATATCGTCAATTACTCGGAAATATTGTTACTGTGGCATCCGCTTCACTAGATTTATTGTGACTTAGCATCATTGAGATCAAACACTTCTCGTCTTTGGTTTGAAATCGCGTTATGAACGTCTGTCGCATCAAAATTCAAATTCACAATTCCCCCACCCCAGCTTATTTAGCAAGAACTTCAATTATGATGGTAAGTCCTCTAGGTGTTGCACTCCTTGTATGAATCATCTTTGAAGGTGTTACTCATGAGTAGGGCTGTATACGAACAGGGTTCAAGCCGAATTGAGGTACGTTCAAACTTGTTTGTTTAGTTTCTGGTCATGCTCGTCTTCATGTTCGTTTAATTTTCAATATTTTGTTTGAACTTGTTCATAATTCGATTCACAACTCTCTTGTTCGACTCGAGTTCGTTCGTTTGTTTATATGAACCGAACTCAAACTTGAAAACTCGTGTTTTCGTCCAAAAATATAATTTCCAAATCAGAATTGCACCTTATTTGATCCAATTGTTTAACTGATTTTAGGCTTCCAAGTTTAAACTTAATTAATATTATAATTAACTTATATAATTTTTTGGGTTTTGAACATATTATAATTAAGTTATTATCCTGATGAGTCATTCACGAACACATTCGAGAATATTTTGGAATGTTCATGTTCAGCTCATTTAATAAACAAGTTCTAAAACTTTATTCATGTTCGGTTCATATATCATACCAATCAACCTGAACGAGTCATTTAGAGAATGAATTACGAACAGTTCATGGATAACTCGATTCATTTACGGTCATACTTACGGATGATTATGCACTAATTCCAAGCTAGTAAATAACTCAATAATTTTTTTTATGCCTATAAACATCTTGACCTTGCACCACGTGCTTACATAACAGTTCCTCATTCTCTTTCTTGTTCCCTCCTCGTCAACATCACCATCGTCTTTTTCATTTTTGGATGGTAGCCTACCCCTATGACAACCAAATAATCATAAGCATGCTTTCTTTTTTATTATTCTTGTTCTAGTTGTCTTCATTCCAATGGTCAAACCAAACTCTCCTTTAATGCCAAACTCTCGTTTAATACAACGGGAAATATTTTTCAGCTTCTTACAATGTCTAAAATATTTGTCCTAAATAAGGGTCACTAGCATCTAATGATGGGATCGAGCTTGCTCCAAAATCAAACATTGTGAAACAAAACCATGAAACAACAAAACATACGTTTTACATTCAAAATTATAACATTTGTAGGTTGAATCGAGCTTGCTCCAAAATCAAATATTGTGAAACAATATAAACAACAGAGCATAATTTGATACAAAACTTTAACATGACAACCATGCTCCTCACAGACAAAAGTTAAGGACGGAGAAAATCCATAGAGGCCCAGACATTTAGAACCCAATTTACCCCATCCCCAACTGCCCCAAATCCATTTAGGGCCTCCCCAAATAAGTATCATGTGATTAGAACATAAAAAGAATGAATCATAGCCGTTCACTTGTCGCTACAAATGAGAGCGAAGGACCAAAAGAAAAATAAAAAGCCAAAACAAAACAAAAGTAGCTGCGACCTTGAGGACATAATAAAACAAGATGCCTCTTAATGGCACATGCAATACGCTAGGCCTTGGAATGGAGTAGTCCAAATCAACCAGATTCCTCGGGATCCAGCATACTAAGAAGAGTCAATTGACAAATTCTATCCCTGTCAAGGGAGTCCCTGAATGAAGTTGAAGGGCAACGTCACCGACCACCTGCGTTGAACAATCAGCGGGGAAGAAAGAGGTCAGCATCAAATATTTGCACAACATGGTATCAACATCTGTCACTGGGTTTCAATTTTCACAGCCATAACAATGGATACGAGGTTCAACATAGTCTGTACTAGCAGATAGTGCTGACATCATTCTAAACTACAAGGTCCTCAGAGTTACGGAGAAGATGAGATAATAACATTTTAATAGACTTCATTCTGAAGATGCTTGGCATTAAAAGCAACGGTAGCAGCTACTTGTCATTTGGCAAACTTGTACGCAGGATATCCAGCATCATAACTACGATAACATAGTAGGTCAAAAAGGTGCATACCTTGGCCATGGATCTGTAAGAATGTGCCGTGACACCAGCAACATGGGGCGTGATTATGACATTTGAGAACTTCAAAATTGGATCATCGGGATCAAATGGCTCTGTCCAAGCAACATCAATGCCCAAGCCTCCCAAATGGCCGGAATTAAGGTGTGAAAGAATGGCATCATAATCCAAAAGACCACCTCGAGCTATATTCACCAAAAGCGCACCCTAGAAACAAAATTCTTTCTGTAAGAGAGTAGTTATTACATACTTGATTTGCTTACTTGCGCAAGATGCTATCTAAGGGATATTACAGCAATCTAGATTAAGAAGGATCCTAAAGAAAGCAAAGAGCAGCAACCTACACAATACCCGCAAACATGATATGAAACTAGATACAAATTTGCTTAGAGGAGACCTCCTATAGCTCTGCAGAAGACAGAGTGGAACCATAATACACCTCCTCAAGCCAAACCTCAATAGGACTCGTCAAGATGTGAGTAGCGGTAACTCCACTTTCTTAATGGACTTTTCCCAGAAAAGCAATTAATGTGGGACCTTCCTAATAAAGAGACATCCTAGAGGCCAACTACACAGCATGACTAGCTATCCAGGAAAAACTCCCATTGTTGTGTAGTTCTCATCACAATGATCCAGACGTTCTTAGCTTGCCACACTGCGGTTCTCACCTCCTGACCGATTTCTCAGGACATCACTGCCTCTTCAAAAGCCTACCTTGTACAATCTTATGCCACATTTGCTAGCTCCTTCCAACATACATGTAAATATAATGTAAGATGTTGCTAACTCACAATGGTATCAAGTCTGTGTCCGACACTCAAATGGCCCTCGACATGCATTCTTGTTGAATAAACTCAAAAACACCATATTCCTACTAAAGAAATCTCCTGTGTCCCCATGTCTTTGGACTTGGAAGATGAGGGATCCAATGCTCGCATTCATAGCTGGCACTAAATTAAGTTAATTCTACATGTTCACTAACAGCACAATGTTGAGAAAACTACTCAAAGTTTTATCAACAAGACAAAACAATCATGCTGCGAGCACATGTAACAACTCAAAATCATATATTCCAGGTTCTTTGAGTTTGGTTAATCGATAAAATGCTTCCAAGTTTGCACTTTATAGCCATGCAGCCATTTTCCAAATCCACTGACGAATGGTGCAAGCTTACACATCTACCTTTAACATGTACTTGCTTTGTGGCTAAAATAACAAGAGGACATCCATCCAAACCAACTGAAGTCTAAGAGAGGTCCGGCAAAACAAGAGTGGGACTGGACTTGCATTAATAGACCTTCAATTTGAACTAGGGCATCCATTCAAACCGTCTGAAATCAAAGATAGTTCCAATAAAATGAAAGCGGCGATAGATATACATTTATTGCACCTATAATACTAAATGGAAACAGACCACATGAGCATGGAACACTCTAACCGCGGAACTTGTTAAGAGACTACACCACATAGTGGGAAAACAAGTTGTACTCTTAAATGATGCTCTTTAGAGTGCATCATGGAATTGCTAGTGAAATGATGTCCAAACATTAAGGTTCCAACGTAACACTCTAGCTTAATAGAAAACAAACCTGTTTCATTGAGGAAACAAATGTCTTGTTCACAATGCCAGCCTGGAAGATAATATGAAGTGTGTCAGTAAAAGTTAGATAAGACGGTGCAAAACCTTAGCAATCACATACATAGGCAATGAAGATTGAAGAACACAGAAGAGTCTGACCGTTTCATTATTCATTGCCAAGCAACAAACAACTATGTCTGCAACGCTCGCAAAGTAGTGGATATCTTCATGAACACCCTTTTTATCAACCAGATCATCGTATGTACCATTTTGAACTGGAAATGTTGAAAGCATAAGAGGATATGTAGTAAGACAAAATACAGCAACAATTTCTACTATTTGTCCCACTCCCTTCCTTACCATCGTCCTCGCGTGATGTTTGCAAATTAGATGTCCAACTCCGTTTTGTGGCTAGAATTTTTACATTAAATGGGCGCAAGCGCTTCGCCAAATGAATTCCAATATTTCCGAATCCCATAATAAACACCTGCAGACGTGAGGAAAGCGCTAACAAGTTTTGAAAATTGACCAGAAAGAGGACGATATGCTCAATAGCAACTTCCTAATAGAAAGTGTGTTTAATCCTCTTGTTTAAAAATGCTCCAGTTAAATGCGAACTACCTGTGCTCTTAGGGGCTCATCACAGAGCGGTATAAAACGCAACCAGATTGTATGGATGGCCAGCGCATTCTTTTGCTTCTTCATGTAAACCTTCCCATAGATAGACTGACGTGATTGACAAATATTCCATATTATTCGTACTAAGACCTAGTCCTTTTCATCTTTGCTTCTTTATTCTCTTTCAAAACGTATGTAAACATGTCGTACCACTTCATCTTCATACTTTAGTGCCAACTTATTCTTCTCCTTATTGCTGTACTTACACTACCAGCATATTTGCTACGTTAGAAATGAAAGGTGAAGAGTGAAGTCCTCGGGACAAATCCCCAAAAATTTTAATTTATAAGAAACCCCTATTTGAGGAAACGCTAGGATCTTTTTCGCTATGATTTCACAAAAAATTCATAGCACATGTAAATGGATGATTATGTGCATGATTGTATTTTGATTGGATTGAACACTGATTATGAAATGAGAATGGGAGAACCATGGTTCCTGATCACCAACCAGCCTTGATCATCAATAAGCAGCCTTACTATACTCAGTATTTTGATTGGATATTTGTATTATGTGCATGTTTGTATTTTGATTGGATTGAACACAGATTGATTATGAAATGAGAAAGGGAGAACCATACTCAGTATGTGACTTTTTGTGTGTGGGCACAAGAGACCAATGAGAAAGAGATGGTGCCACCCTTGGGGTTTCTCCTATTATGCCTCTTCCCATACTTGCTTATTATACGCGTGTCTTCAACTCTAATGGGCTACCCAACAAATTGGGTTAGGAGGGGGCTCATCGGCTTTCTAAGTCTGGCTCAAATAAGACTCAGTTCCTGGCTGGATCTTCATATCCCCTTGAGCCACTTATTTCCTTGTAATTACTGAATAGTTACAATTGAACTAGAAAGCACCGACACCTCATATAGGTGAAGGTATGGTGTCCGATATCTACCGACACCTCGATACCTCACCGACACTTCCGGACACCTGTCCGACACCTCATTGCGATGTCCGAGTTTATTGATTTATTTTTTAATTACCGGACACCGTGTCGGAAAACTCTTGATGAAGTGTCGGACACCTCTTGAAGAAGTGTCCACACGTATAGGGCCAAAATATGATATTTCGGGGACCTTTTTAGAACTGAATTTTGAAGCCCAACAAATCAGATCGACTCCCCAAGGTACCCTTCTTCTTTCTCTCTCATTCTCTCTCTTTTCCTTCATTTTGTTAATGAAGCACCCAAGCTAACCAGTTCATAGGAAGATACGTCAGTATATCCGAAGTCATTTACAGACCCACCTAGCTATATATAACATCTCCTTGATCCTTTTGTCCCATATTCTTCTCTCTTGTTACTGTTGAGACCCTAATCTTGTTAATGCTGAGACATTCATGCTACCATATTTCTTCCTCATCCGTTTTGAACAAAATTCAGCTACTCAAATTGATGTTTATTCTTGTAATGTACATATTTAATACATATACATAAATGTGTGTATATATTATATAAATAGGTATCCTGCGGTGTCCAAAATCTCATTTTTTGAAAACTGCGGTGTCCGGTGTCCTGGTTGGTGTCGGTGCCAGACGTGGTGTCCGTGTCCGTGCTACCTAGCAATTGAACCCCAGAACTTAGTAAATACTCAAGACGAGAATTATAGCCTTAGTCTACTAACTATGATGCTACTTTGTCCCTTCACCTAGACATCCTTTAAACACATTTAGGGCCTCGAATTACTGTGAACCCTAAGTCTACGTCTTATATGTTCCACAACTACCTGATTTATGTATCTTACTAGCATATTGACATACTGAATAAAGCAATCCTTTAGCAACAGGTGTAAACCTTACTAAAATACGTGGCCACATTTTTCCATGATCACTTGTAGATGTAAATCACTTTATGCGGAGCATATGATCCCAATATAAAACTACAGTCAGCCACCATATCGAGGTATTCATCACTGCATGGATATGTTGACGCAAGACAGAGACCCTGAGTACAATCTCTCGACGAGGACTTGGCACGATTTCTCAGTGTCCCTGCTCAATGAATTCGATACCGCACTAATACACTCCTTGTTCCAGAAAAACCATACAAAAAAAGGTTAGTGATGCTCGCAATTAGGTTGGACGTTTTTCTTTAAGAAGTGTAATTTAGAGGTGTGTAACATCCCGGAATTTTCAGAACATTAACACTTACTCGATCATTCACACTAAGACAGTAGAATCCTCAAACTCAACCAATTTAATATCACCAGCAAGTCAGAGCAACTAAACCATTGAATAAGATAATACTCTTAGTATGTTGTCATAATTAAAACATCAAGTCCAAGTCAAAACTTCTAAATAACAATATTAACCCACACAGGGTTCTACTGACCAAGACTAAAACTTAAATTTCATTTCCCTTGCTCGGCTCTAATCCATACCCAATGCTATTTATTATTGGTTATTACCTGTAGAAAGAAAGTCAAACGAGAGTGAGCTTTTGAGAGCCCACTAAAGTCGATCAAAGATTAAAAACAAAATGATTCGAACGATTTTATATTTAAGTCAAATAACAACTTTTTTTAAAAATTTTAAGAAAAATGAAACCACAATATTTAGATATAGACATAGGGACGAGTATCAACTCAATCCCTCAAATCAATAGTCATTAAAAATATTTCAGATACAATAAAATAGAAACAGATAATACGAGCAGTACACTATAGCAAAGCCACTTCGGTAGTACTCGATACACTTTACATATACATATATACACTAACTAGTCCATTTAGGTACTAGTTCAATCCAACCAATAGACCATCCTTATAACGCCAACAATACACGCCATCCTTATAACTCATGTCAATATTGAGAAGAAATAAACAGAATTCAAAACATTTTACGATGATCGAATCAATAAAATAGATGAGAATGAACAAAGAATTCCAAACGATCGCTTTAAGGTTCAAGTTAGGGTTTCATGGCCAGTTCGAAAGTATTTTTATATCAATCATAAAATCGAATTTCGTAAAAGTGGTATAATAAAACATTTGAATTTAGAGCGACGAAGTAGGGTTTGTATAAAATTCCTTACCTCGATCCAAGCTAAGCGATGCTACACGACCTCGATTAAAGTCCTTTCAATCAGCCTTAAAAGTCAGTGACACCTTCGTTTGAAAGTTACGTAACTTTCAAACGAAGGTGTCACTAAGTGACGTAACTTTCAAACGAAGGTGTCACTAAATGCTACACATAATGTCCAAAATATTAGACAAGAACATCAATGGCAGCCTCAACAATTTCACAACTTCAAATATCCACCATAACATAAGATTTGATTATAACTTAGGATATGATGCCTCTGAATCAAATAATATATGAACGCCTAAATGAATTAACCGAAAGTGTACCTGACACCACATCATTGAATGTCGTAGCATCATAGGCCTCTGCCCCTACTGAGTCTGGCCTAGCTGACTCCGACCTTCTCCCGAATGAGGTGCACTACTCATTGCTAAACTGACTGTAGGTAGGGGCTGAGGCTGATTGTTTCTCCCAAACAAAAGGACAGTTTCGAAATGTTCCACACTTAAAAACATCTTCTGGTAAGTCATGTAGCATGGATTACCACCATGGTTCCTTCCACACGTAGGACATAGAACTGTCGAAAAAGCTGACGCAGTACTCTAAACTGGTCTAGCTCCTGCACTCTGTGCTCCTCTAGATTCGGCACTCTGCCCTGACCTAATTCTCTGAGCGTGGCCCATCCTCAAACTCTTAAGTTCTTAAGCGCCTTGTTGTGTTAAATAAGAGAATTGCTAATGCTTGTCAGCCTCTGAAGCTTTACTCTCCTCTCTATCCCTCTTCTGACCACCCTGCTGTTGCTCTAACCTCTTCTGGCTATCATACCTGAACTGCTCCAGAGCACGTGCCAGATCTATGCACTCTACATAGCTCGATAACCGAGCAGAGATCACTCCATCTCTCAGTCCTGGCTTAAGTCCCCACTCAAAATTTCGACATCTATCTGCCTCAGTAAGCAACATCCTAGTCACAAACCCAGCCAGACGCGAGAACTGCACCTCAAACTCATCCACCGTCTCCCCATCCGCCTGGGTCACAGTGGTGAATTCTTTCAACATTTGCTCACGGTAGTTCACTGAAAAATACCTATTGTCGAACAGTTCCTTGAACCGTTTCCAATTCATCTCAGCCTTTTGTTGAGGAGTCATACCAGTCTCCACCATCTTCCACCACTAATCGGTCTCACCCCTTAGCTTATACACTGTAAATTCGACCTTCTATTTCTCGGTGCATTTTATGGCCCGAAAGATCTTCTCTATCTCCGAAATCCAAGCCTCTGCCTCTATTCGGTCCACTGACCCACTGAAGTTCGCCTCATTTTGCTTATTAAACTCGCTCAGGGTACTTCCCTCCCGAGGCTATGGCTACAGCTGCGGCTGAGCAGGGTTTTGTAAATCCCGTTGCTGATTAACCAAATTCTGAGCCATGAGTGCCACAATTTGATTCATAGTGTTAAGAGTTGCACCCAAGGTTCTGAGATTTGCTGTTGTTGCTCTACATGGGGCATATCCCCAACTGGGACCTCCGAACCTCCAATACGGCTCCTCGTATGCCCTCCGGTACGGCCTCCAATACGACTTAGGTATGGCATCCTCGGCCCCTAGCTGGGCCTTCTCGACCCCTGGTGCTATCTCTACATTCTGTGTGCATACTATATGAAAGTAAACTACTATCAGAGTCGTGCAAACACGTTTCAGAACGACTAGGCAATTTAAAATTACTAATCATATATATCATCAAATCTACCTTCATCAAAACGAACTCACATACCTAGTCACTACTACGGCTCTGAATTCAAATGTTTTATTATAACACTTTTACGAAATTCGATTTTATGATTGATATAAAAATACTTTCGAGCTGCCCATGAAACCCTGACTTGAACCTTAAAGCGATCGTTTGGAATTCTTTGTTCATTCTCATCTGTTTTATTGATTCAATCATTGTAAAATGCTTTGATTCTATTTATTTCTTCTCAATATTAACATGAGTTAATAAATCTGAGGAGTTATAAGGATGGTGTCTATTGTTGGTACTATAAGGATAGTCTGTTGATTGGGTTGAACTAGTACCTAAATGGACTAGTTAGTGTACAAATGCATATGTAAAGTCGATCGAACACTGCCGGGGTGGCTTTGCTATAGTGTACTACTCATATTCAATGTTATCAGTTTCTATTTTATTGTACCTAAAATATTTTGAAATGACTATTGATTTAAGGGATTGATACTCGTCCCTACGTCTATATCGAAATACTGTAGTTTCATTTTTAAGAAAATCCTTTTAAAAGTTGTTATTTGACTTAAATGTAAAGTCATTCGAATTGTTTTGTTTTTAATCCTTGATCGACCTTACTACGCTATCAAAAGCTCACTCTCGTTTGACTTCCTTTCCGCAGGTAATAACCAATAATAGATCGTATTAGGTATGGATTAGAGCCGAGCGAGGGAAAGAGAATTTAAGTTTTAGTCTTGGTCAGTAGAACCCCTGTGTAGGTTAATATTGTTATTTAGAATTTTTGACTTAGACTTGATGTTCCAATTATGACAGCACACTAAGATTATTATCTTATTCAATGGTTTCGTTACTCTGACTGGCTGGTGGTACTTTATTGGTTGAGTTTGAGAATTCTACTGTCTTAGCGTGCATGATAAATTAAGTGTTAACGTTCCGGAAATTCTAGGAAGTTACAGAGTGGAGGGAAGTTTAGTGCAATTCTTATTAGTACAGGAGGTAAATCACACATCGGGTTCACTACAAGGGGGGCCAGGGGACAAAGTGCATTCACCCCAACATATAATTAGAGACAAGCAAAAGGGCATCTAAATATAGGTAACGTTCCAAACAAGCAATGTGTAAGTACATTTTTTCATCAATTCCTTATGAAAAGAATGTTCACTCATTTTCCAAATACACAATCTGGGGCCACTTCCCTACTCGTAAAATTCTTTTATAGTGACGCTTCTCTGGTACTTGCAGTTGCCCCCGCAATATGAACTAGTCACTTAGAACATATATATGAGATCTTAATTTAATAATTATGACATAATTCACACCAGCTTATGCAAAGAACATATATATGAGATCTTCATTTAAATAGGCATCTTTAGAAAATCTTAAATAAATTTAAAAGAAAAAAGTCATTGATTTTAACTTCGCCCCACCACCGTCCACATTTGCCTTCTTACGTTATGCAATCGCATAGATCGTATATCAATTGTATACTCTATAGCAAATTATAGTAGATATCGGAATAGTAGGGTCAAGAGAAATGAAGGAGAGAATAGAAGCTCACCTTCTTTCCCAGCAATGTTTCACCAACTGGCTCTCCAAGCTTTTTCTGCTTCACAGCATTCTGCATCTCGTTCTGCAAATAACACAACTAATACTAAAAACATGCACAGCAATATGGCTCTCCAAGCCCGGGTGGATGAGCATGTAATGTACAACTACTCATTGCATGTTCAGGTTGTCTACACAACTCCGGGATTACATAACAGAGAGCATCGTGTAATTCGGAAACAATGTCGTGCCAGCATATCAAGGCCATACTTTTGTATTCAGTTGATGCTTCTTGTGGAGTCTAAACAATCTCAACGTGAAAGGGAATTGTGAGATGATACATTCACTAAATCTAGATTCTTTTCAATTTAAACTGGTTTTGTCTTGCATATGGCCTTGTAAGGACTTCCTCACCCTAAAAAACAAAAGGGCCTATGAACATGGATTTCGCCCCAGCCCATTTTACCGAATTTATTTTCTTAGCAGATAAATATATAGGCAAGGGACATATGAGAATTTTCCAAATGAATAAAAGTAAACCCCAGGGAACCAGTAAAATTATACAAAATAATACACAGAAGCACCCCATGCAGGATGCACTAACGTATAACACATATATAATCCCTGGATAACATTGCAAACTTGTCCAAAGCAACTCAAATATTTACATATTTCATTAAAATGAAACTTTCACATCACATGATTGATAAATACTAAAGAATTAGCACATTTCGGTAGGTCACTGCACAAAGCTTCTGCAATGCAGGACTGGGAGAGGGTTGCTGTGAGCAACCCTACCCCCAATTTTGTGGAGAAGCTGTTTCTGCATTTCAAACCCGTAACATCTGAGCCGCAATGAGCAACCTCACCTCTGCTTCAGGCTCAACTTCTGTAAATGTATAGATAACCCTGATCCAACCAACTTTTAACCATTCTAGACAGGGATAAAAATTTAAGGTTTTGAAATATCTTAGATATTTGTTATATAACTATATGATAATGACCCACTACAAGACAAAGCATACGTGTGCTTGTAAACATAATATAGCTCCCACTAAAGTATGATGCACATTTCAGTAACAAGAGAGAACATAGAAACATTCCTGTAACAAATATTCCTTTCTATAAAAGTTTGCAGCACAAGCAATCCTGTTGATAACCTCTAGTCCTTTTCAAAACAAGCCAAGTAATTAAAAGTTCCAAAGAAACAAATTCTTATATAAATAACCCTGGTATCAGACAGCACTTTCAGTCCTGTTTCCCATCTACGTGACATTAATACCTTTAGTTCTCAGATGGCAAATGTAGTTACCATCAAGTCGCGTTATTTAATAGTAGGAAAACTAAATTGAAGTAACGTGAATGTACCTTGCCCCCATATGAATTGACTGCAATTATACATCATCTTTTTGGATTACCAGGTAATAATAACTATTATACCACACTTAATAGTGTTCTTCTCTGATGAACCACCACCACCCAACAAAGAAAAGATAAGCTCCGGTCTGCTCGGCTTCATCAACTTCAATGCCAGGAACAGCAGTGGTTATGCTGACTTCTTAAAAGAGAAACTCCAGGAAGACAAGTCGGAGACTCGTCTAGAATAGACTGGCCAACATAGTGTTCATGTAAATCCCAATGGAGATGGCGCTAGTGTGAACTTCTAGAAAAATCTACTACCATAATACAGCAACTCCACTCATGACCCACTACAATTACAGCATTGTTAAAATTCTAATCACAAACTCAGCCACCAGAAGCGTCATAAAATTCTCAAAGCTCTTTACACATTACAGACCAATGGCAAGCTTTGCCTCAAGCCTCTCTCCATATCACGCAGACCTGAGCTTTAACCTCCGAGTGCCACTTTAGTCTGCCACATTTCATTTAAACCGTGTTTATTTATCTTGATGCCTGTCATAGACTGCCAAGAAAAATAGCTATCATAGTCTGCAAGCTATGCAGGATAGGCAAGGCATTATCGGAAGCAGCAATACCAGTGTTACCTGGTTTGTGGTTCACTTCGGTACGTGGTAAGGTTACGATTACATGATTCATCATCATGTGGGTGCATGGCACATGGGGAGTAGGCTTAGTCAATTCGCTATGTGGGTACCAGTATGCTGGATGCTAGGGATGGAGAAGAATTAGGTAAATCTGAGCAATACTGCTTCCTAAAGCTAATTTATCCCAAAATGTCACTGTAGCACATACATAGAGTACAGTACAATGTAAGCCCCCATCATGCTTGAAGTATCCTCTCACGTATGTCATAGAGGACAAACAAAACACATGTCTGATAGAGGGTGACAAATTGAATTGCTAACCTGATCTGTATTCAAGGAAATTTATCTCAATCGATGCAAGCATCTATGGTGCAAAAGCTACTTGCTGAAATCAACTATGGAGTCAACAAGAAAGTGAAATCGACTCCAGCCCTGTAGGTTACTAGATTGAAAAGTACCAACTTGCTTACGAAGAAGGCCCAACATCAGATATATGGCCATTTCAGCACATGAAGCTGCATTTCCTGTGTTGGCACCAGAAATTCTAGCAACTTTCACTCCATTCTCTGTAGCGGCATTAACATCAACACCTTCATGAAAAGAAAAAAGATGGTATCATATTGAGTAGCATGGAAGGGAATAAACTATGAAAATTTCAGAGAGGGATCTTTCAAATCAAAAGAAAGCTCAAAAACTTCACAGCAACAAAGAGCCAAAGGAAAACCTTCAAGCCCTACGCCATACTGCATTATAAGCTTCATCCGTTTTGCACAAGAAATAATACTTGAACATAGCCGCATGCTTTTTACTATGCAAATGTCATAGTTGCCAATGACATCAGGAACCTCATCAAACTGAACTTCATCAACCTACAGATAGAAGGTACAGCAGTTCAATATATAGGGAACTCTGCCTACTATGAAATGTTAACATTATGTAAATGAATGTAAATATAAAAGGCCAACGGTAAACTTACTTCTTGAGACGAAAATAGAAGTAATAGGCAAGACAACCTCGTGATAAAACTTAGGCACAAAGGCGTGCTATGTGGCAAGCGATACGCAGGACTGACCAAAAGAGCACTATGGAGAACCAGAATCTGATTACTATATTTGGTTCGATGAAACCTTGACCAAAGGGCCTGCTCATTCTAGCATGGCTAGCATTGTTGTTAGGTAAAGATAATTTGTCAATTACTCGTGCCACAGGCAAGTTAGGAGACATGTGGTTTCCATGTGTGTACATATATCTATATCACATATACTCTATGTATAGTGTGAGTGACCACAACCAAACACGTCACCCAACAAGAGAATAAAGTTCTTTCACATTGTTGATCTAAATGGCATAAACAACAAGTTACGCGCATGCTACAGGAGTCTAAAGGTTCATCAACCATTCTTAGTTCATTGGTCCCAAGGGGAGAAACATTTTGGTCATACACAATGTTAGCAAAAACATCATGAATTCACTGTTATTTAGGGTTGTACTTAAGAGCAATGTTCTGAGAGCCGGACAGGTCATAAAACCATAAAACTAACCAGTTCATGGTTCAACCGGGGTTGAGTCATGGTTGAACCAGTGACGTCCCAGTAATCATAAAATGACCGATCCATGTCTGTAGAATATATAGTAAGCGAAGCAGGAAACAGTACGATAGCTTCTTGAGAGACACCTCATCACATTAAGGATAGCTTCTTTGACCGAGATCTCATTACATTATATCCCGAGTTAAATAGGAATATCAAAACCATATAATAGCTATATCAGTGTTGCGGAAGGTCTTAAAATTTATATTGAATGAAGACCTTAACTCCAAATTTCATCAAATTTGAAGGATTAACAAGGACTATATTAGTAAGCCTTATGTAATTTGATAATTCTAACCATTCTAAAACGCTACCTAACCAATATACTAACAAATTATGACTTACTTTTCACTATGTATGCCTAAAAACACTCTCTAGTATTAATGCAAAAAGTTAGTAATATGATATACTCCCTCCGTCCCAAGCATTTGACTTTGGCACAGAATTTATAGCTTGTTTGCGAGTTTGTTTAGGAGAGAAAGAAAAGAAAAGAAAGTGGCTCATTTCCTTCCTTTTTCTCTAGTTTGTGAGTTTTTTTAAGGGGAGAGAAGAAGAGAAAGGGGAGGAAAGTTTAGGCTTTTTTTGTCTCTAAATCTTTTCTCCCAAAATTGGGAAGAAACGGAGAGAAAGGAAAATCTCGCAAGTAACATTTTAATACTACCCATATTACCCTTTATACAATAACTTAAATTTTTAATGACTGTTAAATTTTAGGATTCATTACAAGAATTTACCATTTTACTTACAAATAAATGACTGTTTTAGATGTTATAGTTGACTCATGACTAACTATTTTGCTTTTGACGTGACATTAATTAGATTTGGATGTTAGGATGTTTGTAGTTAACTCATGGCTAAATTCTATTATTTTCTATTGTGACGTTAACCAATGATGTGGCGCTTACTACTTAGTATGATATGAACTTAGTATGATTTCATTGGTGACTAATTTGTTTTTCCGTCAAAATCATGTTCTTTTTGAGGATCATACATCATAGTATTTGTTAGAATTATCACAATATAGTATAAGGGTATCTAGATAATCGAGTGTCTTTTCTTTTCTTTTCTTTTCTGTTCTGTTGAACTCACAAACAAAAGAAAGAAATGATGCTTTCCTTTCTTTCTTAAACTCACAAACAAGAAGAAAGAAAATTGTCTTCCCTTGTCTTCCTTTCTCTTCTCTTCCTTTTTTTTTCTTTTCTCTCGTCTCAAAACTCACAAAAAGCCTATTAAGAAATGGGTCAAGTTCAAGGGTTTGCAAGCAAGTCTCCATTTTAACCTTGAATTCATACACTATCTCTCTCGACAATAGTTGTAAAAGGATGGAGCTGCTATGGCGATTGAAGGAGACGGCGATGATGGCGGTTGAAGGACTCGAAAAACATACGCCTATATGCCTAAAGGCATGCCTTGGACGCCTTATTAGGCTTTGACGCAGCCCCAAGTTCGCCTATGCACACACTGAAGCCACGCCTGACCTTCGCCTAGGTGTGCCTCACCCCCGCCTAGGCACGCTTGACCGTTGCAGAGCCTAGCCTCACCCCCGCCTAGGTACTGACCTTCATCTAGGCATGCCTCGACAGCGCCTAGGCACGCCTGAACTTTGCGTTACAAACCACCACACCACCGCCAAATCTTCCCTGCCTCAAACCACGATCACCCTCAACCGACCGCCATACACATTATTACAACCCACTGAGAACATTGAGGAGAAGGGACGGTGGCTGCGGAGGGCCGAAAGGTGATGATGGTTGGTCTTGGAAAATTACCGCGATGGTGGTCATCATCGGTGGTGGCGATGCCCATGCCGATGCTTCTTGTGGTTCTTGTGATTTTTGCTGGTGGTAGGGATTGTGACAAGTGCCTGATGCTCCAGGGATTTCGTGAGGTAGTATGGTGGTGGTGTGGGTGGACACAGTGGGAGAGATCGGGGAAGGAGTGGAGAGAGACATCTCTAGAAGAGAGAGAAAAGAAATGAGTAGATGGAAGGGGTGAATGAGGAGAGAGAAAGTAAGGAAAATTAGAGAAGGGCATAAACTCAAAAAACACTATAAAAGAACTTTCCTAATTTGGAAAGTGTGCAATTTTTACGGGACAGCCCAAACAGGAAAATCGTTCAATTATTTCGGACGGAAGGCGTATATCACCATAATTTTATGACAAATTACATATATGCCATATTAAATTTGCAAGAATAATAAGGTAATTAGTAAGACTTATAGTATAAAGGAGCTAGTTTTAAGCATTCGGATTTATTTTAATTTAACTATTATAACCTACTTATTATCAATAGTATGTAAAATGAGCAAAGCGAGGGTTTCCAAGTATGATGCCTTATCATGTTCAACTTTTTAAGTTTGCAACACATGGTATGGTTAAAATTGCGCAACCTCAAGACTCGTACTTTCTCATATTTTATTTACTAAAATTTGCAGCAACTTTTGCATAATTTATTTATTAAAATCTGGAGGTGTTACAAGACTCATAATTATAGTCCCTACAAAACATGAAAATTAAATCCAAACCTTTTAAAAATCTAAATTACTAAAATACTAACACATTAGGTCTTGATTTTGAGAAAGAACACCACAAAATACTAACATACTAAAAGTAAATCATTAGTTTATAGTCGAGTATCAATTTAGAACACGAGATCCTTAAATTATTGTATGTACATATTCAAAGATTCACTAAACTATTTGGACTTACTTTCTACTATTAACTCCTCAAAACACTCAAACAAGGTCATTGAGTCCTATAATAGAAAAAGAAAAACTTTAACTAAAATTAGAATTGCGCAATTCAAGAATTAAGATATTCACTTAAGCTTTTGATTACAGGGTCTAATTAAATTAGACCACCTTGATAGCTTAGATCGCCTTCAAGTTCTTCTTAATTTCTTTACTATCGTTAGCCAGAATAATAGGCAAATAAATGGATAAAAATTGGGAACAAACATGCATAATCTAGATTGCGCTGCCTCACCACTTCATGGTTTTTCATAATTCTTTTATTACAATTAGCAAGTACAACAAGGGCCAAAATTGTAGTCTCGTTGATGGTCAAAACTAACACTTATGTATTTGTAAAGTAAATTTTGCTTAATTTTTTCAATAAGAATGCACGAATAATGAAGGCTAAGATTGTAGTCCTATAAAACATGGAAAGAAACTCAAAAGCTTCTGAAGTTCTACTTTGCAAATATCCTTACATGTTAGGTGTTAGTTTTGACAAAACACACCTGAAAAACACTCCAAAACTAGACTTGTTCGTCTAAAAAAATGAAAATCACACTTGTTGTAATATTTAAATTAATTTTTTTTGAACTTGGCAATAAATTAAATTATTAGAACTTCGTTTCAACTATTAACCTTCTTATCACGATGAAATATAAAAAATAAAACTAGGCAAACCTAAAATTTATGTCCTATCATATCAATTAACATGTTTATCGTATTATACCATACTATACCAACCATACACAAAATACCATTGTGTACATTAATTCTTTGAACTAATAAATCCTACTGTATAGTGTACAATATCTTTCATAACGTTGTTATAATATTGAGGAACTTAATCAAAGTTCAATTATATTGATTAACTCAGTATCTTCCTCTGCCCCAATGAGGAATAGCTTAACTTGTAAGGTGCAACAACCGAGATAAACCGTGTAGAAAAGGGAAGATTTTCAAGGTAATCACCTATTTTTATAAATCTATGAAGTTGTTGAAGCTGTCATTCTGGGGAGATATATAGCTACTTTTGCTCCTAAAAATATTGGAGCCCAAAGAACGTTGTTGATCATTAGAATTACTTTTTACAAGTATTTCAGACTCTTTTAACATTGTTTGGTTTCTAACAGAACTATTTGCTACATTAAGTTTTGAAGTTGAAAGGGTTGTGGGAGTGGCACCACCTTGGTAAAACAAATTGTAATTCCATTTTAGTATTTATTCCACCTTTTACATACAAGGTGTGCTATATTTCAATTGGACAAATGTGGAGTTCATAGTTATCAATTTAATTGCTACTTGACAGTAGTAGATAAATCTCGAAGAAGGTAAAGATCTAGAGATGGAACACCATCTCTATCGATTCAATGTCCTCGCAAAAATGGTTTTTACAAGGATTAGAAAAACAAATACATGCAAAAATATTCAATATTATTTGGTCATTTAGTTGTACATATTTTAACAAAAAGGCAACAACTTATGAAGAAAGCAATATGGTCTACACTTGTAAATCTTGTAAAAATTGAAACGCAGCTCAAATCCTTTCCGACTTAATCACTGTAGTAGTCTATTAAGACTTATGCCGGTTATTAACACTAAAAAATCATCTGAAGCTATAGAAGGAAAATCACATATAAGCATTTAAAACTTGAAAGGGATATGTGAATAACACCACCCTTTCTTAATCACAATTATAACTGTATTCATTATTTAGCCACGTGTGTTACAGGACCAATCAAACTATGCTACTAATAAGACGATGCTCATTTTAGTAATATGAAACTAGGATTACTCGTTCCAGATCCAAACTCATCAACAGGTAATGCTAACGTGAACCAGAGCGGGCGGTTGTTAACGGACTGTACCAGTTCATCGAAATGACTGGCTTCGATCACAATTTTAGAAGGTTTTCATTTTTAAGCTCAGTTTTTAAGTAAGTGTGATCTTGTGGCTAGCCAGTTCGGCAATATGGCCAGGTCACCATCCGACCGACTTAACCGGCAGGTCCAGTCCGAACTTCGTAACATTGCTTAAGAGCTCGTCAAGATTTCACCATGTCCCTAAGTTGTATCATGTCTAAAATGTCAAAGGTCAAACTACCATGTTGCAAGAGGTGTATGTCTGCCTGTGCAGATTAACTATGAGATGATAGAAGGTTGAAAAGCCTACTAGACAGAATCAGGCCAGCAGGAACAATAGCCACAGATGGGGCCTGTAGTGATTTTTGTTATGTACTGCTCTACTTGGTTCCCTGGAAAGGTTGCTTATGTGATCAACTCTTGGTCAGTCATATTAGCCACAGGTTCGCCTTACCAACTCCATGTTCACGTTCCATCCAAAACTATAGCTAAAGATTCACCAAATCTATGATTTCTGTGAGCTACAACAATGGGAAAGGGGAACAAAACCTACAATGCCAATGAAGCTGAATGTTACATGTCAGAACAGCAGTGCATCTTCACCTTAAAATCAGCACGTAAGAGCTAGTAAGTTTTTCAAAATATATTAGAGATACTCTTACAAATTTAGAAAAGATTATGATGTGCTTAAAAGATACTTCAACAACTTAAGGTTAATAAGTCTTGCAAACTTAATAAAATAGTATTGGGTTTTGAAAAAGAACCAGATAGAATTAACTAACCTACTATAACCAGATCACAGTCACTTTTATAATACCTCGGGAGCTAATGAAACTGTTTGGTAAACTGTCTGAATTACACGGCAATTGCTCCAAAAATTCGACTTACTTTTGGATTCCTTCTTGATCAATGACAACGGCAGCACTGTCATCATACCGTGTTTTTATCGTATCTGTACTTGCAGCTAAACAAAACATCATAGTTTTTCATTCTTAAAGTAGAAAAAGGAAAACGTAGAACAGATTCTGATGTTATTTGGTATATCCTCTAAATTCCTTCTCCGAGGAGACTTGATATATCCTTGAAAGTTATCCGTCTTGTTGTTTTGAGCATGATAATTTTTACTTATCTCATAAAACACAAATATCAATGTACTTTGAGTTTTGACTTTTAAAAGTGCATACGAAGTCCTTTTAATCTTCTGTATTCGGTTCTAACCTAATCAGTGTCTTGCCTGACAAGCCCTAGAAAGAAACAATAGCCACCAAATTCATACAACATAAGACATGCTTTAGGACATCTAGGGACCACACATTTAGAAAATCTAATTCGAACACGAGAACTCAGGAAAATTGCAATTCAAAATCAGACTTCAAAAAGACATGTATGAGAGGATAAAAGAATAGATACCTGGATAAATGGATACTTGCACAAATACTCTCTCGTGTAATTAGTAGAAGCGGGAAAATGTGGCCCACAAAAGAGAAGCCTGGTGATGCGCATGTCACTATCCTTGGCCATTTCCTGAACCTTCCCCAGAAAATCTACATTGGAAAATTCCCAATAACTCAAAACCTGAAGAAGATCAATCAACGCATTTTGCTGGCGATTTTTGGTTTTCTTGGGTCAAAAAATCTCAAAGAAAATTGGGACCCTTTACTTTTATACCAAAAAACAACAAAAATGGGTTTAGCGAAACACTATAACTACATATGATTCAAATGAGTCAGTCATCTTTAAAATCCGTTACTTCCCTAGTACATCACACATACACTTACGGCGTCACGTACGAAGTGATAATAACAACAACCACAACAAACGCAAGTCAAGCACTGAACACAAATATGAAAGCGATGCGACTTAAGGGCGATCTAGGCTTTCAAAACCTCCACAAATAAGTTCAACAATCAAGCATTCAAAGTAGAAAATACACGTAACAGACGACAAATTGGACTCCATCAACAGATACAAAAGTGGACTCATTACCTGGAGCCGTGGAGTGCGCAGCACAGTGGTTGTGGAGTGGGAGAGGAGAGACAAGGCTCCTAGGCAGAGCAGGGGGAGGTGTCAACTCTGTCTTTGCAAAGTTTGACTAAACAAGTGCCGTTACGATACATTTTGTAAGAGAAGAAGAAGATCTTCGCGTGTTGCTCTTCGAATTCCTACCTACCCACAAAAGAATAAGGGGGACACATGCACGAACACACTCCCCCTAGCTTTGCCCATTTTTAGACTCTTTTAAGTCCCTTTCCAACGGGTGGCAGGTAGTAACGGCTTCTCATAAGACTCTGAAATTAAGCACGGAATTTGTAAAATCGAAACCCCGAAAACTCAGGTAGCTGAATTCCTAACGATGAAGAATAATTTTACGTAAACTAATTGGAAGGATTGTGTTAGAAACCCTTTTACCTTTTAGTTTTTAAAAAAACTAAAAACTAAACCCTCCCTCTTTTAATCTTTATTTTCCACAAAAACCAATACGGTTTTAGTTAGTTTTTATTCTGAATTTCTTCTTCACTAATTTTTTTCCTTAATTTTTTTTCTTGAATCTTGAAATTGTCTCTTCTTTTTACCGCTCCCAACCACCTCCGAAGCACCACCACCAGCCAACACCATCACATTCACAACAGCACCACTATCATCAATCGGAATTTCAGTCTATAACAAAATATTTTTTCAAAAAAAAAAATGAAACGGATTTGTTTTGAGCATACAAGCTCTTGCGGGGAGCAACAGAAAAAGAGACAGCATGGTGGAAGATTTATGGGTGGCGATAGCTGTGAGGTGGCAGCAGTAGGTTGAGGTTAGATTGAATATTGATAACGGTAGGGTGGCGACAGAGTGGGGTGGTAACAGTGGGGTAGGTATGTACGTTGTTGATGGGTTAAGGTCAGATTGAATGTTGATGACAATGATGTGGCAGTGGTGGAGTAGATCTGTGGGTGTGGCAGCATGGTAGGGTACAGACGTGTAGTTATTGCAAGTTGTCTGGTGGTGGTGGTGGTTAAGGCTCGGAGGTAAATGATGGGAATCAGTGGAAATGACAATCTGAGGACTGGGTTTTGTGTAAGTGTGGGTTGCAAATTGCTTTCAATGAAGCTTGAAGTTTCAATATCAGAACAAAAAATAAAACTGAAAGCCTGAAACTCCAATGTAGAGCTTTGAAACAAGCAGCTCAAATTGACGACTAGTTTAAAAAACTGAGGGAAATCAAAATTGTGTACCAAACTTCAATTTTTTCTTCAGTTTACAAAGCTAAACAAAAAAACAAAAATAAAAACTTTGTCAAATGCAACCTAAATGTTTATAAAATTATTTTACTTTATAGAGTCATTTACTTATCAGAATTGCACACTAGAGTTTATATTTTATAAATTTTTTGTGGCCAACATCGTGCTGGTTGTGTTGGTGATGGCAGTAATGGTGGTGGTGATGGAGTAATGGTAGTTGTATCAAAGTTGTTTGTACCAATTGTAGTAATGGTGATGGAGAACTGGTAAAGGTGTAGTGGTGGTGGCGACACGCGACAATACGGTGGCCATGTTGGTGTTTCTACGGTGGTGGAGATGGACGTTGTGTTGGCAGCGACATGCTGCTTGTAGTGACGATGCTCTAGTTGATGTGGCAGCTTCATCCGAGTGGTGGTGCTGGTGGCCATTAGGCCGGACATGGTAGGTGTGGGGGTGGCTCTAGTATTGTGAAGGCAGTGTTGCAGGCAAAGTGTCAGTGGTAGTGGTGACAATGGTGGTGCAATGAAGGTGACATTTGTAATCGCGGAGTGATAATGGTGGTGTAGTGGCCATAGAGGTGCAATGGTGGTGGAAGTGGTGTTGGGGACTGTGTTTGTGTAAGTGGTTGCAGCATCATCACAATAAATATTTCTTGCACGTAACATTCAGTTTAATAACTTTTGGCCACTCCACTTAAAATTAAGAGATCAGTAAGTCCGTTTTAATTTAAAATCATTATCCATTTTTCAAAAGGAATTACTACTTTAAGTGATAAAAGGTTGAGCTTCATAAAACAAATTTAGTACAAAATAATTAAAGATTTTGAGTTTTAAATACTTGACTAAGCCATCAAACACACCCTAGTTAAGCTCCCCATAACAATCTAATGTGTGATATATATATATATATATATATATATATATATATATATATATCTTTTGTGTGTGTGTGGGGGGGGGGGGGAGGTGTAAACTGTTTGCACTCGATATTGGTGTTCTTTTTGGCCTCTTGTCCGAAAACTTCTCTAAATGGGAAATTTTCAATGAAAAGAGAATGACTAAAATTGGAAACTTTGACTAATTGAATAATCAAGTTATAGGTGTAGGCTCAATACAAATGATAACTCATACCAAAAAGTGATTTGATATAAACATACTAAGGGCCTCTATTCACAGGAGGCAAGAGAGCACGTGTTCACAAAATATCTAAAAGAAAGAAAAAAGATAATGACTTGAAGTCAAGTCAATTGTTTGAGTTGTGTGTTGATTGTCCTTTCCACTGATCCTTCTTCTCCCTTTTATTCGGATTTCCTGTGAAATTGTTCGCTCCAATCCTTTAGTTTGGTTTCAAAAGGAATCACTTATAAACCACTCATAATTGTTTCTATCGATCTTTCTATCTACAGCTGTGTTAATTTTGAAAATTTATTCTGATACGAGTTGCCCACACGTCATTCATACTGACATCACGGCCCCCCACGTTCCACAGAAACTTGAACAGTCATAAAATATCTCATAATTATCTGATCTCCCGTAAACCTTCATTAATCAGCATTAATGATGCATTAACCTAAACTTCCAACTATTGGCTTTAATCCTGTCCATCATCTATTGGTCATGACTAAATAAAAAAATTTATCACACCAGCATTCCCTTTGACTCGTGTGAACTTTATTCGTACGAGTCAATTTATTCCTCTCATAAGTCTTTGACAGTTACCTACCATTATTCCACTACTCGATCCAGCCGAGTGGAAATATGACTCTAATAGCTCATTTAAATCAAAATTATTCCGTCAATCTTCTTTTCACCCTAGTTTACCTCCTCATCCTCATATCTTCTTCTTCTTCTTCTCTGTGTACCAATAACTTTTCCGACTACAATTCCGTCAATCAATTAACCATGGGAAAGAAGAAATATATCCTAAAAGGCAATGAAGGAACTGATGTTCCTTTTCGGCCCATCCTTGACGGGGAGTAGGAGCGCTTATAGACTATGTTACGATCATAGATCCTTGTATTTTGATGAGAGTTAGAAACAACTCCGGGGACCTCAAGCCCTATATCTTGGGGCCTCTTTCAAAGATAGGACCACTTCTTTGGATGGGTACCCCGTAGATAACTCGAAAACCCTACCTAGACTGGGTTAGATCTTCGGGCCACCGCCATCTCGTAGTGTCTCGCCACCACCATTCCCCCGTGCTATCGCTGTTGCCAGCCAGATACATAACCAGTGGTGGACCCCTTACAGCCATTGGGGCCATCGTAACCTCGGTCGGTTGATAATCACTACAACGACCACTGGCACAATCATAGATATCCTCTGATCGCCACTGTGATTTTGCTATACCACAGTTGTTGCAGTAGTTTAAGCTGCTGCAGATCACCTTTGTGCTGCCGGCATCAGCCATGGCCATGGCGATTTCAAACTCAGCACCATCATGATATTCGCCGATCTTTAGCCCTTTATCCCAAATCTGCCTAAGAAAAAAAATCTTATTTGGTCCTTTTATTTAACAATTTCTCCATTTCCGAGTTTGTAGGAGATTAGAGTGGTCTGAGCCACTGCTCATGTAGGTTTTAAAGGATGTAATTGCTTGTGGTGTAATGTGTGCATGCTGGATTGAACTGAGGGGTCATGGTGTGTGTAACATGTGCAATTTTGTCTCTGTGCGTAATGTAGAATATGGTGTAGAACATTAACAAAAATTAATGGTGGTGGACTGGCTGTGAATTATTGGAAGGTGGCACTTGTGATGGTAGGTTGTGGAAGCTAGCAACATGTATGTTGGGTTTGGTGGTATGGACAATGAAACAGAGTTCAGTGGTACCATTACGATATTGTTGTGGTTGCAGTGGTGGTTTAATGATGTTGCTTACGATAGCTAGATTGAAGTAGTTGTGGTGGTGTATATGGATAGAGTGTCTTGTGCGAACAGGTGTACTGTGTGTCATGGAGTACATGTGTACGTCAAGGTGAATGGTGTCGTGTGTGTTTATTAATTTGGCATAATTGTTGGTGCGTAGAGGGCGTGTCTACACATAGATTTGTGGCCACAGGTGGGTATGTGCATGGAGGGCTACGTGTGGTGGTGTGTTTGTGTACGGTGGTGTACATAGTGTATGTGCATCGTGTGCCATGGAATGTGTAATGTGGATGGATGTGTGTAATGTGGGTGTGTGCCTGTCTATAAGTGTGTGAGTGTGTACGGTGTACAGTGGTGCACGTGTAAAAAATGTAAGTATATACAGGGTGCGTATGTGTGTGTATATGGCAGGGTACTACGCGCGCATGTTTGTGTGCGAGTGTGCACAAAGTGCTACGTGAATATAGTGCATGTGTGAGTCTAAACAAGGAGTGTAGTATGTATACAGGTGTGGTGTGTCTACGTACATAAAATAGTGAATGTGTGAGTAGGCAATGGGTAAATGGGTGTTATGCGTTTGATAAGGAAAAGAAAGTAGAAATATGAATGGGTGCATGGCGCAAGTACTATTGCTCGTAGTTTGCCCTGCGTCCATAATGATGATTACACCAACTGAAGGTTTGAAAGTCTTTTGCGATGCAACTACTTTCATTTCAAGCTGTTTGATGAGAAAATAAAATGAGTTGCCATGGAATGTATTGCATTTGGTTATTGTGAACCCTGCTTTGAATCGTGATATTGAGATATTGTTTTTGTTTGATGTGCCCCACATCTAACGGAGGAAAGTTAGATTTCGGGTCCTAGTAAACGGGACTATACGTTGATGCAAGTACTATTGCTCGTGATTTGCCCCTGCGTCCATAACGATGGTTATCCCAAGGTGAGTAGGATTTCCAGTCCAAGTCAGTGGGACCATATGCTGACTGCAATATATCATGAAAAGAGTTTAAATAGTATTCGATGATTTACATATTGTTGTTATTCTATCATTCTGGAAGAGTTTTTCTGTAAACATGATATTATTCACATAAAGTGTTTATATAGTTGATGCCAAGGAAAGTGGGTTCATACCTACGTGGAGGTGCCACAAAGGCTGCAATCCGAGTCAGCTTCCAAGTATGAAAAGTGAAAGATAACAAGGACGGAGTAAGGGCAGAGAACAAGGCTTCCCAGACAGGCCGTGAGGAGTGGCAGTGTTACGGAGACGAGGCTGAGACTAGCAGGGCCGACATTCGACAGTCCAAGTCAAGGTCCGAGTCGGGATCCAATGCTATGGTCCAAAGTTACGGTCCAAAGTTATGTTTCTCACATTAGAATCCAAGAGCTCCCAAATTCTAGAGTGAGAAAGTGCTTTTGTAAGAATAAGCCAAAAGTCCCTTTTTAAGTCATAAAGTTCACTATTTATAGGAAACAAAGTGCTTATGTCATAAAGTGCCACACGTTGTCCCCTGGGAGTGACACGTCACCAGGGGATCCCAAAATACCAGTTTTTCGTTGGACTGTCGGTCCCCAAATTCGCTTTGCCTGCCCCACACAGCGTCGATCTACCTGTCTGAGAAGACTCACCACACTGGATAACATGATCAGAGTAAGCCTGTTGCCCCAACCACCAACCCAAGACCTTACTGAATCCCACAAGGTGAGTCAAGAGACGCACAGAAAACGTGACAGCTGTGAGGGTTGCCCCTGTAGTCAACTACCAGGCGGACTAGGCGCGATGCCCTCCGAGGACCTGCTCCAGTCCCGGAGTGACCGTGGGTCATTGTCCTGGTGGTGCCTACGATCAATGGTAACATGAGTGGACATGCTCGTAACGCAGTGCCCAGAGTCCATGGCGAGGGGTCCTCATGCCGGAGCCCCCCATGATTGTGACGGCGATGGCTTTAAGGTTGTGAGCCCATCCCCTGGCGACGATGACTTTAAGGTTGTGAGTGCATCCCGCTGCGAGGGGTCCTCGTGCTAGAGCCCCCAGTGATTATGACGGCGATGGCTTTAAGGTTGTGAGCCCATCCCATGGCGATGATGACTTTAAGGTTGTGAGTGCATCTCCCTGCGAGGGGTCCTCGTGCCGGAGCCCCCCGTGATTGTGACGGTGATGGCTTCAAGGTTGTGAGCCCATCCTACTGCGAGGGGTCCTTGTGCCAGAGCCCCCGTGATTGTGACGGCGATGGCTTTAAGGTTGTGAGCCAATCCCGTTGCGAGGGGTCCTAGCACCGAAAAACTATGAACGGAGCCCCCTGGAAGCATGTAACATGATTGTGGTGCATGGGCGCGGCGACGAGCGTCGCGGAGACAACACTTGGTGCCGGGCCACATGTTATGAAAGTGGCGCTGCGACAAACATCACGAAGCAATACTTGGTGCCTGGGCACGTTTCATGAGAATGGCGCACGGGCGCGGCGATGAACGTCGCGAAGCAATACTTCGTGTCAAGGCACGTATCATGAGAATGGTGCACGGGCGCGGCGATGAACGTCGTGGAGACGGCGCGCCCAGGTGTCCCGAAGATGGGATATGAGTTAAGTGTGCCTGTTATAACAAACTAATGAATGCAACATGCAGTAATGACAAAATTGGGAGTAATGGTATGCAGTCGTCGGCAACAGGTCATTCAGCGGTAGCACGCGACCTTGGGCGACGGGCATCGCAGAAACGATGCACAGTCACAGGCGATGAACATCGGACGTCGTGAGGTTGATGTACGACGGATGTTGCAAGGTTGACATACGAACTTCCGTAAACATTGCGGAGGTGCAAAGACTCGAGAAAACAAGTGCACGAGGGAGAGGAGGCCATAGGCCAAAATTGGGGGAAGGCCAAGGCCACCATCCCTAGGGAGGCCGAGGCCGACCCCTTGGGGAGGCCAAGGCCAATGGCCAACTCCTATGAAGGGAGGCCAAGGCCACTCTCCCTTTCGGTGAACTTTGAGCACTCCGACGGTAGGTGTTTTGATGGGTAATGACAAATTCGGAAGTTGGGTTATGACGAGTGTGTTTTCGTGAGTCATACCCATGTGACGAACAAGGTGCCAAAGTCACATACAAAGCGTACGAAGCGAACAAAGTGCGAAAAGGACTGTGCACGAGATGTGAACAACTGGGGAGGAAAGCCAAGGCCAACCCCCCCATGGAGGCCGAGGGCGACCCCTTATGGAGGTCGAGGCCGACCACATGGCCTTGGGGGAGGCTGAGGCTGACCCCATGGGGTTGGCCATGGTCTTTGCCCCTTGACCCAGTCGCTCTGGTTGCACCGTCGGTCGATTATTTTTGTTAAAAAGGTGTCCAGGTGGTCTCGGTGTGACGATCGTGCTAGCATGAGTGACGTCAACGCGAAATAAATTGTCTAAGTCGCGCACAAGGTGCGTGGAGAAAAAAATGCACGTGACTTGAGCGTGTGCTCGCTAACTAGTTCGATGCGTTGGAAAAATGACTGTTGCATCTGTCGACGTGTTTGCGTGAAGCGGGACCCCATAGTGGGCCCTTGGGTCCAACCAAGATAGGTTGGGGACAATAGTATCTCTTGTGAAATTGTTTACCTGTTTTAAATCAAAAGACCCATGGCAAGTTATGAAAATCAAAAATTACTTTGGAACATAATATGTGTATTTGCTGGGCTCCGAGCTCAGAGTCACGAGGACGGAGTCGCGAGAGACGATTGTTAGAGGATTGAAGTCCTCCTAGAACGTTTAATAAGATTCAGGCGACATTGTAGTACTATTCTTATATTTTGAGAATTCTTTGGAGCATAGATTTTCATGGAGTTTCAGTTATTCTTGGTTGGTGAAATTATGAGGATGTATTAGAGACATACTTTGAAGTAATTCATAAGTATGATCCTTGATAATCTTGTAAACGGTGTGGACTTAGTGTATAGATATAAATCTTGTGTACAGGTGGTAGTAGGCCTGGCGGAGCCCTAGTGGAGGCTTAGTGGGCCTGCGATCAGTCATGGACCTAGTTCATGGGCTCATCCGTAGGTTCGGGTCGGGACAAAACTGATCAAGGTGTTAACAACATAGCCCTAGTAAACTATGCTACCTACTTTTTGGATAACATATAAACACATATATGGTGCTTTAGGTGGCTTATGATTTAGTATCAATTTGGCTTTGAATCAAGACCATCTAAAGCCAAAAAAAGAAATACCCAAGAGGCCGCGGATTGACAAGTTACAAGGCAATCGTCCATCACCAGATTGCTATTTTTATTTTTTCATATTCATTTTTTATTGGTTAGTTGTGCGTATTTGGTTGCCGGAGATTTATTAACATCAAAACGGCCCAATAAAATTTTATCATCCAACAAGATTGAAAAGTCTGCATGGGAAGTGTTTGTAGTCGCTGCTGTCTTTAAGTTTGCAAATGGTTTAGAGCAAAACTGTAAATAGATTGATGATATTTAGCATCTTTACTTATTTATGAGTATCTTTTTCATTTTCTTAAGCCTGTTTATTGCAAGTAGCTAAGCTGCAATAGTTTTCTTCTAATGCCATCCTTGAAGCTTAAATAAAAATTGTATCAGTGTAGCCTGTTATGCAAGAAAGCTGTTGTTATAGTCAACAAACTAAAGAAAAAAAAGGGTGTTCTTGAACTTATTAAGAATTACTTTACAATCAATGAACCAAATGATAACTTTAAGAATATCCAAATACCACAACATGTTTATTGTTTTGGATTTTTGTTCCAAGGATGCATGTTAGGAGGCACTAGTTTACTGTATTTTTTCTATGCTAAGTCATGTATAACAATAGCTTAATAGATAGTCTATGTTGCTTTTGAAGTGTTGGTATTGCTCTTCGACTTAAAATCCAATGTTGTAGCCTAAGAGATCTCTAAGTTGTAATACTTCATTAAAACTCTGCCTCTTTCTCTTTGTGATGAATTGTTTGAGTACGTCTTGAATGATAGTCAAGGTGACAATAACTATTGTTTAGAAACTAATACGCTTTTCATTTTGTCTGTTGAAATTAGGACACTTAAAACCCTTGAGACAATGGCTTGCATGCTAAACATCATCCTTTAAATTTTCCAATAGCATTGCCTATGATGTGATAGTTTGGACCTTATAATGCTTGATCTAGCATATATCAAGCTTTAATTTTCCTAGCAGACCTTACATCTCAATCAAATAATACGTCTCTACATAACTATATTTACTCCTCTCGCTCCAAAAGGAGTTATGGCATTCTTGAAAGTAAAAAAACCTTGATCTTTATTTGAGTATAACTAGAGTTACAGAGGATCATATGTCCAAAAGTCTCATCCATTTACTTGCAATTCAAGAACTAGAAAAGGAATATGCCTTAGGCTCACTAGACTTAAACAAGTGAAACAAGTCTGTATAGAAGAAATACATCTTAAACATTAGAAATAACCAAGCCACCTAAAACACTTGACGGAATGGCCACAATAATAATGCTTTGATCATGCAATCTATGGCCTTCTGGTTGTATTTGAGCATGAATACCAAACCTAAAGACGTGTACATGAAACATGTTATTCATATGAAAAAAAAACTTTGAGATTTTTTATTTTGCTTTTTATCTTAAACGAAAGTGTGAAGAATATGAGGGAGATAATAAAAAAGGGAAAGGAAGTCAACATAATCTTGACAAGTGCATATGATTATTGTCCTTGTATGTTTCACTATAACCTGGAATCCCATATTTTTGCATGATAACATGTGATTCACACAGTTATTGTCTTATATTCTACTTTTATGGGGGAGAGGATTAGCTGACACCTAATTGGAAAATACTCTAATCGATTTGGGCTTCAATACTCTTGACCAGATTTCTAACAGTAATTTGAAAGCTAAAGTCATGAAAATTAAATAGGTTGATCTTGCTTGCTTACTAAGTAGAGCAACATAGTAGACAAACTGATAATCATTTTGTACTGATCAAAAAATTATCTTATGATCAAGCAAACAAAGTATATAAATACGGCTATTTAAAAAAAAAATGAGTTAAATCAGTTGTTGACAGAAGCTGGATGCTCTTAAAAAAAAATGACAAGACCGCCATAATGAAAAACATTAAGAAGCTGTCCAGGTTGAAGCTACTCTCACAGTGTATCTCTCTCTCTCCCCCCTTTTTTAATTCACACACACACACCCCACGCACCCACGCACACCCGCACGTGCACAGACACACACAATTACACCCACAGAGAACCAATACACACGACACACAAAGAACACCCACACACAAACACATTACCTCCATTGCTACTAGCCCCATCCTATCACCCCTGGCGGTGCCACCTCCATCTCCAATACCATGGACAGTGTGGAAAAAATTTTGTTTTTAGAGAGCGAAAGGACGCATTTGATACAATCATGAACTGCAATTCATCTAGACAATTTGAATTCATCTAGGCAGTTGGATAACTTGAATTCACATTGCTTTAAGGGCGAATTCAATCCGGTTTTCACCAATTGCTTGAGGCGAATGAATTTGAGGCACTGTGCATTCACCTAGGATGGTTGTGAAACATGATAGGAGTGGGAGTTAGAGTCGTTGTCTAACAGTAAGATAATCGGGTCGAGGCCGATGCGTCCACAAGCCTGATGAAGAAAAAGAAGAAGCGACTCTTTAGGCTGTTGCATCACAGGGAGAAGGAACCAGTGAAGGAAAGCAAGGTTGATGTGTTGTGTGATGATGAGATTGGATTCAATAGGGAGTTCTCGATGCCGGGGCTAACCCACGTGGTGACAAGGGGGCTGAAGCACCCCCTGACTTTTGGAAATTTTTTTTGGTTTTTGAGAATCGCACCAACCCCGTTCCCTAATCCCCGATACCCCATTCCCCGAGAGATCCATAATCGGCACTCTCTCTCACTCTCACCGGTGGACAGTAAACTGACTAGATACCGGCGACCAGATCTAGCTACGACGCGATCTGACGGCTGAACCCACCTTGACCTTCAGATAATAGATTGGACAAGGGGACGACGGAGTGGCAGACGACCAGATCTTGACCACCGATGACGAGACTTTGAATGTCGGGCGTCGGCAACTCTGTCTGACCGGTGACCACACCAGTCGCCAGTTCTGGCCTTCAATCCACGGCTTCACCATATTGCACTCACGGCCTCACCTTGCCGGGAGTGCTGGCTGTCGGCAAACTCTTGAAGAACCAGTCACCCTTGACCGATTGACCTTTCAGTACTTAACGGCATTGACGCTGCGCCGATGCCGGCTGCTGCCTGTTGCAAATTTTTCTGACCAATACACAACACCCATTTCCCCATTCGGGTTTCACTCTTTTTTCTCTTGCAATTTCAGGGTAAAATGACAAAATTCATTTTTTAATTTGCTGAATTTTGCAGGGTTTGTTTCGATTGTTCCGGTCTGGAGGACTAGTCAGTTAGTGGTGTGCGAAGCGACTCCAAAATAGGCGGATTCCGCAGCCAAGAGGGCTAGACAATCAGAAAAGAAGCGTGTCTATAATAAAGCTAAGAAGTCTAAGTTCAAAACCTGGATGAATAAGGTTAATTCTTGTTCCCCACATGATTAATTTGTGATATTAATTGAATGGAAACTGAATACTGGCATACTGCAAGTTGCTGGAAGTTGTTGGTTCTAGTATAATGCTTAGATGGGTAGGGAAACTTTCGACATCTATTAGAGCACCTTCTTAAAGTTGGAGAAATACAGTCCCTGGGATGTAGAGAGTTTTTCAATTTAAAATTGAGGTGTGAAGTTTTTCACATTTTTGAAATATTGCCTTTATCAGGATACCGCTGATTGTGCTTCTATCAAATATTTGTTGATTAATTAATTATTTAAGCATATCTTGAGAAAATCCTGGAAGACATTTGTCTGATTAAAGAGGGAATGTAAGGCATAAAAATATATGAACATGTCTAATCAAAGTATAATATATAGGTATACCATCCAAGAACGCCACAACTTGCGCATGTCTAGAATTGAGAAAGTGGCTTGAGTATTCTGAATGGCTAACCCTTCTTCGAAACTCTTCAAATAATTTGGCTAAAATCATGGGAGATATATCATGTGAATATCTTTAACCAAGAGAAAACGTATGCATATTGCAAAGAGCATAATAGGGGAGAAACATTACTTAATAGTTTATAAAATTCAGAATTCTTAACTGTATTCGGTAATAGAAATAGGCTGCAAGAAGGTTTCAAAGGCAAATTTGATTGCAATGGGCATGTCATCGCTTATGTCTCGTAAAATTTCAGTGCTTCATGAGTTAGTTTCTTGTCTTTGCTGCATGAATGTGCTATTCTTTTTTATATATGCAGCATCTGAGTTTTGACATACTCGATAGTTTGAAAGCAGAAGGTTGCTTGTATTAGCAATAAAGTTGATGGCTTGCTTGCCCATAATTATAAAGCTTTTATAAGCATGTATACAGCTCCGCACTGGCGGAACTACATGGTACAAAAGGGGGTGGGTGCAGAACTTTTGAAAGAATTTTTTTTTTCCAGTGATGTTATATTATTTGCTGATGTAAACTATATCTACGTTTGTGCATGCTGATGTTATATGCTGATATAAACTAAAATTAACATATGTATAACTATGTTAATTTTAGTTTAATTTTAATGATTATATATGTTAATTTAAGTTTAATATGTTAATTTTAGTTTAATTTCATTGATTATATAGAGGTTAAGAATATATGTTTGGTTAATAAAATTTCAGTGATTATATAGATATTTAAAATAAGTTCTTAAAAAAATGTAATATTATTTTACTAATAAATTTTTGGGTGAATTCGATATAATTTTTGTACCTCCTGAAAAAATTTCTGGTTTCGCCCCTACTCGATGGTGATGCAAAAGAACAACATCATGTTTGGTAAAGAGATGGGGCAACAAAAGGCGAAGTGGGTTTAGAAGTGTTTGCACCGATAGATGATTTTCACTAATGACAAATGACATTAACTTCTAATAATATTTGGGAAAAGGAGATAATAAAGGACTCAAATCAAGAAGTTAGGTCAAAGAGGGACAGAAGAATCATCATAAAGAAAATCATGGCTTGAGTTTTCAAGTCTTTTTCTTGTTTTCTTTCATGTTTAGAAGATCTTTCTATCCGTTGACAGGGAATCTAGTTTCTAGATTTGGAAAGATTGTACTTTGTAAAGATCTTTAGCATTAATTAAAGGCTTTCTCTGTCTTTATCGGGTGCGCAATCAAGAGGCTGAAAAGAACACCACATAAATTGCAGTTTGCTATTGAACGCAAAGATTGATACCCCCGATGGGACAATTTCAGTCTGAAGTGGGAAATTCCAAGTAATAGAATTTAGGATAATTAGAACTATGTTTCTAAATAATTCTTTAGAATTTCAGGCCTGATTTGATAAAATTAGGGCCAGTTTCTGAGTTGATTTAGTATGAGGCCAGGCATCGTTGATTCCTAAAAATGACAAATGGTTTGTACTCTCATCTTGCATTGATGTTACAATGACTGATTTAGGAACTTTTTTGGGATAATCTCATGATTTGTCTTGAGTGCAAATCATGACCACTTATTCTATCAACATTTTCTATAGCAACTTCTAATGAACTACAAAAGTTTGAAAATGAAATCAATAGTTGTATTGGTCTAGATTTTCCATCAATTTTGTTTGGAAATACTCCAGATGAAGAATGTTTAAAGACGATTTTTGGAATTAGATTGATAAAAGATGAAGTCGAATGACTAATTTCATCGATAGTCATGGCTAGCACGCCAACAATGGCTAAATGTATTGACTATACGTAATCATATATGAATGAATCCCACCTTAATACAGTTGAGTTTGTTCAAAAAGCAAGCTTTTCTGCCATCTTTGGTAGAAACTTTTGAAAAACAAAGTAACAATGGTTTTGAAACCAAGGGGCATATCGATGCTCCACAAGACCATAAAATAATTCTACATCAAAAGAAAATAGATATGGTATTACCCGGGGACATATCAATGCTCCACAACACCATAAAATAATTTTTACACCAACAGAATATAAGAATGGTGTTATTGGGCATATCGTTGCTCTAAACCAACTATGTGTTTCATTATCATATGAAAAATGGCAAAAGAAAGATGATGGAATGGTTGATACATATTCTAAAAAGCCATTGGTGATGGGCGATCACTCTAATTTTCATGGATATCAGGGTAGAAGTACATTTAGGAAACTTTCGGATCCATCATATGTAGGTATGCAGGTCTCACTTTAGATTTACAGTTCACACCAATATTTTATTTTGGTTTTATGGCTTTCAAATCAGCATAACTTATATAATGTTTTACATGCAAAAGTCCATTTGATATAAGACCATGAAACTATGGCCATATGTTTATATTTGTTAAGTATGTGTGTAGAGTGGTCTGCTGAATAAGTTGTTAGGATCAAGCGCTTACCATTGTACTAAAAGCAATTGCTGTTAGTAAGGGCACAACTTTATTTCCTTCTAATCCTGGCATAGCAGCCAGCGCACACGGTCGAGTACACAAGGGAGTAGATGGACGCAGCCAACCTCCGATCTGCCAACAATCCCTTCCCTAGATACACCCTGGGGGACTCGAACCTGTAACCTGCTCTGATACCAATTGTTATGATCAAGCACTTACCACTGCACCAAAAACAATTCTTGACTTATTGATTTTGATGATTCCAGACTTATTATCTCTAACATTAATCTGACAACATTATTAAGATAAACATTTTAGGATTTATCTTAATCAAACAAAGATGAGATCTTGACATGGACAAAGCTTGAACCTGGACTTGGACTCAGGATTTAAAGACTTGGACTACATTGATGATGCGAGAACCTAAAGTCTATTTTTTCTTGTTAACATTTCTAAGTCTTTCTTAAAAGATCTGACAGAAATTCTAGTAAAGAGCCAAACTTTTAGTCAAAGTCAAATCTTTTAGTCGAAGTCAAAATATTTTAGTCGAAGTCAAATGTTTTAGTCAAAGTCAAATCTTTCAGTCGAAGTCAAAATATTTTAGTCGAAGTCAAATGTTTTAGTCGAAGCCAAAACTTTTAGTCGAAGTCAAACATTTTAGTCGAAATCAAAATGTTTTAGTCGAAGTAAAAACTTTTAGTATAAGCCAAATCTTTTAGTCGAAGCAAAACTTTTAATGGACTCATTCTCTTGTTTTAGTCGAATCCTTCTTTTTTGGGCTTTCCCTTCCTAACGGTTCACTTCTGTTACTTGTATAAAAAGGGGTCCTCGAGAGCATTTTATTTCTCTCTCTCGCGAATTATTTCTCTCGTAAAAAAAAACTCTCATCTTGATCTTTTATTCTCATCTATTCTCTATTGAGTGAGTTTACCTTTAAGATAATTCATTGTAAGCTTCTTGGTTTGGTTCTTGAAAGAATATAGATCTTCCCACCTAAGAAGGCTTAGTCTTAGTTTTCATTGTAACATCTGCTCAAGGAGGAGTTGTTTGTTGTATTCAAATTGTAAATCTCTTTTCATTTGTAAACTATTGGAAACCTTAGAAAGGTTTTGAAAATTGTATTGCGGTTTGAGCTAGCACCCGAAGCTAGCTGGTTTAGTGAAAGGTTCGAGTAGGTCTCCCATGTGTGGAGTGCTCAAGAACTGGACGTAAGCTGGTGGGGCCTAACCAGTATAAATCTCTGTGTTAAAATCTATTACCGTTATATCTCTCATTACTTTGTAATCTAATTTTTAAATTTATACTCAAAGTTGTAAAACACCTATTCACCCCCTCTAGGTGTATTTAGGGACCTACATAAGTTTCTCTAAGGGAGGGAGAAAACCAATCAATTGGTTGCTTATAATTGTTTGCAATGACTATCAATAATGAAAATAACCGTCACTTTGAAAGGGTACAAGGCTATTGATAGTAAAAATGCTTTCACTGGAAGAGTATATATCATTAGAAGAGTGCAAGCCTATCGATAGTGACTGGTGTATTGATAAAAAATATTATCTTGGTACTGGTGTGTGCTAAATCAAGATGATACATTTTAAGCCAATAAACGGTCTATCGACAGTGAAAAATAGCAAGACCATCGACTGTGAAAAGTTGATCGATGGTAAAAAAATGCTTCTACTTTGAAAAGTGTTATGCTATCGATAGTAAAAAAAATATGTTCTCTTTAGTACACTCCAATATTATCTTGGTATAGCCACTCGATGACTAATCAATAGTAAAAATACTTTCACTAAAGAGTGCAAGTCTATTGATAGTAAAGCAAGGCTATCGACAGTGAAAGGCTGGCTATCGATAGTAAAAAATACTTCCATTTTGAAGAGTGCACTACTATTGATTGTGAAAAATGTTCCTTCTAGTAAATTTCAATGTTATCTTGGTGTACTAAAGCCAATTAATGGCTAATCGATAGTAAAAATACTTTCATAAAGAGTTTAAGTTTATCGATAGTAAAAAAAAAAAAATTCCCTTTGAAAGACTTGACTATACGCAATTTTCAAGTTTTCAATTGCTTGAGTTAGGAGGACAACTTTTGCACCAATAAATGATTTTCACTAATGACATGTCTTTAATTAAATGCCACTATATGGCAATAACTGCTAACAATATTTGTAAAGAGGAGATAATAAGGGATTTAAATTAGGAAGTTGCTAACTTATGAAAAGGTGTTCCTGTTAAGAAAGGAGTGGTGCATCACTTATTAGTGGGTATCTATTTTCAAAATAGTTAGTTTGTCTTTTAGTGTAAGTTATCTTCCACTAATTTATTTGTAGTATAAATCATGGGTCAAAGAGTAACATAATGATCAAAACTTCAAAAAAAATCATGACTTGAGTTTTCAAGTCTTTTTCTTTTTCTCTTTAATGTTTAAAAGCCCTTCTTATTCCTCAATAGAGAATCTAGTTTTCAGATCTGGAAACAGTATACTTTGTAATGATTTTCAACATTAATCAAATGCTCTCTTTGTCTTTATTGGACTCGCAATCTTTATTATTTTTCAGTTTAGTTTTTCCGTTTTTAGAGAAGTTCTAGTCAAGAGGCTGAAAAGAACACCACATTCATTGCAGTTTGCTATTGAGTGCAAACCAGAAGAAGCATGTTTAGGTGGTGCTGTCGTGGACTTGGTTGCATGCTCAGTCTCCTTTGCCATCTGGTTATTGGTTTGCTAGGGTTTCCCGTGCATTCAAGCTTGATTGGATGTGATGATGTGAAGTTGGGATACATGATCTCATCGCGTTTGCTACTACAACATGTGTTTTTGGCTTCAGGCTGGGGGTGACGGGAGGGGGCTGGTAGCAGTGGAGATGGCGTATTTGTTTGTGGGTGTTCTCTATTAGGTTATCTGTGGGTGTAATATTGTGTGTGTGGTATGTGTGTGCGCGTGTGTGTATTTGTTTGTATTTAGGTTTTTTTTTTGGGTGGGGGAGGATTATGTGTGCGTACGTGAATTGAAGAAGAAGAAGAAGAAGAGAGAGAGAGAGAGAGAGAGCAGCTTCCGCCCAGACTGCTTTTTAATTTTTTTTTTCATAATGACGGTCTTGCCCCCACATTTTTTAACAGCATCTAGCTTCGGATACTGGCAGGACTGATTTGACTCATTTTTTAAAATTTCGGTACTTCTTTGGCACGTTCAAGAAGTTAGGTACTTAAGGTGTACCTAAGTGATACTTTAGGATAAGTTTTGACATTAGTCCCTAAAGCCCTACAAATAAGTGTCATCTCTTTTAAGCCTTTTTACAGTGTTCCTTAAATAATAATTAGTGAAGTCAAGAAAACAAAAGACAAACTTAATATGATGCCTGTACTTTGTCAAAGATCATTTGTAAGATATGTGGCAACACTGAGTGCACATATGGCAATGAGCCAAATGCAAAGCAATATTACCGGGTTAGTGGACTGAACACATGCATCGACAAATCATCAATCGACATTGTAACATCATTGTAATTACACGAAGGTAAAACATTAGGCTTGAGGTGGTTGAAGACTCGTCTTGGGCTACAGTCATCTTATATGGCAAAGTAGCCACACTGTGACGAGTTGCACGATCGAAGAATACAAAAGTGTTTGTTGCAAGGATTAAAGTGACAAATTCCTAATCTTTTTTCTGGTATACATATACATTACGCATTTCATCCTAACATTATTAATTTAATGCAGAAGAAAAAATCAACATAATATAGAAAGATGGTTGCGCGGTCAAATAAGAAGTACAAGTTTCTGATAAAAATATAAAAAGTTTTGAAAGTAATCAGGGCAAGATATCAATTATTGCAGAAGCTATCACGATTTTAAGTAGTGTCGCTAAATACGTTGATAAGGACACTAAGGGTTGGTTTGACAAAACTTTTTTTTTGGTTTTCAGTTTTTAAAGAGCAGCTTAATTTTTTTTTTACAAAAACAAATGGGTGTTTGATAACCCTTGTTTTTTTTAGTTTTTTTTTTTTTTTATGTTTGGTAACCCTTTTTATTTTGACTTTTTTTTGGTGGTTTGCGGTGGCGGTGGTGGGACGTAGCGGTGGTCGACGGTGGTGGTGGCCGGCGGTGCTCATCGGAGGTCGGAGGTGGTTGCCGGCGGCCGGCGGTGGTCACCGACGGCCGGAGGTGGCTGCCGGCAGTCACCGATGGTGGTCGCCGGCGGCAGCCGGCGACCGGCGGTGGCTGTCGGAGGTGGTCGCCGGAGGCCGGAGGTGGCTGTCGGTGGCCGACGGTGGTAGCCTGAGGTGGCTGTCGGCGGTGGGAGAGTGGTGGTGGTGGTCTCAAAAAAAAACAAAAGTGAAAAAAAAAAACCAGTTTTTGAAGTTTTTTTTTATTCTTCAGTTTAAAAACTGGTTTTTTAAATTGGAGAAAGAAAAAAAAAATGGTTACCAAACGTACCTTTTTTTTCTAATTTTTAAAACTGAAAAAAAAAGAGAAAAAAAAACCGCGTCAAACTTGGCTTAAATAACACAATTAATAGTAACCGAAGGTAGAATTTGTAAGCCCTTTCCTACGATTCGAGAGGCTGCCAAAAGTTTCCGAAACAAGACATCGTCAAGGTTCAAAAACAGCTGGCGGGTAGAGTTGTCAAACGGGCCGGGCGGCCCGCGGGCTGGCCCGACCGGCCCGGTTATGGCCCGGGCTGGCCCGGCCCCGTCCATGAACAGTAGCGGCCCAGCACAAGCGGGCTTGGGGCCTGGGCCTGGACCAGGCCTTCAGATTCTGCGAAAAAGCCCGGCCCGGCCCGAAAACGGCCCGGGTTTGGCCCGGCCCGAAGTCGGCTCGGTTTGCGGCCCGGGTCTGGCCCGGTTTTGGCCCTACCACTTGTTTGAATTTTTTGCTTTTCCCCCCCTTTTCCAAAATTCCACTTTTACCCCCCAACAGCAATATAACGGCTAGTTTAGGGGGTATTTTAGTCTAACCTATATTTTTCAACTCCTTTACACTCTTACCCTCCCCAACAACTATAAACGGATAGTTTGTAGGGGTATTTTGGTCTTTTGTGAAGTTTCTAAAATCTATAAATTCACACCATTTCTCTCTAATTTTTCACACCAATCTTCTTACTCTCTCTTACCTAAACATTCTATATTTCTACAAGCTTTGCTACTATTTTCCTCTCCAATTACTACTCTTGCTAATTACTACTAGTATTTACTAATTAGTACTCTTGTTTATTAATTACTAGTCTTGCTAAATTCTTTTTAATTACTAACTCTCTAATATTTGTTACTCGTTCATTCTTTTAATTGTTATTTCTTATTACTACTCTTATACTTGTGTATTTAGTTACTCTTACAAAGTTTAGCGTGAAATATGGCTGGATTATTGAAGAAAATGAGGCGTGCATCGTCATCACGAAAAACATCATCATCATCGCAAGCACCACCACCAGCACAAGCGCCAGCGCCACGGCCATCACAAACACCAATCCAAGCACCAACACAACCATTCGTTCCTGGACGAATGAGTACAGGCTGTATGATAGATACCCAAGCCAATTGGGAGTTCAATCAAAACATTCCAGATTTTGAATACACGCCTGATGAAGACCCCCCGCATTATAGTCAAGGACGCAGCTCGGTTGGCGAAGCTACTACTCCGTGGCATAATCTCAACCCTATGCCTGGTCATGATGAAGAAGGGCCGAGCAATGCCTCCGGTAATGAGCCAGAAGTCCAAAAGGGGAAAAAAAAGAAAGCCGAGTGTTGGAATCATTTCGATGTAGTTATGGTGGACGGCATCCGAAAAGCTCGATGTAAGTACTGCGCTAAATTATTTTCGTCTGGTAGTGGTAATGGACATCTTAACAGGCATTACCCTCTGTGTGCACCTCGACAAGGCCACGTCGAACCTACCCAAACGCAGTTATCTTTTGACGGTAAGTTATTTGTTTATAATCAGCGAGAGCAAAGAGACGGTCTCGCTGAATTTGTTATTCATGATGAACAAGCCTTTTCTTTTGCCGATAATCCTAAGCACTCTAGATATATGAACACATACGTTCAACCTTTGTACAAAAAGGTTCATAGAAACACAACTAGATCCGATGCACTCCGACAGTACAATGCTGCTAAAGCACGCCTTATCGATTATTTCGATAAATTTGACGGTAAAGTTAGTCTTACTTCTGATATTTGGCAATCTCCTTATACTTTTGTTAGTTATTCTTGTGTGACCGCTCATTGGATTGATGCAGATTGGGTTATGCACAAGAGAATCATCGCTTTCGAGCACTTCCCTTATCCGCACGATGGAATGAACATTGCTATTCTTATATTAAAAGCATGCACCACATTTAAAATTAAGGATAAGATTATGAGTGTTAGTTTTGATAATGCTTCTAATAATAAAGTTGCTGTTGCAGCTTTAAAGGAGACGCTTCAACCTGTACTTAATGGTGAATTATTTCATGTTCGCTGTGTTTGTCACATTATTAATTTAATTGTTCAAGATGGTTTAGCTGCTGCAGGAGATATTCTTCTCAAAATGAGGGGTATGACAGCGTATGTTAATAGCTCGAGTCCGAGAACACAACAATTTAAAACGTTGTGTGTTCAATATAATATGCCTCGCAGGAGAGCAGTTACAGATGTGGTCCACAGGTGGAACTCTACATACCACATGCTTTTACACATTCTGGCATACCGAGAAGTCTATACGCATTTTCTACTAACCCAGTTCCCAGCCGGCTTGCCAACTCAAGAGGAATGGCAGATGGCCACATACCTAGCTGAATTTTTGGAGGTATTCTACACGTCTACCAATTTATTGTCTGGTACGTACTATCCCACCTCTCCTCTCGCTGTAATAGAAATTCTGAAGATGGCTACAATGTTAACAAAATGGAGATATATAGGACCCTTTAAGGAAATAGTAAAAGTGATGGATCAAAAATTTAATAAATATTGGAGTAAACTGCCTGCTATTTTTACTGTGGCTACTTGTTTAGATCCTAGGTTAAAGTTGCATGGCGTGAACGCCTCGATACAAGAGATATCGAAATTAATGTGCTACACAGCAGAGGAGACAACCGCATTCACAGCAAAAGTGAGCAAGAGGTTTGAGGACTTGTTCAACGTCTATCGTAATTCTGCTGACGTGCGCGGGCGAGCTACATCATCATCCACTGTTGAGAGGTATTATGCGCCATACCTTCAGGGCTTTGAACATCTAGTAGCAAGACAACTACCAGGTGAAGGTACTTCTAATTCGGCAGGTTCGTATACTTTTTCCTCTTTTAATGAGATTGGTGTATATGCAAATACTGATCATTATTCTGATTTATCAAGGCAAGAACAGGTTAATTTTAATTTGTTAAATTTTTGGAAACAAAATCAAAACATGTATAAAACTTTATCCCAAATTGCACGGGATGTACTGCCAGTGCAAGCCTCCACGGTTGCTTCAGAGTCGGCATTTTCAGCCAGCGGGAGGGTTTTGGATGACAGGAGGAGTCGTCTTAACCCCGAGTCGCTCGAGCTATGTGTATGTTGGAAGGATTATCTTGATGCGAAATACCGCGAGCAAGATAAACCGATTGATGATAGGAAGAGCAGTGACTCGGATATTGAAGTACTTCTGGATGATTAGGTAATTTGTTTTTATTTTCCTCTTTTGATCCTTTTGGTTGACGTTGCAGATTTCTTGATCTTTGATTGCTGATATTTTGGATAGACATGCATTATTATTTTGATTGTTAGAATTTTAAGAATAAACTTTTTCACAAAATATACTTTTTTTTCATATATATAAAATAAATTTTTACAAGCAAGATATATATTTTTTCGTATATATAAAAAAATAGGTAACTTCGCCTGTTTGTTTACAAGCAGCCGGTCCCAAGCCCGGATAAAAGGAGGAGGGCCTATGAATACATTTATTATTTTTCTATATAAATTGTTATGTGTTAAGATTTTATTAATAAAGCTCACCAAGAAGAGTATGAAAATGTTTAACATATAATAAAAAATATAATGGCTAACAAATAAATATGTATATACATACATACATATATATGTATATTACTTATAATGAAATAAAAGGATAAAGATTAGGTTCGTTAAATTGTGAATATTGCCTAGAGATGAAATTTAAAATTGAATAATAAGAAGAAGAAAAAAAAAAAAAGGGCCCGGGCCCAGCCCAAGCCCGGCCCTAGATATTGGGCCTAGGGCCTAGGCCTAGGGCCAGGGCCTGGACTGGGCCTAGGTTTGCCTTCGGCAGGCCCGGCCCGGCCCGGTTGGCAGCCCCACTGGCCCGGCCCCGGCCCGGCCCCACAGCAGGTCCGATGGGCTTGGGCTGGGCCGGCCCAAGCCCGGCCCTTTGACAACTCTACTGGCGGGTGCTGAATGCATATTGTGAACCATCAAACGGTCATCCATTACGTTTTCATGGCTCTATGAACATGCAGTGCGTAGTTTTTTTCTGAGACACAGGAAGAGAGAAAACATTGTCAAAGTTCAAAACAGCAGGTCCAAAATGCGAATCGTCAACCATCAAACGGTCATCGATTACGTTTCCATGGCTCTGTGAACAGTATAAAGTGCGTAGTTGCTTTGTACGACGCAGGAAGAGAGAAAAATGGCGGAGGGTGAGGAAGTGAAGAACAAGCAGGTGCTGTTCAGGAACTACGTCGATGGTTTCCCTAAAGAGTCGGACATGTACGTAAGCACAGAGAATACCATACGCTTAAAGCTCCCACAGGGCTCCAATGGCGTCCTCGTGAAGAACCTGGTCTTGTCGTGCGATCCTTTCCTGCTGATTCTCATGCGCAAGAGCGATCATGGCGGCCTCTTCAGTTGTTACACCCCCGACTCCGTATGTGCTTCACCTATCTCGCTTCACTTATACATATCTCTTCATGGCCGCACAGGGTCGCATCATCTGCTAGTTAGTGATTGGATTAGTTTGATTGCAATAAGATTGTGGCAATAGGCCGGAACTCATAATAGGGTTTTTAATCGAGCCTCTTAGCTGCCAAATTCTACTAAGCTATATTACTGGTGGATAATCGGTAGAAAATGCATATGAAAACTAGGGATCGTCAACTCTGCTGTGTGCTGTGTTATCCCCCGATTTGCCAAGTAAATGAAAACATACTCTCAGGCCTATAACCTTTAGAAAGCCCTCAAATTTATGTGGAAATTCTGTGCTACCAGCCTCCCAGTAAGTTGGCAGCAGTTTTTGACATCAGTAGGGGATGTAAACATATAAATGTTTTTTGGATGTTTAGACATAATGAACATAGAGATGTTTCTCAGTCAGTTCTTAGGTTAAATTTCTTGCCTTGTGAAGTTTAACTGGTTCGAGTTAAACAACCATTGCTGCTATTAATTAACTAAAACAATTGAGTCTCAATATATATAGCCATTCTTCTAAAACTGTAATTAAGAGCTTTTCTGCTGGCCTTCTGCTTCAGTAAATATGCATACTTTGAGATCAAATGCATCTGGTTGAGGTGTTTGAAAATGTAGGGGGGCAATGTCTCCTGCTGGTCCCCGAGTGATTTCACCCTTGGCAGTAAAATTGTCCAATAGAACAAAGTTGAGAAATACATGCACAAGATGGTTACCCGATCAAAGCACATGGGACATATACGGTAATCCAAATGAAGAATGATATGTCCTTATCAGGTAGCCAAATTACTGTGATGAAAGGTCACACTAGATCAAATTGAAACTTAGTCAAAGTCAAAATAACAGAAGATCATGTCTTCCTGATCATAGAAAGGTCAGACTAGTGGTCATGAGCAGAGACTTCTTTCTAGCCCATGATAGTGTTTTTCTTTTCTTCCCAAATAATATAGGTGAGATCTGCTTCGCATGCATCAGTATTCTAAGAAATGTGGTTCCAAGTCTTAAGGTAGCATTTGTTGATTCCTTTTTTGGATAATATGCAGCCTATAACTGGCTATGGAGTGGCTAAGATATTGGATTCAAGGAATCCAAAATTCAAGAAGGGTGACTTGGTATGGGGAATAACTGGATTTGAGGAGTACAGTATCATAACAGATGCAGAATCCCTTTTCAAGATTGAACACACTGATGTGCCCCTTTCCTACTATACAGGAATTCTTGGTAAGTTTGGCTAACATCTAGTGAGAGAGTTTGACATTTAGAAACTAGAGATCATCAGCAACTGAGTTAAGAAGATACATGTTTGTTTGTTTAGGTGGTCTGTTTCTTTCTCAGATTTTAAATTCATATTTACGAAGCAGTTGGTTTTGGAGTTTTGCTGAAGTCGTGACTACACCCCTTTCTCGTTTACTCAATACTATCTGTTGCAGCTTACTTTTAAGTTTTAACTATTTGATGTTATATTAAAAAATAGTCATGGCCGTTTCCATAGTCAAGAACTGAAATCATATAAGGACTACGAGTGTTTTCCATCAAACCAACATTCGGTAGAGTGCACACCAATTGCGTGAAACACCTTAACATCCGAATACTGCTTGTGTTAGTCGTACTAATTGTTCTACAACTTAGAGATCATCTACTTATTCTCTTGTTTGTCTACACTGTTTTTAGTGCGAATATAACTCTTCTTTCCCTATTTGTTTGAAGGTATGCCTGGTATCACTGCTTGGGCTGGTTTTTATGAGGTCAGTACACCCAAAAAAGGAGAAACAGTGTTCGTCTCTGCAGCATCCGGTGCAGTTGGCCAGCTTGTAGGTCAGTTCGCAAAGTTGATGGGTTGTTATGTTGTTGGAAGTGCTGGAAGTAAACAAAAGGTGACTTACCTAATTACATTCTCTTAGACGTTCCACGGATGAATAGTACGCAACCTGTCATTTGGGGAACTCTTCATAAAAAACTTTTACAATATGATTCGGCAAGATATTTGCAATGGTTCTCCATAACCAACACAATCGTATCATGTACATGGATTCACAGTTCGAAGTTTAATCTATACGAGAATTTTAATGGAATACATACTTTTTCTTTGATAAATCTTCCTAGCATTTTCTAGCAAGAACTCAAGTATCTAATTCATCATCTATGGCATATTGCTTCTATATATGTGCCTTTATACTCGCAAGAATTACTTTTCATACAAATTAAGTAAGATATTCTAAACGAAAGAGGGGAGGCTGGTGGGGGGTGTTAAAAAATTACTGAAGCAGGGCCAAGATTTTGTTTCTGAGACATGTAAACTTTACTCATTTTTCTCATTACTTGCCGTTCTGTTTTGCTTTTTCCGCTTGCAAGGTTGATCTCCTGAAGAAGAAGCTAGGATTTGACGATGCTTTCAATTATAAGGAAGAACATGACTTGACTGCTACTTTGAAAAGGTCTTCTATTAGCCTTCTTCCTATTTATAGTTGCTCAAAGGCTATAGTCCTAATGCCAAAGCATATTTGGCTTTACCAAAGCATTGTACAATTCCTGAAGCAGGTATTACAACCCCAGAAAGCAAACACTGCTTTGACAAAAGTCACGTCTGGTTTGGTAATAGGGCTAACCTTGTTCAAACTCATCACTATAAACAGGGTTAACAAAAAAATTCTTCCACAATGAGGTATAACTCGAAAAAGGGATTGAGAGCATCAGCTTCTTGATAAATCACTTCCTGATGCTTCCTTGTACTTCTAATATGTTTCAATGGAGTCTCATTTGTCCTACTTGTTGATTTTCTGATTGTTTTGACTGTTACCAGATACTTTCCTGAAGGCATTGACATTTACTTTGAAAATGTTGGAGGAAAGATGTTGGAAGCTGCGATCCTCAATATGAGAAAACATGGTCGTATTGCGCTGTGCGGACAGATCTCACAGTACAATCTTGCTGAGCCAGAAGGTGTGAAAAATCTGATGCCTGTCATTCACAAGGGAATTACCATGAAAGGGTTCATGGTACTCGATTACTGTACTCACTATTCCAAGTTCTTGGATATTCTACTCCCGTTCATTAGAGAAGGAAAGATAGTCTATATAGAAGACGTTGCTGATGGACTTGAGAAAACCCCTGCAGCTTTTGTAGGACTTTTCAGCGGCCATAACATTGGGAAACAAGTGATTGTAGTTTCTCGCGAATGATCCTGATTTCCTGTAGACCTTTTTCTAGTGGAGCATTCTTGCTCTGTATACAATGACACCATCTTTCTAGTGAAGCAGTGGTTGCAGGAGGTATAGTGCTAGGCCTTGGCAAGTCTGCGTTTTACAGGCTGGAAATAATGAAATAAGGAACCTGAACATTGTATTATTATTGTTTGTATTGTCTTTCTGTTGGATTGTATCAGTTTCCATTAATGTACCAGCATCATTACACAAGCCATATCTGTCCGCAATGGCCAGAATACTTTTATGGACTTTCAAGCATGGTTGGCCTTCGATCTGGAGAGAAGCAAATGCAGGTACACACAATTTCAAGGATCTGAAATATCTCACCATTGGATTCCTTCTCCAGTCAAGGGGTGGTCAATGGTATCGCACAGACTAGAAGATTTACACGAGATGAGTAATCCGTAGAACCGAACTAGCATCAAAACGATGTGAAGATTCATTAAGTTTACCTGGTTCTTTACGTAACCAACTCAAGAAGCACAATGCCAAATCCGTAGACTCCAGTTTATAAAAACATGTCGCTAACAACCACCATGTTCCAACTTGAAGCAGTGCCATTGAGGTTCAACGCTCCCAAGCCAGTCAAACCAACATGCATGCTCAAGTCACGTGTCCCGTGCGCACCGCTCTCTTTCACATAAAATCTCCAAGTGTCCAAATTTGGTATGTCATCACCTCACGGGGGTCGGCCTCCCCAGTCCCATGAGGGGTCGGCATCCCCAATGCCTATGGGGGTTTGCCTCCCTATTAGCATAGACGAAAAGCCAAACCACGTTTAGTATTCGTGTCCATATTTTTGTGTGTAAAATTATTTTTTTCACAAATTACACCTACAACTCCTGAGATTTATCATAATTACACTCAACACCTACTAACTATTTTTATTATAATGAGTTACACTTTTTTCTTTTTCAGTTGACAGAGTTAACAGAAACTATGAGAATACTATAATACCCCTCATTAAACAATAAAGGACAGATTACACCTAGAACCCCTTAGGTTTACCATAATTACACTCAGCCAAGATATGATCGGTTCATCGCCTTTACCTTGCCAGATCGCCTCACTATCACCACAGACCTTCCATCACCATAAAAAACAAACTCACGTTGCCGATCTACTCCACTGCCCCGCTACCACTGCATAAAACAAACTGATCATCGCCGACCTCACCATAACCACAACGATGGGGTCTTCATCGAAATCCTGATCAAGGATGGCGGTGGTGGCAGCGAGACCGTGGTACCAACGACAGCTTGACCCAATGTTGGTACTTGGTGGAGAGAGAAAGCTAGTGGTCTTGGATTCGGATCTAGGTAGATCTATGGTGGGTGGGGGATCAGTGGTCTGGCTGCGGCTTGACCTAACGGTGGTGCTTGATGAATAGATGTGTTAGTTGTGGGTGGAGGATCAGTGGTGAGGCGGTGACTTAACCCAATGGTGGTGCGAGGCAGATAGATATACTGGTGGAGAGGAGGGTGCCGGGGGTTGAATTACCACAACCACTAGGCGGTGGCTTGGTATTGGTCTATAAGGAAGAAGAGAGTCTAAAGGATATTTTGGGTATATCGCATTAAATATATGGGTGCCATGTAACTCGGTAACAAACCACATGGAATGGAGTGTAATAAAAATAGTTAATAGGCGTTGAGTGTAATTATAGTAAACCTCAGGAGTTCTAGGTGTAATTTGCCCTTATATTTTCTTTTTCTTGTTGTGATAGTTATACATGTTTTAGAGACTTAAATCTCAACAATTGATATCTATATTTTCGGTGGTGCGTTAACTTTATTATTTTTGTGAATATTGACAAAAAATGAATCGCCAAAAATATATGGGAGGGGAATTCTCTGGCCGGAAAGGCAAAGAGTCGCTTGACTTGCAATTAGTAGGTGATATGCATGCTATACATGCAAAACCTACGCTGCTCCACGTTCATCAGTCTTTGACAAGACCATCGGCTCTATGGTAGCTATTGTTCTTATGCAACAGAACTAGATCTGGAGACCATGACCAAGGTTCAAAAGTCACGGCCATGATTGCATAAGAGGGCGATAATAGTTCAAAACTTTCTTTTTATTTTCTATATATATGTGCTATTAATCAGGAGCATTTGTTTTTTTTTTTTTTTAAGAGATGAGTATAAATATATACCAAGAGTAAATAAGAAAGTTACAACATGCTCATAGGCAAGTAATTAGACTCACGGATGACATTCTCTCGGTGAATATATGAATCGCAATAAACATGATAGACCTACATCTAAAAGCAACAAAATAAATAACAAACTATAGAATCTTCATCCAACACAAAAAGAAATCAAAGACTGCCAAGATAAGGTCAACCACGTCAACCTTATGCCCTTGAAAATTGAATCTTCATCCAACATAGGCACGTACCCTGAGGCCGCCACCACTACCACCAACGTCCACCATCAGCTAACGTCATCATCGCCGACCACAAAGTCAGACATCTCAACTATTTCCATTCCAGCTCACCATTGCCAACCATCGTCAAACACTAATTGCCAAGACTTATCCCAACCTGCGAAATCAACATTTAACCACCGCCGAAAGTAAACCCAGGCTCTATCACCATCGCAGCAGTGTCAAACGCCCGCCAAGCATCCCCATCAAACTAGAGTCCAAGCATATTCTTCCACCGAAACTTCCTCTGTCGCAGCAACATGACCACCACCACCAAACCTTTCCAAACCAACCTTTCTGTAAAAAAGAAGGGAGGGGGATCCACTAGGGGGAAGGGGGAACGCAACGCTAATAAAGAAAACCCTTGGTAACAGATTCACCTACCGGCTCCATACAATGGCACCACCACGCCAATTTTAGACCATCATACTCGCCTTTCCAGCAACTAATCAGCCCATCGATCCCCGACCATTCTACCTAGCACACCTACAACACACCACACTATACGATCCAGCGCAGTGAACCACCCACATTTTCACGCAAGAGGATCGGCAACTCAGGTGTCAAGACCCCAGCCACATGGAGACCCAAAAATCAATCACAAAAAAACACAATTAGACACAACCATACACTACCACGCCATCACACACCAGTAGCAACCGGTGGAGAGCGGAAGACTGTTATGAGGAGGAAGGTTTTTTCTGTTTGGCGCAAATAGAGTTTTCCTATCGTTACTATTTAGTATTGGGTGAACCCAAGTCTATTAACGAAGCTTACTTGAACCTGAGGAAGCGTAGAAGCAATCAGGAGCACTTGTTGAATAGGTCTCTGGACATTAAAACTCAAGTGCAATAGAGAGAAAGTGCCCGTCAAGCATAACATGAACTCCTCCTCATAAAGCTTCTTCCATTTTTGTATAGTATAAGAGAAGTATTTCACCATGAGAAATTTTTCAATAAATAGTAACAAATAGATCAAGTAAGTGAATAGCTCCAGATAAGCAAAACCAGCATTGAAATGCCATGTCCAAAACAACCAACTAGGCCACACCCAAATTTTGTTTTAGGAAGGGGAAAAAAAGTAGAAATAGGAAACTAAAACTCATACCTTATAATTCATGACATAAGCTCATTTTGTAATATCAATCTTCAATCTCATACAAGTTGATACATCATTGAGCTGACTATTAGAGTTCTACATTACCGGCCATTTTGGAGGACGTAAATTTGCTCTACAAGTTGACTATTAGAGCTCTACAAGTCAATACATCATTGTTTAAATTTAAGTTTTGATATATTTCAAATAACTTTTTGCAATTATTTTTTAACTATTGCAACTATTTTTTTTAAAATATTCCAGAGACACCCTTTCAAGTTTTATAAATACAGGGTTTTTTGTTTCTTCCAGAACACTTGCAATCTTCAACAATTTTCTCTTTTGTAAAATTTCTGTTGCCAAGATTTGCACTGGGCCAAAGAGAATTTCAATGGATTTTTTTTTGAATTTGCTCCTTCCAGATTCCCACTGAGACTCTGTTGGATATCCTGGAGGATTGCTTGTCTTTAACTCGTCAATAGACTCGATAACGATCGGTGACAAATAAACCTTAAAAAAAAGTGGTCACGCACCTCAATGTCTGTACTTTTGATTTTGGTTCATCCAAATTCCAACATATATTATACCAAGGTTATTACCCTATGGTCAACCAATTACTATGAACAATATATAATCTTCCAAAATGTCGAGAAGGTAATAAACTTGAAAGCATGTTTTGGTAACTTAGTTAAAGCATCCATTTGTCTATTACGCTGATATTGTGGCTAGAAGGTATTCTTTGCTGAGTGAGTTGAACAACCATTTGTGGTTACGTTGTGGCTTTTGTCGGTGCTTATCACATGCTATGGGTCAAAGGCATGGCGGACCAATCAACCAAACGTTTATCAAATGCTTTTGGTGTTCCATATTAGAGAACTCGATTTTATAATGTTTTCAAGTTTAGTAGAACTTTGCAGTAGACTTATTTCCTCTTTCTCTCTACATGACAAGCCTCTTCTCATAACTCTGCCTCTCTCTTTTGTCCTCCGTCACCACTGTCGTTTCCTTCCCGTGTGTGGCACATGAAAGGGTAGGATTTCTATTTGGCATGGTTAAATTCCAGTTTGTGTGTGTAAAGTTCCTTTAGGCCTCCTCTTGCCTAGGATCTTATGATGCTGGAATTGTTGCCTACTGCTATAGGTTTATCTTCACGAGTGGCGTCAAAATATGGGGTGTGCGGTTACATTGGGTAAATTTATGTGGTTTTGGTGGGCTGAACAGTTTTTAAAAATGGCGATTAAGGTGGATGTAGCGAACTGCCTCAGAAAAATCTGGTCGAAGGAAGATTTTAGAGAGTCGCCATCTTATTTAATTTAAGTAAAAAAAATAAGAAAAACCTAAAAAATGACTCTAAGGTGTCCAAATGACAACTAGTCTTTCAAAATAGGAATATAGGTTCGGGGACTAAGTTATATGTTGAGAATGTGTTAGGCACTTATCATACCCTTTTGGTCTCTACTTCATTCCTTTTTTTTTTTAATCTTTTTAACACATACAAAAACATAAAAGTCTAAGTTTATTTCTATATTATTGGCCTGAACTAGACACCGGGGGTTGAATGCCTACGTATCCGGTCGGACTAACTAAAATAAAAATCATCGTAGTTCGACTCTGTTCCTACGGGAAGTGACCTACGCTTCGATCTTGGACTTAGACTGAGAAATAAGAATTGACTCTTTTTATGAGTTTCGTACTAGAAATGAAATATAATCGTGGGAGATGGGAGACAATTATACCACTAAATTAAACTAGAATGCTATCAATATACCTCGCGAGTCTGGTTGTCTAGGCCGAGATAATATCAAAGAACATGCAAGATTCTCAATGTATTTTGTTTACAGAAATTCCAAAATAAGCAAATCTTATATTATGGCTATTTCTTTGCCCTTTTATATTAACATATTGTAACGACGCATTCTACAGCCTCACCACAGGACAATATATCCCTAAAAACGGTTAGCCAAGTATGTACTTATGAGTTCATGGGCAGGGTCGTATAAGACCAATCACAAATCATCCCACACTCAGTGTGGGATGTCACAATCCCCACATTATGGCTTAGCGTCCTATTTAAGGCTCGATCATACATAGCTCGGAATCTTCCTCTTTAGCCATTGCGAGATGTACTCGGCTCACTCTTCATTACCCCTTCCATCCTCTTGACGTGGGATATACTTGGGCTTACATTTGCTTCCCCTGACTATCGACAACCCGATAAGATAGCCCAACCCAAACTTTTGAGAGTTGGCTCTGATACTATCTATAAGGATCTGGTCCACGGCCCCACCACAAGACAATGCTACCCTCAACAAAGGGCAAGTGCCCGCCAAGCATAATATGGACTCCTCCTCGTAATGTTTCTTCCTTTGTTATATAGTATAAGAGAAGCAGTTCACCATGAAATTTTTTCATAAAATAGTAGCAAAATAGATCAAGTAAGTGAATAGCACCAGGTAAGCAAAACCAGCACTGAAATGTATGTCCAAAACAAGCTACTAGGCAGCACCCAAATTTTCTTTTAGGAAGGGAAAATAGGAAACTAAAACTCATACCTTAGAACTCACAACAGTAGATTATTTTGTAATACCAATATTCACTCTCATATATGTTGATACATCATCGAGCTGACTATTAGAGCTTTACATTATCAGCCATTTTAGAGGATGTAAATTTGCTTGACCAATACATGGATTTATCATATTTAATAGAAACGGGAATTGGAAGTATATAAACAAGGTCACTAGTAGAGAAGTTAGTACGACAACTGAAAAATTAATCCATGAATTTTTTGGCCCAAAAATTATGGAACTGAAAGCTATAATGGGATATGAGAGGAATAAGACACTGAGTCCAATTATTAGTCTGCTAGGTAAGGCATAGAAATAGTCCATTACTGCATATCATGAAGTATGGTCGGATAAAAAGACTAAGAAGGTAGAGACAAATGAGAACATAGTGCATTTGGTACGACAAAGACTTTAAAGGCTGGTTCTCTGCAGAACACGGGGAGGCCATCACTGCTATTCCTTCTTGTTACTGTAATGGCTGATGCAAATGCTATTGTGCTGATAATTGTTGTTGCAACCGCTCATGAATTCACCATGCCAGTCACCTATTGCCATTTTGATGCGACCATGTATGGTGCTCAGCTTGAAATACCTCGATAGGTGTCTTAAGGTCCTCATTCTTATCGTGTTGTAAGTCTGATGTGAGTTTGTATGCTTTGCAGGAGATTATGACTGGAGCAGGATGGATTGATGAGCACGTCATGGCCGGGGACGAGGAGGAGGAAGATCCCAAGGAGGACCCCTGGCCAATTGATGAGAAGCCCGAGGAAATTGATTTGTCGGGACCAGAGGATGGGGAAGAAGAGCTGGAAGAGACAGAACCTGAGGTGCCAGTCAGATTTTTGAAGGTTGGTAACAGTGTGTATCAGGCACATCAGGTGGAAAACTTTTGGAAACGAAGGTATATTGAGGTGGTGAGGGAAAGGGATCACCTGGTGTATCAGGCGAAGGAGATGCGGGCTATGGAGGGACATGAAGTAAAAAAGTTAGAGCGATGTCATCGTGAGGATGTGGCACGAGTGAACAAAAGGGAAGAGTATACCTTTGATGCAGGGAGAATGGTGGTTTGGATGATGCAGGATAGGTTACGAGAAACTCATCCGGCGAGGCCGATGCTGAGGGATTGGCAGGAAATGCTCCTCGATGAGGAGTATTGGTACATGGTACTCGCTCAGGGCAGCGACCCATATATATATGGTTTTCCATGAACAGGAAATCCCGATCAAAATGAAAAGGTTGCCTCGGGCGTCTTTTTGAATGGATTGATGTTCTTAGAAAGAAGAAGCTCTTGGTGAATCCAGACAAATGTTATCGAATCAGCTACTTGAGAATACCCTCCTGATGGTTCAGTCAATTAAGAAGAGCATGGAATAGATTTTCTCCAGTTTAGAACGAGAAGGAAAAGGAGGGAGGGGTAACGTGTAAAAATGTATAAAGTTGACTATTGATGTGTAGGAATGTATAGGGTTGACTGTTGATGTATATGTTTGTCTAACGTTAACTATAGGTTTTAACTATTGTCTGTACCAAATGTATGTTGTATAAATGAAATATTGTACTTACGGGTGTAAAAGATGTTATAGTTAAGAATGTTAATTGTGTTTATGTTAGGAATGACTCGTCAATTACGGAACCGGGTGATACCCCTAGTGGAGGAGGCTCCTAACTTAAGGAGGCCACCTACGGAAACATCTTCGGCATGTGCCGAGGGCGAGAATGGGGAACATGTGGAAGCTAAAGTGGTAAATAATAATAGAGAGGATTTAAGAAGAGAACTGGTAGGACTGTTGCGGGAGATTGTAGGAACTCCTGCTGCACAGCCAGCAGCGGTGGCTGCGCCTGTGCCAATAGAGGGAAAGAAAAAGTGTAAATTTCGAGACTTTCAAGATGTTCACCCCAGTGAGTTTCACTGGGGTAGTGACCCGATCAAGGCAGTGGCTTGGGTTCGGGAAATGGAAAGAGCTTTTGAGATAACAGGGTGTGGAAAGCACCAAAAAGTAAATTTTGCAACCCATATGCTGAAGGGAGCGGCTGGTTACTGGTGGGATGTGCAAAAACAATTTAAGGAAGGGAAAAAGCCCAACCGCCCTATGTTACCTAGAAGCGTTTTGAACGGGGTGACAGGTACATTCCTTGTATGTTCACATCAGGCTATGATACTATTTGATTCGGGTGCCACACACTTTTTTGTTTCTCTAGCATTCGCTAATAAGCTAACTGTACCTGAGCAACCGTTGAATACAGTATTAATGGTTAACATACCTAGCAGACACACCATTTTCGCTCCTAAGATATATAGGCAGTGCCCGATACAGATATCTGGTCAGATACTATATACTGACCTTATACCCCTTGAGTTGGGAGATTTTGATGTTATACTTGGGATGGACTGGTTAGCAGCGTATGACGCTAATGTGGATTGCCAACGTAAGAGAATACAATTAGTGATCCCAGGGAAACCTAAGGTGGTTATACAAGGAGATCGGTCAATTTGACCTCCTTACTTAATGTCGGTGATAGAAGCACGCCGTTGTATTCGTAAAGGATGTCAGGGGTATCTGGCACAGGTATATGACACTCGAGCTAGTGAACCGCAATTGGATCAGATTCCAATAGTACGTGAATTTTCGGATGTTTTTCCCGCAGACATTCCACAGTTACCACCGGATAGGAGATTGAGTTTGGTATCGATCTGGTTCCAGGAACCTGTCCTATATCAAGATCCCCTTATAGGTTGGCACCATCAGAAATGGTGGAGTTAAAGAACCAATTGGAGGAGTTATTGAACTTGGGGTTTATTCGCCCCAGCGTGTCTCCGTGGAGAGCCCCGGTGTTGTTTGTAAGAAAGAAAGATGGACCGATGAGGCTGTGTATTGACTACCGTAAGTTAAATAAAGTAACCATACGGAATAAATATCATTTACCTCGCATAGATGACCTTTTTGATCAATCAAAAGATGCAAAGTATTTTTTGAAAATTGATCTTAGGTCTGGATACCATCAGTTGAAGATAAAGAAAGATGACATAGAAAAAATTGCTTTCCGAACCAGATATGGACACTATGAGTTTCTGGTAATGCCATTTGGGCTGACTAATGCCCCTGCGGCCTTTATGGACTTGATGAATAGGACATTTCAAAAATATCTAGATAGTTATGTCATCTTGTTTATTGATGATTTTCTGGTCTACTCCAAGAGTAAGGAAGAGCATGCCCAACATTTGAGACAAATATTGCAGATTCTCCGAGAACATAAATTGTACGCCAAACTCAAGAAATGTGAGTTCTGGTTAGAGAAGGTACAGTTTCTAGGACATATAATGTCCGGTGAGGGCATACTTGTAGACCCGGGGAAAGTGGAAACGGTGTTGAGCTAGGAACGTCCGACTTCGATGTTTGAAATTCGAAGCTTCCTAGGCTTAGCGGGATACTATCGGAGATTTATTAATGACTTTTTGAGAATAGCATCCCTATTGACAAATCTGACCAAGAAGAACGTGAAGTTTACCTGGACGGAGAAGTCTGAAAATAGCTTCCAGGAACTAAAAAGAAGGTTGGTGACGGCCCCTGTTCTGGCGTTAACATCTGGTCTAGAAGGATTCGTCATTTATTGCGATGCATCTTGGGAGGGGTTAGGTTGTGTCCTTATGCAACATGGCAAAGTAATTGCGTATGCCTCTAGACAGTTGAGGAACCACGAAAGGAATTACCCGACGCATGATTTGGAGTTGGCAGCAGTAGTGTTTGCACTAAAAATATGGCGACATTACCTGTATGGGGTTGCATGCGAGATATACACCGACCATAAGATTTTAAATTATATCTTTTCTCAAAAGGAATTGAATATGAGGCAAAGAAGATGGTTAGAACTCCTTAAGGATTATGATTGTGTTATCAAATACACCCCGGAAAAGCTAATGTGGTGGCGGATGCACTTAACACGAAGCGAATGGGGAATCTAACTGCGATGATTACCACACAAAAGGCTATCATTGAAGATTTGAACAAACTCGAGATTGAAGTTCAAGTTTGGGGAGAAGGAAGGAGTAACCTGTTTCAGATAGAGGTCAGACTGACACTTTATGATTGGATCAAGGAAGCTCAAAGTCGAGATGAAAAACTACGGGAAATCCGGTAAGGTTTCGAGAGAAATAAGAAAGAGAAATTTAATTGCGATAAGGAAGGCATTTACCGATATGAGGGTCGAATATATGTGCCGTCTGCCGGAGAATTAAGGACGAAGATTATGACAGACGCACATAACTCTAAATATTCGATCCATCCTGGAGAAACAAAGATGTACCATGACCTACAACATAATTTTTGGTGGCCTGGGATGAAAAGAGCATACCAGGATTTGTATCTTGGTGCTTGACCTGTCAACAAGTGAAGGTAGATCATAAAAAGGTTGCCGGACTACTGCAACCAGTCCATGTACCTGAGTAAAAATAGGAACACATTACGATGGATTTCGTAACGGGGTTGCCAAACGCACAACCAGTAAGAATATGGCTATCTGGGTGGTAGTAGACAGGTTGACCAAAACAGCTCGGTTTGTTCCTATTCGAGAAGGGTATTCTACTGAAAGACTAGCTCGAATCTACATCAAGGAGGTAGTTAGCCGTTATGGGGTGCCGATAACCATCGTATTCGATAGGGATGCGAGGTTCACCTCAAGATTTTGGAAGAGTTTCCAAGAAGAGATGGGAACGAAGTTGACCATGAGTATTGCATTTCATCCTCAGACAGATGGCCAACCCGAACGTACCATACATGTATTGGAAGATATGTTAAGGGCATGCATTATTGACTTTGCTGGAGCCTGGGGTGTAGAATTACCCCTGATTGAGTTCTCGTATAACAATAGTTATCAGACGAGTATTGAAATGGCTCCCTATGAAGCCCTGTACGACAGAAGATGTCGTACGCCAATATGTTGGGATGTGATGGGAGAAAGGAGATTGTCCCGCACAGAATTGTGTAAAGAAATGGAAGATAAGGTGAAGATGATCCGAGAAAGGATACGCACTGCACAAGATCGATAGAAAAGCTATGCAGATAAGAGACGTAGGATGCTCAAATTTGAAGTAGGGGACATGGTGTTTTTCAAAGTATCGCCATGGAAAGGCATCATGCGATTTGGGAAGCAAGGGAAATTGAGTCCGAGATATATTGGACCATTTAAGGTTTTGGCGAGGATTGAGACGGTAGCGTACAGGCTTGAGCTACCACCCAAATTGAACCAGCAACATGATGTGTTTCATGTTTCGATGCTTAGGAAGTATGTTCCTAACCCAACACATGTGATCCAACTGGAACCAGTAGAGATTCGAGAAAATCTGTCATATCCAGAGGTACCCATGGAAGTGGTCGATAAGAAGGAACAAGTGTTCCGTTCTAAAGTAATACCGGTGGTCATTTGGAGAAATCACACGCTAAAGGAGGCCACCTGGGAACTTGAAGCGCTGATGCGGCAGCGTTATCCGCATCTCTTTGCTGAACAAGGTTTGTCTTAATTTCGAGGAAAAAATTTATTTAAAGGGGGGAGGGTGTGATACCCTCATACCCCAAGCGTATCGAAATTTTTTTAACACTAAGTTGATTAATTAATGGGAATTATTTTATCGAGTAACGTCCTTTTGGCGTTAATTAAGTGGGGGGAAGTGGGAAGAGGTGTCAGTGTAGCTTTGGGGTCAATGTGGAATTTTCCTAATTTAGAGGGGAAGAAAGTTAATTCCATAAAGTTTAGGGGTCATTTTATAAATATGAAAACCATCGGGGTCAATTTATAAATTTTGAAAACAAAGCATGCCCAGATGCCAAGTGTTCAAGGAAGATTTATTACTGGTTGCCACCTCATGCTAGGGTTGTGACTAAGTGAAAGTGAAAATTTAAATAATGGATGGGTTGAATTTCGGGTGAACCAAGAAGAGGGAGAAGAGAACAAAGTAGAAGAACAGAAAACAGAGCAGGGAGAAAGAGCACACGGGAAGAATTTGACCTAGATTCTCTTAAGGTGAATCTTCACCTAGTTGTTATAAACTGGATATGTTTCAATTTTGGGTGTAAAAATTTATTGGTATGTGTGAGTTTAAGGCACAGTGTGTGGGTTCATGTGTGTGCGTGTGTGTGTGTTTGGGTGCGGTACAGTGAGGGTAGGCACATTGAGTACTTGCGGTGGTTCTGTGTGTGTGTGTGTGTGTATTCTGGCAAATTATAGTGTGTTTAAGGGCTTTGGGTGTGGGCAAAAGTGGGCTAACTCGTGTGTTTAGGTAGGCATATGCGTGTAAAGTGGGTTGTTGGATTTTGGTTCATGGCTGTGACAGTGTGCTTGTAGGTATAATTCGAAGGCTGATTGTGTTAATGTGAATAAGAGTAAAGGAGGGTGAGTTTTAGTGGGTTGTCAAGGGATTGGTGGGTGTTTTTTGTGTGCAAGTGTGCGTTGATAGTGGGTGTATGTTGACTGTGTGTGTGTGTGTGTGTGTGTGTGTGTGTTCGAGTAAGTATGTGTGTGATCGTGCATGTTGTAAGTATATATAGGTGTTAATATATGTGTTTAAGTGTTGTAGTGAGTTTATTAGAGGAATTAGAGGGTGTATAAATGGGTAGCACTGGAAGGAAGTGAGTATGTGGGATGGTTGTCTCTCAGTCACATGAAGAAGATGAAGTCTATGTGTGAAAAATGTGTTTTAGTGTGTAATTTGATCCAAATAGTGACTGAAATCGTCGCTAATACTAGAAATTCAATTAGGCAATTTTCACAAATTTTAAACAAATGGTTAGAGATAGACTTAGCCAAAGTACAAAAAAAAGACCCCAATTATTTTTGGGATAACTACACCAGGGAAAATTTTTAGATTTTCCGAGGGCTGGAAAGGGGTTAACTGATACGGGGAACTGTGAAATTTTACAGTATAATTTAAAATATTAAACGAGCGCGATTTGTCAGAAAACTTTTATGGGGACCTTAGGATGTTGATAAGTTTCTTTTCCCAAGATTTTGGGCCATTCTAAGGTCATTTGCTATTTTTTCGCCGAACGGGCTTTTAAGCCCTTGATCCGGACATCGGTCTGGGATTTTCAGGCAAAAATTTTCTAAAATACCTTAGCTTGGGAATGACTTCAGGAGGGTAAAAATAATGTTTTAAGTGCTTTTGAGATTTGTTTGGTGCCGGGAACCCTCGTGGGGGTATTTTAGTAAATTGCCACCGGAGAGGGGTATTTTGGTAATTCTCCCGATAGAGTTTTCGAAGGACTTTTAGTCCGGAAAGGTGGTAAAACACCTGTAAGGTTGCTTTGGAGTTGATTTGAGGTGATTGGAGTCATAGTGGACTCGGGGGCATTTTGGTAATTTTATCGCGCGAACTCTGAACTTCGCAAATGCCTTAATTGAGCATTCTAAAATAACAAGAAGAGGGGAATGGGATGAAAATCCCTAAATGAAGGGTATCAGCACCAGTGTGGTGCTCGACTAGGTTAAAGACCTGACTATTAGGTCGAAGTAACCGACCGCTATAGAACACAGTAAATAACTGATAAAATGAAAGTAGAATAATTTTATACTATGATGGTTAGTGGCTAACGAGTAAAATCTTATTTGAATAGGTGACCCTGCTCACGGCGGTTTGAAATTATTAAGCTCGTCAGCTAAAAGCCAGCCAAGTAAGGATAGTACGACTCTTTGCATGCTACGAAATTGCTCCTCGTGGCATACCCATCGTTGCTAGGGTGAAGTATGATGAATGTTTTATGGTGAATATGAGGTATCGGTGGTTTTTGTGCCTGTACCTCTCGTACTTGAAATATTGTTGTGGTTTTCGACTAGCTTGTTTCCTAGTCTACTTTGTGTGCGTTAGTGATGATTTCGGGTTACCTTGTTGAACCTCGGTCGTATACTTGACTGAAATTTCTTGTTGAGTGGTTTGTTGAATCGAGGACATGGGGTGAACTCAGTTCCTTTAGTCCGTTCAATTGTTGTATTATGTGCTTTGACGATAGCGTGGTTTGGGGACGAACAACTCTTCTTGAGTTCCCTTCTTATGCTTGTTGTCTCTTTTATTTGTCTGAGACTGAGATGAACATCCCAGAGCATGGGACATTATGTGAAAGGAGGGCCAGTGAAATATAATCACCGGCAAATAGGATGTAGGACGCACGGTTTGAGTCAGTCGTGTCGATTGAGTCCAGTCAATCTGGTCGGTGTCTGGATTGCATTTGACTTTATTATGACATTGTGATTTTAATGGCTTTTATTTTATTAATGTTTAATTTGGTGATTTAGTGTTCACGTGCATTGTAGTCGGTCAGTCAGTTCGGTCAGTCCAGTTCATTAAATGTGGTGATAATGTGGTTCTGTTGGGCCTTAAAGCCGCTCAGTCTGACTAAAAGAAAAGAAAACATGTTGCTTGATCCATTGAATTGATGTTGTGTCATCCTTTGAAATTCTAGATTCCTGATATCGTTGAGATTGAGTATCATTTCTCCCAAGGCTGTCACTTCGTTGTCTGCATTGTTCCTCGTATTGTCTTTACTGGGCGATTTGCGCGCATTCCTTACCTGTAATGTTTCAGGCAGTCAGGGAGAAGTAGGGGAAACTTCGAGGAAAGGGAAGGAGAAGGCGCTTAATCAGTAGACCAAAAAGTAAGACGGTGATATACGCATTTTGGGAACTTGACATTTTGTGTAAATATTTCTGATGTGCTCATGTTGAGCTTTACCATGAATTTTTTTTTTGTAAGGATGGCTTTTTGTGAAACCTTATTTATGTTCAAGGATGTTTTTAGAATTGCTCTGTATCGACAGGGTTTATAATGTAGTCATGACTGACGACCTAGCTCTGGTGACATCACTAGGGTTGGGGGTGTCACACTTTGCGCAGGACCAAATCTCCTTCTTTAAATTGCATGGACCGAACTCTCTGATTGTAATAACGTGCGACTCATTGTTTTATAACAACGAATCGTTCATGGGCTTGAGTTTGAGCTTCTTCTACCAAATCAAGATTTGCTCGGAATCCAACTTTATTGTTTACTTCGTTAAAGTTCAAGGCCCGTATTGTTAGAACTCCTATCTCAACTGGAAACATTGCTTCTGTTCTGTAGCAGAGTAAGAAAGGCGTTTCTCCTGTGATCGAAAGTGGAGTTGTTCGCTACGCCCACAACACCTTGAGGAGTTCATCAACCCATGCATCTTTAGCTTCATCTAACTTCTTCTTCAATCCTTGTAAGATGCTACGGTTCATGTTTTTCAGTCTGACCATTGTACTGTGGATGAGCTACAGAAGTGAACCTCAAATCGATCGAAAGATTCGTGCAAAAGGTTCAGAAGTTGTTGTTGTCAAACTGCTTTTCGTTATCAACGACCAAAGCTCTTGGTTCTCCAAAATGGCAGACGACATTTTTCCAAAAGAAATCTTCACATTTGGCTTAAGTAATGGTGGCCAGAGATTCCGTTTCTGTCCATTTAGTGAAGTAATGTATCGCCATAATCACAAATTGTCGTTGTCCAGATGCCATGGGAAAAAGGGCCTAGCAGATCCATTCCCCATATTGCAAAAGGAATTGTGGAGACAACCAAAGTCAAAGGAGCAACTGATGTATGTGTTACTGGGGCAAACCTTTGACATTTGTCGCACCTCCAAGTGAATTCGATGGCATCCTTTTGTATCGCAGGCCAATAATATCCTCGTACTAAGATTTTTTGGGCTAATGTCCTTCCTCCAAGATGTTGACCGCATATCCCTTCATGTACTTCTTGCAATGCATATAAGGATTCTGATGGCGTAAGCATCTAAGGTAAGGAAGGCTGAATGACTTTTTGTATAGAACCCCATCTACCAATGCATACCGAGCAGCTTTGACATGAAGGTTCCTCACCTCATGTCTTTCACTTGGTAATTCGCCTATGGATAAGTATTTGATGATCATGTCCATCCAACAGGGTACTTGATCTATCATTCCAATCTCAGTTTGAGAATTGATACTGCAATCTTTGAGGAATTCAAGGTAAACCGAGCGTCGGGCATCCGTCACTTTGGTGGAAGTGAGCCTTGATAATGTATCTACCTGAAAATTCTGATCTCGGGGAGTTTGACGAATGGTGAAGTTCTTAAACTTCGAAGCTGAAGTTTTAACTAACTGGAGATATTGAGCCATTCTTTTGTCCCTGGCCTTGTAATCTCCTAAGACATGATTGACCACAAGTTGGGAATCACTATGAACTGATAGTGAGTCCACCTTTAGGGCGTGTGCTGGCCTTATCCCTGCGAGGAGGGCCTCATACTCGGCTTCATTATTTGAGGCTTGAAATCCAAAGCGAAGTGCGTACTCGACAACAAAACCTTTCGGGCTGATAAGAATGATTTCTGCTCCACTACTATCGATAGCTGAAGAACCGTCTACATAAAGATTCCAAGGATCTGGAACCTCAGAAATCACCAACTGAGGGGGGTCTTCAGGTTTGGACAATGCGCTTCGATCTTCGGATATCTTGTCTCTACATCTTGTAAAACTTTGCTGATTTAGTAGATGGGTTTCTGGACTCTATCCTCCTCTCTAACTAAAACAGTGTTGACTGCGACTTCGGTGATCGAGAGGTACAGAAACAAGTCTTCTCCGGGAAGTGGTTTCAAAAGTAGGGGCGGAGAACTCATGTATGTTTTGAGTTCTTCGAACGATTGCTGACAATCGTCCGTCCAAACGAAATTTTTTGCTTTTCTGATGGCTCTGAAGAATGACAAGTATCGTTCACCTGATCGAGCCATGAACCTTCCCAAGGCTGTAACCCTTCCTGTTAACTCTTGCACTTGTTTGGTGGTTTTTGGGGACGTCATGATTTGGATGGCTTTGATCTTTTCTGGGTTTGCCTTAATTCCTCATTGAGAAACCCTAAACCCCAAAAATTTCCCTGATGTAACTCGGAAAGAGCATTTGAGTGGGTTCAGCTTCATTTTATACTTTTGAAGGATGTCAAAAGCTTATTTCAAGTCTTTGACGTGGAATTCAGACTTTATACTCTTGACGAGCATATCGTCGACATAGACCTCCATGTTCTTTTTGATCAAGTCTCGAAAGATCATGTTCACCAAGCGTTGGTAAGTTGCCCCGGCATTCTTGAGTCCAAAAGGCATCACTTTATTACAGTATAACCCTCTCTCCATTATGAATGAATTTTTGGAGACATCATCTTCATGCATCATGATTTGGTTATAACCAGAATATGCATCCATAAAACTGAGCAGCTCGTGACTCGAAATAGTATCAATAAGAAGGTCGATCCTTGGAAGTGGGTAGCTATCCTTCGGGCATGCTTTGTTAAGATCTGTGTAATCGATATAAATTCGCCATCTATTGCCTGATTTAGGAACCATGACGACATTGGCGATCCAATCTGGGTAGTAGATCTCTTCAATAAAGTTGGCAGTTAGAAGTTTATCTACTTCTTCTTCAATCCTCTCATGTCTTTCTAGCGCAAAAGTCCTCTACTTCTGCTTGGCAGGTTTTTTGGATGGATCATAATTTAAACTGTGGGTAATGATCTTGGGGTCAATTCCAGACATGTCTGCGGCTGTCCATGCAAAGACATCCGCGTAGGTTCTCAATAGGTTCACCAGCTCCAGCTGGTGTCTTCCTTAAGATTTGAACTTATCCGAACTGTCTTGTTTTCTTCTCCGAGATATACTTCAATGCTTACCAGATCTTCAACTGGTTTTTCCCTTTGCATCTTTGTATCTTCTCGGAGGTCTTCGATAAAAAATGCTTCCTTGTTCTTTGATAGACATGAAGCCATGTAGCACTGATGAGCTATAGCCTGGTCTCCTTTCACCTCTACAATCCCGTGTTCCATGGGGAACTTCATCTTGAGGTGGTAAGTCGACACCACAGCCTGTAATTGATTGAGTGTTGGTCATCCCAATATGCCATTGTATGCAGAGGGGACCTTTACCACCACAAAATCAAGCATGAAGTTGGCTTGCGTCGGAGGTGTGCCGATTACAACTGGGAGTGCGATAATGCCTTCAACTGCAACGGGCTGGTTGGAGAATCCATACAACGGTGTATCCATCTTTTGAAGACGGTCCGTTGAAATGTTCATCTTTTTGAATGCATCGTAAAATATGACTTCTGCAGAACTCCTGTTATCAATCAAAACATGCTTTACATCGAAGTTCCCAGCCTTGATCGTGATAACTAATGGATCATCATGAGGAGTCTTTATGCCTTTTGAATCTTCGTCGAAAAAGGTGATTGCAGCTATGGGCACAGTCTTTTGTTTCTTATTTGGAGGTTGGCTTGTTCCTCATACTTCTCTGGCATATGCTTTCCGAGCCTGTCCTGATGAACCTCATGCTGCTAATCCCCCAGATATGGTGTTGATCGTACCTGCATTCTCTTCCCGATCTTCTCTTTCTTCCATGGTGGAGGTGTTTGCTGTTGTCCTTCTTTGTGAGCTACAAACTTTCTCAACTGGCCACGCTTGATAAGGGCTTCAATTGCTCGCTTGAGTGACCCGCAATTGGCAGTTGAGTGGCCATGATCGTTGTGAAAGTGACACCATAGATCTTTGTTCCGTTTGTTTGGCCGAGATCTCATCTTTTCGGGCCATTGGAGAGCTTGGTTGTCTTTGATCTCATGAAGTATATGCGATGGTTTGGCATTGAGGGGTGTCAAATTTTCAAAGGCAAACGGGTCTTTGAGACGCCGTTCGTCTTGTTTAGAACGTTTTGTTAACTTTCCCCCTTGGGGAGTTAACTCTAGAGATTGTTTATTCTGTTCTTCTCTCCCCTCTCCACATCTTCCTATGTGCGTCTCCGAGTATTCTTCGGCTTGAATATATTAGTTAGCCTTCTAGAGAAGGCTTTCATATTATCTGGAGGACTTCTATTAACAGAGAATGCAAACTTGGATGTTGGTCAGAGGCCTCGGAGGAAGGAAATATACTTCACGGATTTGTCCAGGTTATCAATTTCCAAAATGGCTGCATTGAATCGTCCGAGAAAGCATGCCAAAGACTCGTTTTTCTCTTGCACAATGTTAAGCAGACTCACAGAGTTTTTCCTTCAAGAGTGACTGCTTACAAAGTGTATCTGAAAGAAATCCGATAATTGGCCGAAGGAATAGACGGATCTCGGTTGTAGAGATTTGAACCATGCATGTGCAGCCTTCCTTAGAGTGGTAGGAATGGCTCTGCACATGACAGCATCTGAGACCTGAAGGAGTAGCATGTTTGTTTCATACTGGTAAACATGTTCTCCTGGATTTCCAGTTCAATCGTAGAAGTCACATTGAGGCATTCGAAAGGAGGGAGGTAGCTTTGCCTTCTCGATGGCTTCGGATAACAGATATCCAGATTCTTCCCTTAGGGGAGATCGTTCTGGAGAAGGATATCTAGGGACAATCTTCCATGAGTCCTATTCTCGGGAACGAAACTCAAGCGTCCTCTTTCTATGGATAGATCTTCGAGGGGTCTCAGCTCTGGCGACCTGTTCGGGAGAGGAGTTGGTATTGTCTTCGACTGATAGATCACGATGGTAGCATGATCCACTCCTGGTTGTGTGTTCTCTGGTCTTCTCCTTTGGATTGAATGTCGGATCGGCCGTTGATATGTATTTGCTGCTGTAGCTTGATCTGGAGGTGAGACGGATACGAAGGTTGCTGGGGTCAAGATGAGAATGATGGGTAGACGGTGGATCCACCGCCATGTCGAGCTTTCTTTGAAGAGTGTTTACGACATCTTTTAGTTCGTGGATCTCTTTTGTAAGGTCGGCATGAGGTGTTTTAAACAGTGGACAGTTCAAATGATGACGAAGGTCGCCGTTTTTCAGAGTAGATATTAGAGATTGGTTTCTCCAAGATCTGGTCTCTGATTCGGGACTGGTAGATGTCACATTAATATGAACATCTTCTGTAGAACCGGCACGACGATGTGAAGGTCTCGAACGTTGGTCGCAAGAACGACTGAGTCGACGAGAGTTATGATCGTTTTGAGAACGACTTCGTGAAGAGTCGCTAGATGAAGAATAATTAGCCATGTTCCCTGAGGCTCCTACGGATGGCGCCAATCTGTTGCAGCTAAAAACTGGATCGGGAATTACACCAAAAAGTAGGCCTGCAAAAAGAGAACACGGAGTGACCGCCGGATGGGGTTTCGACGGGAGAATGCTCCAATGCTTAAGTCAGAGATGGCTAACAATGTAGAACTCTGAAGAAGCAATAAGACACAATGTGTAATTGTGTGTCAAGTTGTCCATACTTGATGGGTTAGACCCCCTTTATATAGTAGTACGAAGGAGAACCCTAGTAAAATTAGGTTTTGCATAACTCCAATCAGAATCGAATTAGGATCCTAGAGGATCACATCTCAATCTTAGCTGATAGATAAGCAAGTGCCTAACCAGCAATAAGCTAGTTTGGACTACGTGTCATAACTGCCACGTGTCGTCTGTAGATTGGAGGCGTATTTTTAGCTATATCAAATATAATTGTCTTCTTCAGTTGAAGCATTTTTACTATTGATTAGCCATCGATTGGCTTTAGCTACATCAAGATAAAATTGGAGCGTACTAAGAAAAATAATTTTTAACTATTAATAGCATTGCACTCTTCAAAGTAGAAGCATTTTTTTACTATTGATTGCTAGCCCTTCACTGTCGATAGCCTTACGGTTTTCACTACCAATAAGCCATCTATTGGCTTAAACTGCACTTTCTTGATTTTGCATACACCAGTATCAAGATAGCATTTACTATCGATACACCACCCACTACAGATAAGTTTGCACTTTTTGAGTTAAAAACATTTCCAGTATCGATTACCGACCAATTGACTTTAACTTATCTTGATTTTGCATGCACTATATCAGGATACATTTAAAAAGTGTCTTAATACTTGCTAGCCACTTCATCTTGCATTTCTTACTGTCGATAGCCTTTTCATATTGATTTACTTTCTCTATTACTAGCTTTGTATTTTTCTAACACAAAACACTATCAATTGGCTTTTAACTTATTTTGATTTTGCAAACACTATATCAAGATACATTAAAGAAGTGTCTTAAGACTAGCTAGCCACTTCTTCTTGCATTTCTCACTATCGATAGCCTTTTCCTATCGATAAACTTTTTCTATCTATAGCCTTTCATTTTTGTAACATAAAATCTAAAGAAACGCTAATAAATCCAAGTAAATCAACCATTGCACATCTATTAGTTTTTTTTTATCTCACCCACATATCAAATGTAAGAATTGGTTTCTAAAGTATATAAGATGGAGTGGAATTGACAATTCTTGTACTTATGAGATTTACAACACTAAAGAGCTCGAATTTGCCAATAGCAAAGTACTTGACGGTAATTTTTGAACACTCGTCATTTACATCTTTTGTTGTTGATAAAGGGGTTGCTTTATGCATTTAGCCATAAAAAGGCTACAAATTTTATCATTATTGACATCATTTGCAACCATTTTTGGAACTGCCATCACAACTTTTGACCACGATCATATTATCCTTTGCATTTTTTTTAACAAAGGATATACCATCTAACTGATTTGCCATTTTTGGCACAATATCACTTTTACGAAAATTACTTACACTATTTTGGTGTAGGTTTTAACCGGTAGTGTTAATGAATTCAAATGATTTTCCCGCATTGCTTTTCCCGCAATGCACATTTTTCACCCAATTTGTCGAATAACTAACTTAAATTGCCTGGAGATAACATTTGAAGTTGGCTATTGTGAAACGACTCCTCTTGATAGGTAGTCGTGTTATTTTTAGGAAGCATGAATTGGTTACATTCAGTCATGTTTGGCATCATTTCATTTATAATAGTTAAAGAATGACTATTGATTTGTAACTTTTCAACCTCAACAAGCGTGGAAAGGAATAATTTCACGTCCTTCCTTATCCACCTTACTCTATGAATTAAAACCTAACATTCTTTTAATTCAGCATGTACATCCTCTAAAAAAGACGAATGATTTATTCCAATCAAGGTTTCAATATAGTTTCCAAACCTGTATAATGCATTAGATGTATCTACCAAAATCGTTGGTGGAATAGGCTGGATATGATTTGCATCAATGCAATCCATTAGATGATCGTAAAATTTCATTAAATCATCCACTGTCGACTTCATATACAATGCTTTAAAAAAATTTAGACAATAATGACGCTGAAGTACGACATTTCAAATTTATCCAGAAATTGACCCTTAATTCGTCAAATTGGCCCTGAACTAATAACTTTGAATATTGGGCTAATTACACCTATATCCCTGAAGTTAGGGGTAATTACAGTCAAGGACATAAAGTTTCAAAATGTAACATTCCGTGACCAAACGTGTTTAAAATGTATCAACCGTGTCCATCTGTCAGGGTTCCGTCCAAAAAATATACTTTTTTAATGATGCCATCAATACGTATTTCTAAAATGACAATACTACCCTTGTATTGTATATACTGAATAAAATTTTAAACATTAATTTAAATTTAGGTTTTGATTTGATCCCTGTCTTTTTCATCAATTTTGTCCATCTATTTCATAACCCTAATTTATTTCAATCTGCAAAACAAGGTTTCAAAATGTTCTCAATTTACAAATTAGGGTTTAAAAATCCTAAGCTATCTTAATCCACAAATTAGGGCTTCAAAATATTCTGAATTTGCAAATTAGGGTTTCCAAACCCTAATTTTCTAAATCTGCAAATTAAAGTTTTAATTTTTCTGAGAACCCACGCGCCGGCAAATTAGGGTTTCCAAATCTGCAAATTAAAGTTTTAAATCTGCAAATTAGGGTTTCCAAACCCATGCGCCGGCAGCCCCTTTCGTGATCGTCTTCGATCTGAAACTGGAATCCAATCAACTCGGCACATGAAACTCTCGAATTCTCTGGCTTAATTCCGGTCGCCGCCTCGACATCCGCCGGCGTAATCCTTCCAAACTGCACCATACCCACCAGCGAATTTATATCCACCTTGTGCTGCTTTGCCAGCTTCTTAGCAAACGACGTCGTCACAATCTTCTTGGGTGCCTGAAGGAGCAGATGCTGCTGCTACCGGTGTTGGTGTGGAGCTGCCTTAGCAGGTGGAGGAGGCAACAGAGACGGAGCTTAGGGGCTTGAGCTGGCGGTTTTGGTTTCGGCGATTTCGGCTTTCGACTCAGCTAGAAGGCCGATGGGGGAACCGACAGGGTGGTTTCACGGTCGTCTTCGGCAGTCCCTAATTTGGTATCAAATCATGCTTGTGTCGAGAAGAGAGAGAGAGATAGAGAGAGAGAGAAGATAAAAGAACACATAAATTTTAATGAATGGCATTTACAGAAATTTTAATGAATAGCATTTGTAAATTAGATTCCAAAGCCAGGGGCAAATAGGTATTTTTGTCAAAACCGTTAAGTATTTTTGTATTCCGTTTGGTCAACGGATATAAGTGTAATTATTACAAACTATTGTCCTCGCGTGTAATTACCCCCAAACCTCAGGGACATAGGTGTAATTAGCCCTTGAATATTTTGAGATAACCTAAATTCCAGTAGTTGACATTTCCCTTTTTAGTTTAAGAGAGTCCCACCAGGCGTGCCAATGTTTGGGGTGGCACAATTGATTAGAAGTGTGGGATCTTTTTCGTCTCTTGGGTCTACGACTTCTCTAAAAATAAAAAAAAACTTTGACAAACAAATGAAAATTGAAATTAAAAGATTGTGCACTCGTAAAAAGACGAGAGTTTTTGATTGATTATCAAAGTTTACAAAGCAATGTTTCCAAGTCTGAAAAATGAAATTTCTATCGCTAGCAGCAAAAGTCTCTAAAACATGAAAGTAAAATAGAATAAGGAGGAAAAAAAAAAACTTGAAGTCAAGTCTTGATTTGTCTAATTTGATGACCATGCCCCTTGTTCTTTCTTTGACCCAGCATTTATAGTACAGACCAAATTGTAGAAAATAACTACCACTACAAGACAAACTACCCACTTAAAAAATAACTCCTACTATATAGAAAATGATTACCCCCCTAACAAGTAACCGACAACGCTTATCCCTTATCAACGTGAACACAAATGTATTCCTTTTTCTTCTGACTTGAATTCATCATTATCTTCTTTAGAAATAATAATAAAAAGTAAATGTCATTTAGTGACATTTAACTAAAAATGAAGTCATTTGTGAAAAAATGTGTTGGTGCAAATACATATTGTAAATTGCACTATAATAAAAAGTAGATTAAGTATACAGGCAAAAAGAATCAAACCCAAGATAGGCTTGATTAAGCGAGATATCATGTTAAGTTACCATACGAGACTAAAAGCTTAACTCTATTACATTTTAGTTTAGAACAAACTTTGGCTCTTATCCGGGTTGTAGGAATCTTCCTCCAACCCCATATATAGCGACAATTAATAGTCGTTAAATGTTTCTAGTGACTTTTCTTCTAACACTTTCAACATCAATTAGTAGCAGTACCTTTTTAGCTTCACTAAATAAAAGTCACTAAAAATACTTAGAGACAATTTATTGTCGCTACAAAGAGGGTAGGAGGAAGATTCCTCTAACTGGGTAACAGCCAAATTTTTTCCTTTAGTTTAAGTTTGCTACATCTCCATCATCTATAAAAGCATGCGCAATTTGTGGACAAGTCTGTGAATCTGAACAAAGCTTGTTAGGGGCAAAAAGTAAAAACTGAGACATAATACTGTTATAACAAGGAGAATCAGTCCAATCAATCCTCATAGATTTGTTGAGAGTGCCAGAGTCAAGCACAGTTGGGAGTAAAACGTAATTCGAACATGATCACAAGGGTATTAAGTGGTAGTAAGAAACCTTATTTTGATTGCTAGTTAAGCTTCTAGAAAAGGACTTATCAAAGGTCTGTGTATTCAAACTTTGGCGGGTCAGATAACCAGCGATCAAGGAGTTGATCAGTTGTTGTAACTTTGAAGTCTGGATACAAGTTCCCAATTTCGACGTCATTTTCCTCCAGCTCAAAATTGACTGTGTCCCCTTTCACAAATACGCTATATATGATGCACGCTCGTACATTGTAAGGATGCGGTGATGCTGCAAAACCATAATCGCCCGTTAAGATTCACAGACGCTTCAAATTTGTTTGTGCTACTATTGCGCAAGTAACCAATAGTACAACTCATCTATTGCAAACAGACACACAATTATCTAATTGAAAGAGGGTAATTTAAAAAGAATACTTACTCTCTGCAAGCTTCACAAGTTCTTCAGCAGAGAGATTGACTCTCTTGGCAACTTGGTTCGTCTTGCTTTCCCAAAGGGATATCAATTCTAGCTGAGATACTATGGCTCCAGATGGTCGATAGAAGACCATGCGATTGGATGTTCTTGGATCATTTGCCACTCTTACTGTATAAGCAGCAACATCTTCTTCAAGGGCAAGCACAGCTAAGCATGGTATTACAAGAGAGAGACACAAAAAATGAGGGTTGACAGTTAGTATATCTTGGATTGAACAGAGTTCGGTCTCACCCTTTTCTTGGAAGTAAGGGTGAAAAAATGCAAATCTATATGCTTATGAGCTAGTAATCTCTCTCTCTCTCTCTCTCTCTCTCTCTCTCTATATATATATATATATATATATATATATATATATATATATATATATATATATAGGGAAATGGTTTCTTCAACATATTGTTTGTCACTCTTTTTTGTCGCAAACAATACTTTAGTGTCAAATGATGACCTTTTAGGGACAAACAAGGAAATGAATTAGCATATTTTAGGTGAAAATAACTTTTTCCATATATTCATGGGTAATAATCGTAATATATACGGAGTAATACATATCCTAGTGGGGCGATAATGAACAAAGTCACGAATTATGTTGGAAACAAAAAGTTCTTAAAAGCAATCTTAAGAAAACTTCCAATTCTACCTTTAACAACTCTATAGTCGAACTTAATTGGCCGTCCTATCTAGGATGGGTAGATACTTTGACAAGAGGTCTAATTTGATTTATTATATATATCCCCTGTAACTCTTAGCGAATTGATAAATGACTCCTCTGGACCCTATCGTTGTCAGGGTGTTCACGTGCTTTAACACTGTGGGCTCTTCATTGACACCCAGGTCATAGGCAACTTGTCCGGGACCTTATCTCTGCCAAGGTGCATACGTGATTCTACATGTTGTAGCACTGTGGGCTCTTCATCGGTACCCCAAGAGACCATTACCCCGGTCAGTTCGTGACAATAATAAGTAATCCAGAGGGCATTGGGCCTAATCTGCCTGGCAGTTGGGTGCAAGCCCTCCCCACCGCTGTCAAGTTTTCTACATCTCACGTTGCTCCCTGTGGAATTTCATAAGGGCTTTGTACTGATGGCTAGATCAAAGGATTATGTGGCCGCCACGATATTATTGAGTCAGTCTTCCTAAATAGATACAGTGAAGCTGAGCAAGGTAGGGCAGGTCAATATGCAATCAATAGTTCGTCGAGCATCGGTACTTGTGGCCCCCTCGTGAGGTGTCACTCTTAGGAAGCGCCACGTGTTGCGTGATGATGTCACATTTCCAACTCCTATAGATATGGAGCTAAAAATTCATTTACAAGAGAACAAACTCATTTTCATATTTCTCTTTCTCACTCTAGAGCCCCGGAGCTCAAGAATTTTAGAGAGAGAAACACCCTAGACGTCATACCCTAACTTAAGACCTTTAAGCATTATAATCAGGAGCATGAGCGTCGTCTGCATGTTACGTTCCACCGCACAATGCTCATCATTATAACCTCGCTCAAGCGCCCTTATGTGTTACGTGCCCTCAACGCAACATTGGTTTACAGGATCAAGTGTCATGATGCCTGACCATGCCCGAGCACTATCTCCGAGCCATGTGCCCCCACAATATGCCTGTTCCTACACCTGAGCAGTGCTTCCTTTTATACATGCCCTTGGCACTCCTTCCCTCGACCGTATCCATGCGCTATCATCATGTCGTGTGCTCTTATGAAACACTTAGCAACGGCGACCCAACGCCATCTTCATTGAGCATGCCCCTTGGCACCACACACAACCTATCGTGTCCACACCTGGCAACGGTGCCGCAACGCCATCTTCATTGAGCATGCCCCCTGGCACCAACACAACCTGTCGTGTCGGCATGCTGCACCACTTATACAGTCGTGCCCCCACTTATCTAGTTGTTCATTGCTAAATGATTAACTTTACTCATCAATGAAGAAGTCTTAAAGATTCAGGCAAAAGAAGAAACTCTATTGTTTCACTGATAAATATTGGTATAGGTGAAATTAGTTAGGAGTAGGAATAAGTTGGAGTAGGAGCAGAGTAACATTATTTAGCACCGAAAAAAGTCCCATGTAAAGACCTTCAGACAAAGGAGCTAGTCAGAGAGTCAATGAAATCAAAGACCCCAATAATTCAATCAAACTTTCGAGGCTTGCGTTCAATATCAGTTGACTTGCCCTAAACTTGGCACGCCCGAACTCATCATCCCAAACGCTTGAATAATTGGGATCTTTGATTTCATCGAGAGATTCCAGACAGAAAATAGCGAAAACAAGAAAGATACCAAACAGAGTTTCATAGTTTGAAGAGAGTAGAAGCATTTAGATGAAGAAACCTAATAAAAAGCTTATCAGATATTGCATGATGAGAATGTTGAGGAATTACCCTTGGCTTCACCAGTCCCATAGACGGTAAGCTCCTGTGATTTCTGATGCAGAGGAAATAGGTGATTCAGGAAATATCCACCCAAACAAATGGAAGCGATAAACGTATGAGGGATTCCAGCGGCCTCTATCGCCCGTCTAACGATCTTCTTTTTGTCAAGGCAAGCTTGAAATGGATGCAGCGCTGTTACTTTATCCTCATCGACCCCAAAATCTGATGGGATGAACCTCTGGTAGTAGTAATTGAGAAGCCATTAATTAGGTTAGAGCCCCCCATGACAATTTTCTTTCCTGAACCAATGAAGATATACTAAAATAACTATAAACACGCACCATTTCTGTACGAAAGCATCGAATTCAAGATCAATTTTGCAAAAACTTTATTGTACAATGATGGAAGCGAGAAACGCAGTAAAACTCACCGATAGCTACTACATTGAACAGTACATCATCACATTGTGTTTGAAAAGTAGGATTATAAGACTTATATACAAAACATAAAAGTGTCGCTGAATATCTCTAATATTATCTTGGATGGAATACTTATATCTAGATTACTTAGTTGCTATATTAGTAAATCTTATATAATTTAAAAGCTAATTTCTGTAAACTCTACCTAGTCAATACAATTAACTAATTAAGACTCGATTTCAATTATAATACCCATGAAAAGCATCCTCTGATGTTAAAATGAAACTCCATATATTCAAAAATCATAGATAACTTGTGGGATATTTATACTGACCATAATCAGTACATAAAGTTATCTACAAAATATATAGCTTTTACATTCTATTGATAAACAAAAAAATAAACAATTCTATTTTATGGGTTCTCACGACAAAAGAAATGGCTATATAGTTAATTACTAGAGTTTGTAATCGTAAATAAAGCAAATTAATAAATCTAATGCTTAAAGAGTAATTAATTAGCGTGATTATTACTATGACAATAGCAAGTTATAAAAAATGTATCTAGAAAAGTTGAAATTAAAAATAAAATAGATTGCAGGACATAGAGGGTCATAAGCGTTTGTTTTGTAAACTCAATATTCAACGAAATGAAAAAGGCATGTGTGCTAGAATCGTAACCATAGAATATGACCCTGATCGAAATGCCTACATTTGTCTCATATACTATTGGAATGGTGAGAAGAGATATAATTTTAGGTTTTATGTTAAACCTAATTGATTACTTCCAATTACGTAAATTAATAGTTCAAACAGCATTCAAGGTATGACATTTTCCATTTTTGTAGGAATTTCTATACGAGATGCAATGGTATCTCCAATTATAGCCCCTCTTGAATTGATATGTTACAATACAATGTTCATAGAAAAATTATAGAGTTTAATTCAAAATGTCCAATTTGAGTAAAACTTTACAGGAAAGTTCGGAATAAAAAAGATGACATTTGCCGCAAAATCAGTGCAAAGCTCATCTTTTATATATTTATATATATTATGTTAATGTCAATTAGTGAAATGTAATTTTAGTATAATGTACTAGATCTCCTTACTTGGCAATTACTATAATCTAATAGTAAGTCATGATACAGTGTATCTTGAAAAGTGAAAATAACAAACAAAATAGAGTTCATCAATTAATAGGGCATAATACAACGTACATAGAAAAACTAAATAAGACAATTTAAAATGTCCAATTTCAGTAAAATTTTACAGGAGGGTTCGGAATTAAAAAATTACATTTGTCGCAAAATCAAAACTAAACTCGTCATTTATATTTTAATTAATATATATTTATTTCTGTTGAAGTGGATGTTGATATTTATTTTGCGCTAGCTAATGCATATCAGCATATGACAATGGACTTGCATAGACAAGGACACTGGCTGTAAGCTAAACAACATGCAATTAGGGAAGATAGAGTGCACACCTTGACATTCCCAGCAACCTTGATGGCATCGATGATCTTAAGCTGCTCAAGGACCTGAGGGACTGCCAGAGTAGAGATCACTATATCAACTTGTTTAATGGCTACCACAAGCTTTTCCTGCTCATCCAGCTCCCCCTGCACACATATATATGGAACCAGCAGCCAGTCGACAAAACCAATGTTTATTAATTAGTGCACGCTAGCTTCGTTTTTGTGAAACTGGGAGAAGATTATGTATTCACAATAACTCGTTGCGTCACACCGCGTGGGCGACTCTCCCACTAACATCGATCGAGATATATGAAGGCGGATGCTATACACGTACATAAAAAAAAAAACTCACTTTATAGCAGAGAGCACTTACTTGAACAAGTGTGGCGCCCAAGGACTGGATCTCCCTGCGGCTTTGGATCCTGGAGGGGCTGGTACTGCGGGTGATTGGGCGCGCGTACACATACGTGGGGTGCCCCATTCCAATGCTTGCCTTCACCATGTACGTGCCAAGATACCCACTTCCCCCAACTATCAGTATCTTGCTCCTTTCGCTTCCCTCCATTCTCTCTCTCTCTCTCTCTCTCTCTAGACTGAGGAATGGTCAGAATTTATAGCAGAGAGCCAAATGGTTTTGATGCCCAATCAATAAATTATAGAGCCATAATTAATATTCCAACTATAGATGGCATAAACAAATGTATTCGATACTGAGTGTAACAGGTGTATTTAAGTGAGTAAAACCAGTTTATTTGAAAAACAAGAGACCAGGAAGCTGTAGAAACAGAATAAAAATATTGACTATTGGATGGAGTGATTGAGATGATGAAGACGAAGACGAAGAAAAAGTTTTAATTATTGAATGCTGGAGCAATTAGTTTTAATAAGTTAAGAAATATCCAACAAAGACTAGTATTTTTTTTTAAAATTAAAGTTGGTATATTATGAAGGTGCGTAGTTAGAAGTTTAAAAAGACTTTGCAGAAGAAGAATGTAACTGTTCTATGAATTAAGTCCTCAATTTCTTTTCATCATGTTTCATTATTTGTTCCGCTAGTGAAGATAACCTGTAAAATGGGATCACATATCTATTTTTACCCTTTTTGAACAAAGAAAGAGAAAGAACAACAAAACTCATTCGATTCAAATTGCTCTAACCTCTAGCAATTAGTGTAAAAAGTACTACTACGAATGATAAGTAATAATGGCTTTTACCATTTATATTATCCCTAGTTTTGATCTTACCAGCGTTGCACACGGAACACTATCTTAGAATTACTAAAAGACTAAACTACGTAGAAAGAGTCAATCTCTACCTTACGTTCATCGCTTAAAGGTTGCAATTGTCTTTAAAATACTTTTTTAGCAGTAAAAAAGAAGAGTGAAAAGTACATAAGATAGACGTTGTAGATCTAAAGATTGCTCTTCTCTTTGATTTTTTATGAGTTACCAAGATAGATTTAGTAAACCTATAGATTACTATTACTATTACTCTGCTTTAGCAAATTACACAGACGGTCACTTATGGTTTTGGGCTTAATTTTAAAAGTTCTTAATGTTTGACTGATTTTACTTTGGACCTTTATTGAAGCATCTTGTCAGCCTTTCTTGAATGCGCATCTTTGATAGTTTCTAGGTCTCACTTTTTTTAGACATGTTAACAAATATTAAATAGTCAAAGTTCAATGATTCCAATCCAGTTAACCCAAAGCACACGGTACATGTCACGTACCTCGCATTCATCAGTGAAATCATTGTAAGTGTTGGGAGTCAACAGGGGGCCTCCCCCTTAGACAAGGGGTCGACGGCGTGCTACTTGGCTCTGGGGTCGGCCTAAGCTTCTTCCCTTTGGAAGGGGGGAACTCCTTACTTTTGAGGGGGTTCGGCTCGAGCTCCTTTCCCTTGGGGGGTTGACCTTAACCTTCCTTTGCCAAGGGGTTGGCCCAAGTCCCCCCTCTTTGGTGCCTTCTCCTAGCATCCTTAGGGTCTCTCCTCTCCTTATGGGGCTCATTTTTCCATGACCTCCTTTGTTACGCCCCAGCACCGCGACACTGGCTCGCGCTCAATGTCTTTTATGTACCTCAGTGCTGCACTACTTGCCATGACTCCCGATCATGCCTGAGCTTCATCTCCTGCTACATGCCTTATGCACTGTTTCCCTCGTCCATGCACCATCGCAATCTTTTGTGCCCTCGCACAACAGTCATTCATAATGCTCCCATGCCATCTCAATGAGCGTGCCTCCAGAACTGCAGACATCCTACCGCAACACTTCTGCAGACGTGCCCTTCGTACTCTGTCATACTACCATGCCCCTGGCATTGGTCCATTTCTTCACCACACTATCCGCACCTCGCCTTTGTCATGGAACATGCTTCGACTTGCTCTGTAGAGTGTGCAACATCTTTCAAGGTAAACGACTCATCTAGGACACTTTCCCAGGGAGCTTCGAGTGCTCCGGCATGCGGACTCCCATATTTCCGTATTATGACTCATCGGAGACACTACCTTGAAATTGCCTTGGCACGCTCCTCATGCTCTAGCACAAGAACTCACCACGAGATAAACGATTCACCAAGACACTATACATGCAAGGAGCTTTGAGTGCTTCTGCATGAGGAAACGCTATTCAACAAGCTAGGCAATTTCTTCGCAACACTACCTTATCCCGTATGGTAGGCGATTCCTCCGAGATACTACCTCGGCGCGTATGGTAGGCGACTCCTCTAGGACACTACCTTGGTGCTCTTAGAGTTCTTCAAGTGCTCCAACATGAGAACTCATCTTCCGCCTGGTAAATGGCTCCTCTAGGACGTTACCTTGGTTCGTGAGATAGAAGACTCCTCTGGGACACTACCTCAGTGCCTTGAACAAGAGACTCCTTCGGGATGCTACCTCGGCCTATCAAGTAGGTGTTTCTTCCAAGACAATACCTTGTCGTGCTTGAGCTCAAGAACTTATCATGGGATAGGCGACTCCTTCGGGACACTATCTTTGTCTAGATGTCTGACGTGACTAGTCTACATACTCTTATCGGCACCCCTAAGGATCATGACCCAGGGTCACTTCGAGGAGGGAACAGTTCCCCAAAGGGAATTTACCTAGTGTGCCTAGTAGTTGGTTGTCAGGCCTTCCCACCGTTATCAAGTGCTCTGCGTCATTCAACAGCTCTTATGAAACTTAATAAGGGCTTTGAGCTAGTGGCAAGACCAATGGCATTCTCGAGCCACACAGGCATTTTGTGAGTCTGTCTCCTTAACAGCAAATTAAATACGACAAAGCTTCGTGTGACATGTCGAGTGAATATGCAATATAATAGCCCATAGAGGCACTAGCACATGTGCGCCCCCCCCCCCCTGCACTAGGGGAAAGGTGTCCCTCCCAAGAACTGCCACATGTCACTTGATAACATTACATTTTCAAATCCTATTTAAAGCAAACTTGAGTATTCATTTTCAAGAGAACGAAATCTATCTGACATAGCGATATCTAGTAATTGGTTGTTGACCAATTCTACAAAAGTCCTTGCTAAAGCCAAAGTTGGTAGTGATAGAGATTTTGGATACTGGCCATTTTTACACTCGCTAACAGGAAATCTGGTTAAGGTCAGTGAGACGCATAGAGAATGCAAAGCAAATCATACAAACAGAGAACGGATTCATTAGTGATGTGCTCATGGTAGTAGTTATCCTGTGCTTTTGCCCAATACACGGAGAATCAAAAACCTATCAAGGATTAGTCCTAGTGCCTTTCTAGCAACAACTCAGGGACAGTCATGATGTGAGTGCACGGAGGAAGAGAATGGGGGAGATGTGAAAGGTGGCTAGAAAGAAAGCAACGAAGGTAGATGTATGGGTAATGCTAATGAAACTTTATACCAAAGGTTTGGTACTGAAGAGCGTGAAAAAAGGAACTATAAGCTAGCTAAGGTAAGAGGAAAGGACAAACAGAGACTTGAATCATACAAAGTGTATCAAGGACGAGAATCAGAGGCTATTGGTAAAAGTACGTAGACAAGGTTAGAGAGAGATTGAGAGGCTATTTTAATAAGTTATCTAACCGAGAAATAAAAGGTAATCAGGGAGAACTTGATGACTCTTTTGATTGATGATATCGATTCGAGGTTTATTCATAGAATGAGATATTCTGAAGTGCAGGAAGCCATGGAAAAAGATAAGATAGGGAAGGTTGTAAGACGTGACGATATTGAAATTAAGGTTTGGAGAAGCTTGGATGACATGGGCATAGAGTACGTGGTTCACTAAGTTGTCTAATAATAAGACAATAAAATGCTCGAGAAGTGGAGGAAAACACTTCGATACCTTTATCAAACTGTATAGGATATCTCTAAGCTGTAACAACTGTAGAGGAATGAAGCTCATAGCGCGCACCGTGAAGTTTTGGGAGAGGATAATTGAGCATAGACTAAGAAGTGAGACTAAAATGTCTAACAATAAATCTGGTTTCATGCCTGAAAGATCCACTATAAAAGTTATTTTTCTCTGAATAGGTGATTACTAGAGAGATTATGTGAAAATGGGAAGGATGTTCACATGGCCTTTATACATTTGGAAAAAGCATACAATAAGGTACCAAGGAAAGTTATAGGGAGGGTCTAGATAGGCAAGGAATTTCAACCAAGTATGTTGAGATTTAGGATATGTATCCCGAAATGACTATTGTTGTCGGAACTACAGATGGAATGACTAGTGAGCTTCCAATTACAATTGGACTTCATCAAAGGTCAACTTTAAGCTCGTATCTCTTTACTGCGGCTACAGACGAGCTTAGTAAGGGCAAGATAAGAGAGACTGACGAGGATGTTGCCTATGAGATAGCAGTAGGTTGACTAAACTGGAGGTCTACGTTTTGGGTTTTGTGCGATCGCAACCTTCCTCTCAACTTGAAGGAAAATTTCGAAGGATGCCGGCCGAGGAAAATTGTTATATGCTTGAGAACCTTAAGAAACTAAGGAACACCAAACACATAAGATGAGCGTAGCCAACATAAGAACGCGTAGGTGCGTGTGCAGCCACATAAGGAGGGATAGAATAAGAAACAAGGATATGCACAACAAAGTGGGGTGGTTCAGTTTGAGGAAAAGACGATTGAAGATTATATATTTGAGATGGTCTGGCCTTATCCAACGTAATCTTTTAGATGATCCTTATAAGAAGAAGTGATTCAAACCAAATTTATGGGTAAGATGAGGGTGGATTAGACCAAAAATAATTTGGAGAGAAGTACTGTATGGATTATATATTAAGAAGTATGTGCTTTCATAGATCAGAATGAAAGAATAGGATATATATATATATAGGGAAAATTAGGAAATAAGGGGTTTTGGGGTAAAAAGTTTATAAAAGGTGGGTTTGTTTTGTAAAATTGTGAAAAAGTGGGGCAGCTTTTTAAAATTTCTGAACAAGGGGAGAGGTTAGGAAAAAAATGGGTTTTCTTAACTCCTTTAATTTGCTCTTCCCAAATTACCCATGCCCCTAAAAGAATGACCCCCCTGTTGTAGTCCCTTCCCCACGCCTGATTTGCTCTCTCCTTTATGGCTATAAGAGACAACATAGATACAGAGAAAGAGAATAAACAAAAGTGGGTTCGTGCGAATCAGTGGGTTTGCGGGTTACCGTTTATATGTGTGGCAGTGAAGGGGTGATTGTAGACAGCCATGGGCTCTGCCGTGTAGAGATAACTGTGTACAAAGAGTGTGTGTAGCAGGTGTGTGTGTGTGTGTGTGTATATATATATATATATATATATATATATATATATTGCTGTGTAAACATGTATCTAAATATGGGTGTGTGATGGAAAGTGTTGTGTTTAATGGGTCTTAAGTGTAGTTGTGTGAGAGTGTGTGTAAGTAGTGAGTGGAATGAAACGGTGGACATGCAAATAAGGGTGCACGAGAAAAAGCTGTGTGGGTGTGCTGGAAAGAGAGAAGAAAGTAAAAAACAAATGAAAGAGAGAGATAGTTGGAAAAAAAAAAACAAAAGTAAGAGAGGGAGAAAAAGCTGCGTGGGTGTGTGAGAGGCAATGAGAACATTTGCTGAAATGTGTGATCCCGTGTGTGTGGGGTGAGAATAGTGGGACTGCTGTGTGGGAAATGAGTATATGTGAAATAGGTATGTGAGATTTCAAGAAGTGGGTTTGTGTATTGCTTGTGTGTGATTCTCGTGGGTATATATGTGTGTGTGTTTGTGTCATAGTGTGTATAAAGGAGAAGAGGAGGGACAGCCGTGTTGTGTATGAGTGTGTTCTGGGTTTGGAAAGAAGGTGTAGAGAAGAAGAAGAAGATGGGTAAAAGGTTAACAAGTCTATGCAGTGGGAGTGGTACACTGTGCTTTCACAGTTGTACCACGTAGCTATGGGGCATTGTGCATTTCTCATAAAATGCTGAAACTTTACAAGAATATTCTTAGGACAATTCTAGAATTACTGTTAAAAGTTCAGAGTTTTCTGATATCGTTTTATATTTTCAATATTTTCTGAAAGTTCAGTTACTATAAAATTAGTTTGGAGCCCTAAAATTCTTAATAAATTTTGGAAAAATTACTGTAATGATTTTATGATGTAAGTTTATGTTTAAGTTTCGTAATTTTTAGAGTTGATTTGATACTAATTTCATATCGTATTTGATTTAGCAAAACGGATGATTTTAAAATAGTTTTGTTACTTTTTAAATCCTAATTTCTGTTTCACTATTTTTCTTATATATTTTGAAGCTATCATAAAAATTATGGGACTTTGATTTGGGCTAGAAGCATTAATTGCTCTTTTTTTGGATTTTTTTCTGGTATTTAAGAAAATCCTTTTTAATTTGAAAATATTCAAAAATTTAGAAAATTTATATTGTAACTTGTTATGTTGTTTTAAGGTACAAAAGCATTTTATAAGAATTTATTATCATTCTAGAGTGTCTTAATGCGTTACAGAGTGTGCAAGGTTATCGGTTAGCTAGGTTTAGCTGATCGAGGAAGCCGGTTCGTTTTCGTTTACGTTAAGAGTGTCAGAGTGAGCAATGATTAAGATTAAGCATTATATTAATAGTTTGTGAGGCTAGGCTGAATTCTAATAATTGATTTTCCCATTTAGGTTAATTCGAGGTTTGAACAAGGTTGAATAACAGCGAGCGCATAACCTGGATCGAGGTAAGGAATTTTTATCCGAACCAAACTTTTCATATTTGATTTCGTACGTTCACTTGATTTGTTACCGCTATTCTTTTGAATTCTGTTATTTTCATAAAGTCACATTGTTTGCCTTGAAAACCCTGTTTTGAGCCTTACACGTTTATTGAAAATCTTATTCAATGCTCTGTGTTTATTTCTCATTGTCCATCGATTTAATCATTGTACTATCAATTATTGCATTCTGCATATTGACATGAGATTCTGCATTGGTGTGTTTTGGTGGGGGTTGGTGTATGTTGGAGGATATTGGTGTGGGCTCTTGACGGACTAGCCGATGTATTGGTGTGGGCTCGTGCCTTGATGGACTAATTGGTGTGGGCTCTTGACGGACTAGCCGATGTATTGGTGTGGGCTCGTGCCTTGATGGACTAGTCGGTGTAAAATGTTAGTGAGCATCACCTTTGTGGCTTGCTAAGTGATTACCCTGCACTGCCTGTGTGGCTTTGCAATTACTCATGTTCAATAGCATCTGTGATTGTTTGCATCGTATCTGAAAAATGTTCTTATTTGTATCTGGTTTATGGCATTGAGTTGAATCTTCTCCATATTGCAATCGTATCAAATTTGTAAATGGTTCGTATCCATCCACTAAATTTTTGAGCGACATTACTGAGCTCTCAAAACCTCACTCCCTTTTAACTTCCTTTCTGCAGGTGATAACCATCCATAGATCACATTGGGTATTGATTAGAGCTGAGCCGAGCGAAAGAAAGAGATATTAAGTTTTTTGTATTGCTCATTTGAACCCCTGTGTGGGTGATTATTATTATAAAAAAATTTCGGATTTAGATTGATGTATCATTGGTGAATGTTCACTGAGAGAATTAATATTGGTTTGATTAAAGGTTTAGCTGCTCTGATGAAGGTTGTCAATGTTGACTTTGAGATTCTATTATCTTAGCATAAGTGATCGATCGAGTGTCTAACAATCCGAAAAATGATCCGCTTCGGAGTGTGTTTACGGATCAATCATAGAAGAACGGTGTAGAAGCACGGTCTGGGTGAAACTAGTCACTTTCTACAGAAACACAAGTCATTTTATGCAAAAGTGCATGTCGGATTCTGCTGATGCCCCAGTCTTTTTATGTAGAAAATACGGGGGGCATAAGCGTTGCTTTTGCTTCGGTGGGACTCCTAAAAAAAGAGGACCTTGCTAAGGGGGTTAGGATTGAAGAAACGGATGTGGTTTAGCCATTTTGTAATTAAAAGCGCTGCGTTTTGTCACCTTTCAATTAGGCCGCATTTTTTCGGCCCAAATATACACGTTGGTGCCAAGGAGAAAATGATCCACTTCGGAGTGTGTTTACCGATCAATCACAGAAGAACGGTGTAGAAGCACAGTCTGGGTGAAACTAGTCATATTCTGCCAAAACACAAGTCCTTTTATGCAAACGTGCATGTCGGATTCTGCCGATACCCCAATCTTTTTATGCAGAAATTACGGGGGGCACAAGCGCTGCTTTTGCTTCGATGAGACTCCTAAAAAAAGAAGAACTTTACATGCAAATACACTTTCCCTTGCTAAGGGGGTTGGGATTGAAGAAACATATGCGGTTTAGCCGTTTTGTAATGAAAAGCAAAGCGTTTTGTCACCTCTCAATTAAGCCCCATTTTTACTGCCCAAATATACACGTAGTTGTTGATGAGAAATTGATCCGCTTCGGAGTGTGTTTACCGAGCAATCATAGAAGAACGGGCGTCAGGCTGTGCCCTCCGTAATTTCTGCATAAAAAGACTGGGGGTCGCAGAATCCGACATGCACTTTTGCATAAAAAGACTTGGGTTTCTGCACACAATGACTTGTGTGGTGTTATAACCAAATACTTACTTTTTTTTGCAGAGTAAGACTTGTATCACCACGACCATGCATCACCCCTTACATTCCTGGAAGTCAATCGAATCTTCTCAAAAACATTTTATCAAATAGTTGGCGCCCACTCTCACCCTCCCTTAATATCTACCGCCCTTTTTAACCTCCGCAAATCCCCTCACATAATCCTCAATTTTATCCAACAAATCAATCTCAATCGCCAATATCTTTATTTTCACTATGCTAGTAACGTTAGTCACCACTTTCGATGGTTATTATACAACTATGTCATAAAATTCAAAGGATATAACTTGTAGGTACATACAAGCGAGTTTGGATCAGTTCCAACCTTTTTTTTTAAATTAGACGTTGATATTTAAAACTTGATATTTAGTTTTTCATTTGTTCTAAGCGCGGCGCTTTTCATTACAAAATGGCTAAACCGCATCCGTTTCTTCAATCCCACCCCCCTTAGCAAGGTCCTCTTTTTTTTAAGAGCCCTACCGAAGCAAAAGCAACGCTTGTGCCCCCCGTAAAAATGGGGCCTAATTGAGAGCTGACAAAACGCTTTACTTTTCATTACAAAACGGCTAAACCGCATATGTTTCTTCAATCATAACCCCCTTAGCAAGGGAAAGTGTATTTGCATGTAAAGTTCTTTTTTTAGGAGTCTCACTGAAGCAAAAGCAGCGCTTGTGCCCCCCATAATTTCTGCATAAAAAGACTGGAGCATCGGCAGAATTCGACATGCACGTTTGCATAAAAGGACTTGCGTTTCGGCAGAATATGACTAGTTTCACCCAGACCGTGCTTGATTGATCGGTAAACACACTCCGAAGTGGATCATTTTCACCTCGGCACCAACGAGTATATTTGGGCCAAAAAAATGCAGCCTAATTGAAAGGTGACAAAACGCGGTGCTTTTAATTACAAAATGGCTAAACCGCATCAATTTCTTCAATCCCAACTCCCTTAGCAAGGTCCTCTTTTTTTTAGGAGTCCTACCTAAGCAAAAGCAATGCTTGTGCCCCCCGTAATTTCTACGTAAAAAGACTAGGGCATCGACAGAATCCGACATGCACATTTGCATAAAAAAACTTGTGTTTCGGCAAAATGCGACTAGTTTCGCCCATACCGTGCTTCTACACCGCTCTTCTATGATTGATCAGTAAACACACTCCGAAGTGGATCATATTTTCCTCGGCAATATGTAGAATGCAATAATTGATAGTACAATGATTAAATCGATGCACAATGAGAAATAAACATAGAGCATCAAATAGGATTTTCAATAAACGTGTAAGGCTCAAAATAGGGCTTTCAAAGCAAACAATGCGACTTTATGAAAATAACATAATCCAAAAGAATAGCGGTAACAAATCAAGAGAACGTACAAAATCAAATATGAAGAGTTTGGTTCGGATAAAAATTCCTTATCTCGATCCAGGTTATGCGCTCGCTGTTATTCAACCTTGTTCAAACCTCGAATTAACCTAAATGGGAAAATCAATTATTAGAATTCAGCCTAGCCTCACAAACTATTAATATAATGCTTAATTTTAATCATTGCTCACTCCGACACTCTTAACGTAAACGAAAACAAACCGGATTTCTCGATCAGCTAAACCTAGCTAACCGATAACCTTGCACACTCTGTAACGCATTAAGACACTCTAGAATGATAATAAATTCTTATAAAATTCTTTTGTACCTTAAAACAACATAACAAGTTACAATATAAATTTTCTAAATTTTTGAATATTTTCAAATTAAAAAGGATTTTCTTAAATACCAGAAGAAGAAAAAACCCCAAAAATGAGCAATTAATGCTTCTAGCCCAAATCAAAGTCCCATAATTTTTATGATAGCTTCAAATATATATAAGAAAAATAGTGAAACAGAAATTAGGATTTAAAAAGTAACAAAACCATTTTTATATCATCCTTTTTGCTAAATCAAATACGATATGGAATTAGTATCAAATCAACTCTAAAAATTACGAAACTTAAACAAAAACTTATTTACATCATAAAATCATTATAGTAATTTTTCCAAAATTTATTAAGAATTTTAAGGGCTCCAAACTGATTTTAGAGTAACTGAACTTTCAGAAAATATTGAAAATATTAAACGATATCAGAAAACTCTGAAATTTTAACAGTAATTCTAGAATTGTCCTAAGAATATTCCTGTAAAGTTTCAGCATTTTATGAGAATTGCACGATGCCCCATAGCTACATGGTACAACTATGCAAGCACAGTGTACCACTCCCACTGCACAGACTTGTTAACCTTTTACCCATCTTCTTCTTCTTCTCTACACCTTCTGTCCAAACCCAGAACACACTCATACACAGCACGGCTGTCCCTCCTCTTCTCCTTTATACACACTATCACACAAACACACACATATATACCCACTAGAATCACACACAAGCAATACACAAACCCACTTCATGAAATCTCACATACCCATTTCACATATACTCATTTCTCACACAGTAGTCCCACTATTCTCACCCCACACACACGGGATCACACATTTCAGCAAATGTTCTCATTGCCTCTCACACACCCACACAGCTTTTTCTCCCTCTCTTACCTTTGTTTTTTTTTTTTCCAACTATCTTTCTCTCATTTGTTTTTTCCTTTCTTCTCTCTTTCCAGCACACCCACACAGCTTTTTCTCGTGCACCCTTATTTGCATGTCCACCGTTTCATTCCACTCACTACTTACACACACTCTCACACAACTACACTTAAGACCCATTAAACACAACACTTTCCATCACACACCCATATTTGGATACATGTTTACACAACTATATATATATATATATGGGAGCTGATCCGTTGATAGCGCTAGCAAAATGGGGTATTTTGCTAGCGCGATCTGACCGTCCATCCTGAAAGATGGACGGTCCAGATCGCGCATTTTTCCAAAACTATCTCCCGTCCGCCATACAGTCTCGCGGACGGGATTTTTTACCTTTTTGCCCTCCTCCCATGTCCGCGAGACTGTCTCGCGGACGACTTTCGGTTCCTGACATGTGTCAGGAAAAAGGCGTCCGCGAGACAGTGTAGCGGACGCCCTCTAGGCTGACACATGTCAGGACCTGTCCCGTCGGTCGCCTAGAAAGTCTCCTGTCAGAGCCCCGAGAACTGTTCCCCTTGGTATCTGTGACGTCAACAGTGCCCTGTTTGTAAGAGCTCTCCAATGTAGCGGACGGCGTCCCTTCGTCCACTCTCTCCTGCTATAAATATTAATCAGATCGGGCTATATATATTATTGTAGCGGACGGCGTCTCTCTCTCTCTCTCTCTCTCTCGAACATCTAACCCAAGCCGCTACCCCATCTACGGCGACCCACATCTCCGGTCACCCACATCTCCGGCGACACCACCGTCCTCCCCTCAACGCCGATCTCGATGGCTTCTGGATCGGAGACCACCTACGCCTACGATTATATTGGCAACTTGCACCTGGTAGGCAAACACTTTTTCAAAGTCATGATGCCGGGATTTGAGCATGAACTTGTAGGCTATCCCTCTTTCTTTTTCTCTGTATTTTCGTGTGTTAAAAGTTTGATCTTTTGTTTTTCTTAACCAAAACTAACCTATTTTTTGTATTGTGTTTGGTAGGACATACCGGAAGCATTTACCAATCAATTTACAACAATTCATGATAGTGCAAGATTATATAGCCGCAAGGGGGCATGGCAGGTTGAAATCAAGCTGAAGCCCGGCCGATCCCAAAAAAAGGAATTCGCAGAGGGTTGGAACGTCTTCGTGCGCCAGCATGGCCTCGAACTCGGGGACTTTGTAGTGTTCGAACACCTTGGGTGGTGGGATTTTCAAGTTGTAATCTTTGATCGGAGCGCTTGTGAAAAACTTTCGTACCCCATTTGTGAACCATAGTTTATTATTATAATAAAAAAATTTATGTTCTTGTTTATTATGTTTCCAAATTTTTTCTTGCTTAATTGTGCCTTTTTTTGTTGCCTTGATATATTGAGATCGTTGATTGTGAATCGTACATTATTTTTTGTTTATTGAGATTGTTGATTCCGTCGCTAAAACAAGTCTTCGGGCGTCAGTTTATTAAAATAGCATTAACCTACTATGTCGCTAAAACAAGTCTTCGGGCGCCAATTTATTAAAACTGCATTACGGGCGCCAATTTATTCCAATTTATTACATTACGCTACATTGTATAGCTCTATATATAGCGCACAACAAAGTCCAGCTCTACAATATAGCGGATATAAGGCCTCCGCTTAGGCCGGGGTTCGGGAAGGTCGGAACTAAATGTCTGGTCCGTGCCAACCATTTTCTGGACCGGGAACTAAATGTCTGGTCCGTGCCAACCATTTTCTGGTCCAACACTAAGCGGCCGGGGTTCGGGAAAAGGTCGGAACTAAATGTCTGGTCCGTGCCAACCATTTTCTGGACCCGAAACTAAATGTCTGGTCCGTGCCAACCATTGTCTGGTCCAACACTATTTTTTTTGTTTTCGGTATCTATATCCGCAATACTATATAGCGGACAGTCTATCAGCGATGCTAAGTCTATCGTCCGTGATACTATATAGCGGACAGTATATCGTCCGCGATACTATATAGCGGACAGTCTATCGTCCGCGATACTATATAGCGGACAAGGAACAGACTGGTGTCATCCGCGATACTATATAGCGGACGGCAAATATATATTGTATAGCGGACAGCAAATATATATTCAAACCCAAAAGAAAGTCCTAACTTCGACACTCTTCTCCGTTCTTCCTACTCACAAATATTCCCAGCGGCGTTGGCAAGCAGATCTGCGCAATTTCTTCATAAGAGCAGCTTTAATACCCTAATAGATCACGTAAGTTCACAAAATCAATCCTTTACATGTTTCTAATCTATAGTTGTGATCAATATTGCGTTTTATGCGTGGTTTTGATTATGCATTGAGCATGTGCTAGCGATGATGAGGATTTATATATGTATGTATTTGTTCATGTGCTAGCGTTTGTAAAATCCGATTCCGTATATGTCTATATATCTATTATGCATGTGCTAGCGTCGTATTTTTGCGAGCGATTATCAAAATCCAAAACGAAAAATCCAAACTGAGAAGGTTTTTCCATAGTTTCAGTTGCAAAAAATGGAATTTATCCCTGGACCAGAAGATCCATCCGTGTTATACGACCAAGCCAACCATATCAGTACGCTCATATGGGATGGTGGAGTAAGATACATTATTTATCAACTTTCTTATTATTACGAACGTTGTTTTACCGTTCATTTTGCTTAAATTGTATTTATTAATAATTCGTAGGAAAGAGAACTTCTCACCACCGTAGAAGTATCTCGCGAGTTCACGAGATGGAAATTGAACAAGTCCCAGAAAAGGATACTGCGTGGAATTGGGTTTGGGATTTTCACGCATGGGCAGATCTTTCAACAGCTTGACCGGGCCTTGATAGGTGCCCTTGTTGAGAGGTGGAGAAGTGAAACGAATACGTTTCACTTCCCGCTCGGAGAGATGACGATTACCCTAGAAGATGTAGGGTTCATCTTGGGGTTGCCGGTGACGGGGCGGCCGGTAATTGCTCCTCCGTCAGACGCAACGAATAAGAGAACAGCGCGGGACTTCTTCACTTCGATACCCCAGGATCAATTTAGCACTGGTGGTATAAAGTTGAAGTGGTTGGTAGATACCTACGGGGTTTTGCCGGAAAACTATACGGGCCGTGAGCTTGTGGTGTACACAAAGGCCTTCCTCTTGTGGGTGATGGGGGCAATTTTATTCCCAACGACGTCGAAGAACACGGTCAGCGTGAAATATTTACCGTTGTTGGGTAACCTGTCGGAGGTTGGGGATTATGCCTGGGGTGCAGCGGTTCTTTCGTATCTGTACCGAGCATTGCACAAGGCAACGAGGCCCAACTCCAAAGCCATATGTGCATGTCTCTCGCTATTGCAGGTATATCATATAAATCATGTCTTCGTTATTGTGTTTTATTTTTGTTGAATCGACGATATAAATATAATTTTTTGATGTTCTCAGGTGTGGTCTTATGAACACCTTGCTCCCGGTGCACCAACGCGTAGGGATGGAACCGATAAAGTCTGGCCTCGGTTGTGTGCTTGGGAGTACAGCCGGAGGGCTAGCCACTACAAGAGGAGAGTCGATCCCCATCACAACATTACGTACTATCGAGGGGAGTTCGACCGTCTATCTCCGGGCCAAATGCGTTGGGCACCGTACATACGTTTGGCGCGACGGGTGGGAGAGTCGTTCGTCTTCACGCTCTCCGGGTTGCAGCGCACACCCCTGATCCATTTCGAGGTCGCAGAGTGGCAGCTGCCCGACCGAGCAATGCGCCATTTTGAGTTGGAGCAGGGTTTGCCAGTCGATGCCCCGGATATGAGGGTTAACAGGAACCCACCGGATGTCGGAGTGTTTGGCACCGCCAATGCGTACGAATTGTGCGCGGCCGAAATAGAGCTTTGGACTTCTTGGCAGGACACACTGGCGGCCATCGTCTCGGAGCCAGACCCCGTTATCAGCATCGATCAGTACGATGAGTGGTACTACCGCATCACGCGGAGGAGAGTAGCCCCTGTAAACTTTGAACGTGGGGAGAGGTATGCGCCTAGGGGTCAGATCGATGAGCGTATGGCATACAATCTCGTAAGTTGCCCAACAAGTCTGACTTGAACCAAATTAGTTGAATATAAATGTCTGATTGAAGTTACTTAATTTTTTATCTCTTTGGATGTAGGTTAATGCCTCGCTTGCATTCTTCCAGAAGTTGAGTGAGCGGAGGGATCTGGTGAGCGCAATGGGCGAGGATCTTTGCCAACAGGCTGCGACATTGGCTTTAGGCTGCGGGAATTTTTTGCGCCAAGCATCGGGACAGTCTTCGGGAGTCAGCCCGGGAATGGGTTATACGGGCGTCAGCCAGGGATACGGTGATCCCTCTGGACAGGCTTCAGGGGTGAGTCAGGGAGTTGGTGGTACCTCTGAAGCGGGGATGGGACAGGCTCAAGCGTCGTGGGGCGATTACAGCGGCCCCTCCTTCAATTTGTTCCCGGAACCCCTCTCTCAAGTCACGCAAGACTGTCCTTTCGGAAACTACGGTTTCTCCGAGGCACTGCCCATTGTCCCGTGGGCGGGACCAGTTGGCGGCCCCCGAGGGGAATATCAGCCGGCTGAAGAAATGGTCGGAGAGCAATATCAGCCGGCCGAAGAAGGAATTGGAGGCCAATATCCCCCGATCGACCCCCGAGGGCAATATCCGAAAGGGCATCCAGCCAGGCCCCTAAAGCCGCATAAATGCGATCTAATCCGAGCCCGTTATTTTAGCGGGGCCCCCCAAGACGGAGCGTCGTATGACGTGGATCACCCGGAGGGCTTGGATTACAATGCCTCGTGGACAGAGATCGCCTCGCTGGCGCCGGGAGTTTGGTTAGACAGCGGTGTCATCTCGCACTACGTGCAAATTCTGAGGCGAAGGTGTCGGGAGCATCCAAACATCGGTCGCGTGTGTGTTTATCTTGGATGCTTTTTTTCATCAGCTCCTAGTACAAGAGTGGCACGACTGGGGCAATGCAAGGAAGGGGAAGGGGAGAACCATGGCCCAGTGGAAACCGTCCCCTAACCTACAAGCATATCTTGCTAGGGATAGTCCAGTGAGCGCAAGTGTTGCCGACGTGTTTCTAATCCCCTTTTTAGGGAATGCCCACTGGTACTTGGTTTGCTACGAACCATTACAGAGCACGGTATCAGTCGTCGACAGTCTCTACGATGATACCGACGTGATGCCTGTGATTGATATGTACCGAGGCATAGGCCAGTTGGATGCCATGGTAAGATCATGTTTCCTTCTTATTGTAACTTGCATATTATAAAACTGATTAATCTTATTTTGCTAGCTATGTTTAATGCTTATTATGTTTCTCGCAGAATCTTTTTGCTGCCCTGGTCAATGGTAGGCGTCGGGAGAAGGTATCGCGCAGGCCGGACCTCATTTTCCGATTGAAGAGGAGTAGGCCCAAGCAACATAATTCCTCGGACTGCGGCGTCTTCCTCTGCATGTACATGGATTACATTTGCCGGTCTGAGAGCCTCAAGAAGACTGTCTGGAGCGAAGAATGCATACAAGACTTTAGGTATAGGATTGCTTGGCAAATTATGAATGGCCGGCCTAGAGCTATTAGGTTTATTGTAAATCCGTGTAAGGAACATCATTCCCGCGAGAGATGATGTTCCCCAATTCACATTGTAACGTTATATTCAACACTTTTTTAAAAAAAATTTATTGAATGCGATTGATTTTATTGACCGATATGATTTAACGGTGGGAAACCAAGTGTTGGATATCTGTCTATCTGCAAGGCAAGTGTTCAAAAAATAACCAAGTGTTCGATAATCAGTCTTTCTGCGGGGCCGTCCGCTACATAGTATAGCGGACGTAGAGAACCAAAAGAAAAAAAAACTAAGTGTTGGAGAGGTGGGTATTCTGCGGGGCCGTCCGCTACATAGTATAGCGGACGTAGAGAAAACAACCAAAAAAAACTAAGTGTTGGGTGGGTATTCTGCGGGGCCGTCCGCTACATAGTATAGCGGACATAGAGACTGGGGCCGTCCGCTACATAGTATAGCGGACATAGAGAAAACAACCAAAAAAAACTAAGTGTTGGAGAGGTGGGTATTCTGCGGGGCCGTCCGCTACATAGTATAGCGGACATAGAGACTGGGGCCGTCCGCTACATAGTATAGCGGACATAGAGAAAACAACCAAAAACAGTGTAAGTGTTGGAGGTGTTGGAGAGGTGGGTATTCTGCGGGGCCGTCCGCTACATAGTATAGCGGACGTAGAGAAAACAACCAAAAACAGTGTAAGTGTTGGAAGTGTTGGAGAGGTGGGTATTCTGCGGGGCCGTCCGCTACATAGTATAGCGGACGTAGAGAAGACAACCAAAAAAAAAAACTAAGTGTTGGAGAGGTATTCTTAATACCTTAGGTTTCTAATGTTGTGCTGCGCAGTGTAGCGGACAGTGTAAGAAATCACATATAAAAAAATGAGAGTAAAGGTTATTACAAAAAAGTCATTACTAAAAGATTATTACAAAATGTCCGACAGGTTTGATGGCTCATAAAAGATTATTACAATAAATATTCAGTACACTAAAGTTCCACTGCAGCTTGTTCGTCCTCATCCTCGGCATCATCTTCTTCCCCGTCTTGCAAAGGCACTGGACTTATCCCCAGTGCCTTGTAATGGTTCCGCTTGTCGTGGTCGGTCATTTTGTTGCACAATGCACACCTTCTCAGCTTTTTTGGTTGAGTTGCCGTCTCAATAGAGCTTTTCATCCGCGTAGATCTCTTGCGGCCTTTCGTTTGCGATATAATTGGATCCGAAGGCCGGATATCATTGTCGTCTCCCTCCCCCGGCTCGTCATCTTCTGATCCCGTCGTAGGCTCGGTGTCAACCGCATTGCTGACTGAAGCTGCTTCCAATTGGTCGACGATGGGCTCTTGCTGCTGAGCTACCTCGAGGAGATGTTTATATCCGACCATTGTAGCAGCACCCTTTACGGACAAACGGGTGAACATCGTCACCAGATGATTATACCGCAACGTCTCTGATTCTTCAAAGTCAGTATACGGGTGCTCCGGAAAGGAAATGGTACCGTGCAACCTGTTTGCACCTTTCGTCCACCGTGGCAGGACGTATTTATCGGGGATTGTCCTGATATTCTTCTGTGTGAAAAACCGCAGAATGTGTCTACACAGGATGCCATGGAACTCAAACTTCTTGCAAACACATGTCACCGAGTCCGTCAATGTGTCGTGGGTCACCGTATAAATTCTGCGCAGCTTCTCAGGGACGAGGTCATTCACGAGCGAATAAACCTTGTACTCACGCGACGACTTTTCTGCCACCTTGTATATACTGTATCGGCCCGATTTTTGCAGCTCTACTTGGTATAGCAGGAAGATCTCCTTCGTATAGACTTTGGCACCGTTCAGCTCCAGCGGGGTCTCAAGCAACCTTCTCCTTTGCTTGTACGTGGTTGCAAAGTCTGCAGCCCTTTCTTTCACGAACAACGACGCAACCGCTTTTTGTGCAGATGTGACGAAACTCTTCAAATTGGTAGCTGTACCCACATAACTATCGAACGTGGCATTCATAGATTCACTCCTGCCCGTCGTTTTCATGCCCGCAGAAAAATGACTTCTCGTGTAAACGCCAATCCATTGCTCTTTGAGCCCGTACAAGTGCTGGAGCCACTCGTTGTCTTGCAATGAGTAATCCCGAACAAGCTTTTCCCACCTCTCCTCGAATTCCTCAATCGTTAATGACTTGAGGACGCATTTGTCAAAATCCTGTTTAAAGTCTGGATACTTTGCGTACATGTGATGCAGACGTTCCGGGTATTTGTTGCTTATGTGCCAAGTGCACAAGTTGTGTCGAGTATCTGGGAAGACGGTAGCAATAGCCTTCTTCATTGCCAAATCTTGATCGGTGATGATAACAGTCGGTGCTTTGAAGTTCATTGCTTCCAGCCACACCCTAAACAACCATTCAAAAGAACTCTCGCTCTCGTCCCTTAACAAGGCGAACCCGAACAGGATGGAGTGATAATGATGATTGACGCCCGTGAAAGGAGCGAATGGCATCGAGTACTTGTTGGTACGGTATGTGGTGTCGAAAGTCACGACATCCCCAAAATGCTTATAAGCTAGCCTCGAACGACCGTCGACCCAAAAAATTGTGCTAACTCGATGCTCGTCGTCAAGTTTATAGTCGAAGGTAAACTGCGGGTCCTCCATCTGCATCCGTTTCAATAGGCTCATTGTCGCTTGCGCATCATTGAGGTCATACGCGGCTCGTCTATGGGTTCGGACCGCGTTACGAACGTCTGTCGTGTTAAAGTTTAAATTTTGAATTCCCCCAGCCTGTTCAGCAAGAACATTAATCATGTCGGTAGGTCCTAGCCGCGCATCGCTCATTGTGTGAATTAGGCTCCTCGCGACCTTACCCATCTTCTTGTGTTGATGCATCTGACTCACCTTAGAAGGGGTTACTAACGGGTGATTGTGTGCCAGTTCCAGGCTGGTAATAAGCCAATGATCTTGTTTGGCTTTATAGCTTACGAACATCTTGACCTGGCAATTCGTGCGCGCAAAGCAATCCCGTCTTCTCCGCGCATACCCTATTTCGTCATCATCACTGTCATCGTTGCCTACGCGTGTCTCATTTTGCACTGGGTTTCTGCCCCTATGACACTTGTATAAGCGAGAGCATATCCTTTTCGATACGCTGCTTGTTCTTGTAGTTTTTATTCTAATGCCAAAACCAACCCTCAATGAATACGCTCGAAAACATTCTCCAGCTTCTTCCAATGTTTGAAAGGTTCGTCCTAGATACGGATCACTAGCATCTACGGGGGTGCTGGAGCTCGACACGAAATCAGACATTGTGAAACAAGACCTATGTAGAAATAGAATACGCTTATTATCTCAAAATTATCTTGACGAATAGACCGATTTAGGATACCATATACATAATCTCAAAAGTGTCTCTCATTTTGCTAATTATATATTTACTGAACATAACAAATTAAAATTACTAAGATAAACAGACAAATTCACCGTGCCACACTACAATGAATTAATTTAAAGTTAACAAATTAATTTCTAGAACATCACAAGTTGATGAATAGAGTGACAAATTTCTAGAATATCACTAAAGATCTATAATTTTTTGTCGAAAAAAATTTTATATTTTATCAGTCAATCCACCCAGAAAACGGTAGCAAGATCACAAACTTACCTTGCTTGAGTGATGCTTGTCCCAAGTGTTACTCGAAGCTTGAAGTGTGCTGAAAATGGAAGCAAGTGAATCTGAAGCCCGCAAAAATTTTGCTGAAAGAGCCGAGAATTAGGGAGACTTTCTTGGCGACCGACGGGACAGGTCCTGACATGTGTCAGCCTAGAGGGCGTCCGCTACACTGTCTCGCGGACGCCTTTTTCCTGACACATGTCAGGAACCAAAAGTCATCCGTGAGACAGTCTCGCGGACATGGGAGGAGGGCAAAAGGGTAAAAAATCCCGTCCGCGAGACTGTATGGCGGACGGGAAACAGTTTTGGAAAAATGCGCGATCTGGGCCGTCCATCTTTCAGGATGGACGGTCAGATCGTGCTAGCAAAATACCCCATTTTGCTAGCGCTATCAACGGATCAGCTCCATATATATATATATATATATATATATATATATATATATATATATATATATATATATATATATATATATATATATATATATATATATATATATATATATATATATATATATATATATATATATACACACACACACACACCTGCTACACACACTCTTTGTACACAGTTATCTCTACACGGCAGAGCCCATGGCTGTCTACAATCACCCCTTCACTGCCACACATATAAACGGTAACCCGCAAACCCACTGATTCGCACGAACCCACTTCTGTTTATTCTCTTTCTCTGTATCTATGTTGTCTCTTATAGCCATAAAGGAGAGAGCAAATCAAGAGTGGGGAAGGGACTATAACAGGGGGTCATTCTTTTAGGGGCAGGGGTAATTTGGGAAGAGCAAATTAAAGGAGTTAAGAAAATCCATTTTTTCCTAACCTCTCCCCTTGTTCATAATTTTTAAAAAGCTGCCCCACTTTTTCACAATTTTTCAAAAGAAACCTACATTTTATAAACTTTTTACCCCAAAACCCTTCATTTCCTAATTTTTCCATATATATATATATATATATATATATATATATATATATATATATGTATGTGTGTGTGTGTGTGTGTGTGTGTGGTGGGGGGGGGGGGGGGGGGGGGTCAAGCTCGACTAGTTTGTGACATGACGTTGCTTGCCTCCACTTTCTTTTTGATGTCTGAATTGTGTACCTGGAAGAATTTAAGAAAGAGGGATCATGCAGTTGAGAGATTGGCTGATTCAGTGTCCCACTGAGTTCATATCTTCTCCGTGTGGCCAGACTTATCTGGAACCTATAATTTCTCATTGAGTTTGTTAAATCATGAAAGTAATTTTAGAGGGACTGGAAAATTAAATGTTTTAGATCACGCACTATATTTGTTAGAATTTGCCTTGAATTTTCATTGGCAAATTCTTCTAGTAAAGCTTTAAAACCCTACTTTATTCTTAATTTAATCTTGCCATTGTAACTTATTTTGTATTAAGCTCTGTATTAATTTTATTATTATTAATCTTTTTTACCGTTATTATTTAATATGTGCATTAATCCCCTGTCTTCCTTCTAGCTTCTGGCTTCTACTACAAAAAAGAAATCACTCCTAACATGGAGAACATGCACCAAAGTTATATGCTTGATAATATTACACACTGTTTATATTCTCTAATATTTTTGGTTTTTGAGCAACTTAATTAGGCTAGCTTGGTAGTCTTCCTGTAGCGTACACAAAGAGAAGACGACGTTGCGAGCCTTGAATTTTACTTTGGAGGGTTTATCGTTAGAACCCGTGCGTAAGAAGATGATAAAGTCTTTAGGACAGCTATTTTATCGCGAGTCTTATAGACTAATGCATATATAAATCTAATTCTCAACGGCTTGAAATTGCATGCAAGTTAAGATGCCTAACAGTTTGTTTATCTTAATCTGCTAGTAATACGCTTATTTTGCATGCCTAACTTAGTTATTTAACCATACATGTTAATAATAGTTCAGTATTAGCATTACATGTTATAGACTTATTCATTTGATTAATTGTTACGTGAAATTGGTGTAGCAAATGTAAACTTTATTTCCAACAGTATCTTGCAACTCCAACATCATTGCTGAAGTCCACCTATCTGAAAAGGCACAAGGCTTGTTTTATTGTCTTTTCCTAAGTTCGTAAGCACAAGCTGAAAACAAGATGAGAAGAAACAAGAAAAGAGTAGCCAATTTCTTTTGCCCGCAACTAGTAAGAATGTGCACAAAAAGGCTTTAAAGCTCCAGATGAGATAGAATAAAACATTCCATAATCTTGTACAATTACTGATGCTTCTAACCTTGCAACTCCCTTAACAACCATAGAGGGATCTAAAATCTCCAATTGTGCCTTTTGAGGACTAGAAGAAAGCCTTTACGGTCTTGTCACGGTTGTCCATCGAGCTGAAAGTGCAAGGCTCAGCATCATTCAGCATCTTGACCACATCTCTCATACTGGGCCGCAAGTTTGGAAGTTTAGTGGTGCAAAGCGTGGCGATCTTCAAGACCTTTATCACGTCATCTTGAACGTTTTCATATGCCAACTTACCATCAAGAACTTTGAGGACATTCTGGCGGTCATTCAGATGAGTTGAAACCCAATAAACTATATCCTTCCCTTCACCATAAGCTTCTTCTATTGCTTTTCTACCGGTCACTAATTCTAGGAGCACCACACCAAAACTGTAAACATCGCTCTTTTCGGTTACTTTGAGAGTATAGGCTTGCTCTGCAGAAATTCAGCACACAAACTATGAATAAATAGATAGATATCATAAATTCACAACCTTTGAGAATATGTGCTAGCTCTGCAATTCACTGGTTGAATTCTCCACATACTTGAGAGAGAGAGAGAGAGAGAGAGAGAGAGAGAGAGAGAGAGAAATTGTGGCAACATTACTTGTGAAACAAAAAGGAAATACTACCCTGTTTAACAACCTCCTCAAATGTAAGAAAATTTTAGAAAGAACGTCATCATATTACGCAGGTGATATTCTGAAAACTGCAACTCTAGAAAAGCCTTTTGCTAGATCTGTATCGTAGGTAATGATTACGAATTCAAGTTTACCTTTTGACATAACACCAAGATTCAAGATCTAAAATCAAATTAACTACATTAGCCCAAATATGCTTTCGAAAAAGTTGTTCTAAAAATGGATTTCAAAGAATGATGCAGACTGTCAAATTGAAAATCCCCCGAGTACAAAGGAAAACTATTAAGTTGCTAGAAACTCCTTTTAAGTACACCAATCGCTAGAGATAGAAAAAGGGAAAGCTGACATGTACTTTCAATATAAACATCTGTTCAAATTCATTGGGTAATTAGCCACATATATGGTTAGAATTTGATAGTCAAGCTGCAAAATATGACATCATGATCATGTGCTAGTAGGCTCAACTCCATGCAGTAAGTTCATGTTGCCACGCAAAGTAAAGGCTAGATATTGATTCAATCAATTATGCAGTATACACAACATGCATCTTTCTCAACTATGAACCAGTGAGACTATTGAGGATCAAGATCAGCTAAAATTCAGCAATTTGGGACGTCAACATAGAGTGATATACACGACTATAGCAAGCATAAAAAGAACCAGAAACTATGAAGAAAAGCCACCACCACTCATAAAAAGTACCGCTATTTCTGAATAACCAATATACAGGTTTAACATCCCCCCCCCCCCCCCCCCCAATCCACCCACACACAAAACCCTGTCACAAAAAGAAATGGACAACTTGTACAGAAACAAGGTGGAAATTGGACGGCACCCCTTACTCCCAAGTCCCTCCTCCGATTTGAGACCTGCAACTATTATAGTTTACTGTAGATACAAGCTTCTTCAGTTGTCTCTGCTTTTGTACAGGCGTCTTTCCTCCAATAACTAAGCATATTGATGACCGTGTTTACCATATAATGACTTAATTATCCATATGTGACCTATCTGCTTACAAGGTAAGATTGTAAGATAGACTACGTCCTATTTCCTATTTTTTGGTAACTTTGTGCAGTCTGCACTGAAATAAAGAGATTAAGAAAAACGCAACAAACAAATAACTTTGCAGGGTGGTCTTAGAGCAGATGCCACAGAGGATTATTTTCCAAAAAATAGACTACAACTAAAGCTTCAATCAGAAAACCATCTTGTTGAATCATATACACTAATCAATTATAGCAATTTTTGCCGTGAACACGACAGCAGAATTAAATAAGAAAGCATTTAATTGCTCGAAGATCAAAGTCCCCCATAGTCATAACTGTTTATATCCCAGTAAGAGCTATAAAAAGATATAGTCATAATGGTCAGTTATTCTGGTTTGCTAAGCCTTATATGTTAATTTATAAGGGTATAAATAGCAAGTATTCTTCCCCATAAGAGCTACGACAAAAGCCAAACTATGACCAATTTAAGAAACTACCAATTCCATGTTCACTTTCAGGAACAAATTGACAGCTATGGCAATTAGGTACAGAACTCACCAGGAGCGATGTAACCATAAGTTCCAGCAACACAGCTGTACTCAGATCCTCTAGAAGACCCTTCCACAATCTTTGCAAGCCCAAAATCAGCAATTTTTGGTTCATAATCCTCATCAAGTAAAATGTTGGTTGACTTAATATCCCTGTGAATAATAGGCGGTGAACAATCATGATGTAGATAAGCCACCCCTTTCGCAGCTCCTAGGGCAATATTGTATCTCTGAAACCATTTCAATTCGGGGTACCCACCCTTCATTTCCCGGTGTAAAGCATGAAACAGATTACCGTTTGACATGTACTCAAACACCAGGAAATTCGACCCTCCTTTCATTAGAGAGGCATATAGCTTCAATATGTTTCTATGCCTGATTTTCCCAAGAATGCTCATTTCAGCTGTCAAAACCTTTATCTCACTCCCCTTCCATAATTGCTTAACAGCGACTGTAGTACCACCTTTTCTCAAATCAAGTCTATACACTTTCCCTGTACCTCCGGTGCCAATCAAATTGTCCTCATCCAAAGCACTTACTTCATCAGCATCAAATTCCATTGGGTGGAAACTCTCAAGCTTCCACTTTGGATCTATTTCACTCTTCCCATCCAGATCGTTCTCTTTGTCTTCTTCGCTGAGCTTGAAGTTCTGGTAACTCAACAACAGTAGACCACCTAAAGCAACAACTAAGGCAGATAATATGACACAGAACACCACTAGCTTATGTTGGAACAACTTTCCGTGACCATGCTTTCCGTCACAAACGTCCAATTCGAGGTTTGCCCTGCTTTCAGAATTCTCATTGACACAAAGTCTCTTGTTTCCAATAAATGCTCGGTCTCCACCCACAGCCACGAGGTCAGATGGCACACCTCCTGAGAGCTGGTTGTTCGAAAAATCAATCGAACTTAGCTTCAGCTTTTGGAGAGTTTTCGGAATTGAACCCGTAAGTTTATTTCCAGAAAAGTTTAGAGAATTTAGAGAACCCATTTGTGAAAAAATATCAGGGATACTACCACTCAGGGAATTCCAAGCAAGATTTAAGTCCACGAGCCTACCACATTGACCCAATTCTGCTGGTATTGATCCACTAAATGAGTTCTCTTCCAAAAGCAAGTATGTTAACTGCTTTAGGTAACCGATGTCAGAAGGTATTTTGCCAGAGAAACCATTATGACTCAACTGCAGCGTTTCTAGCTGCTTGAGTTTGCCTACTTCTGTTGGTAGCTCACCTGAAAACTTATTGTTCAGCAATATCAATTGGCACAAGTTGGAGGAAGCCCCAATATCTGGAGATATCCCTCCATTAAAATCATTATCACTCAAATCAATCATTTCGGCATACGGTAGGGCCCAAAAACCATCAGGGATTTGTCCTGAGAGTCGGTTTTGATTGATCCTCAACCTCACCAAAGATTTACACTTGGCATAGGTAATAGGTAATTCCCCCGAGAAACTATTACCTAGAGCAAGCAAATTCTGCAAATTTCCGTTCTCACACAAGAATTTCGGGAACCCACCAGAGAACTCATTCTCAGAAATGTCTATACTATTCAGCGGTGAAAGTTTTCCCAAATTCTGAGGGAATTCACCCGAAAACCTGTTCCTATATATGGAAAACGCTTTCAGATAACGCAAATCTCCAAATCCGGAAGGCAGTTCACCAGAGAAGTTGTTTTTAAACAACTGAAAAACAGTCAAATTCTTCATGTTTCCAAGCTCAGCAGGCAATGTCCCAGACATCTGATTCGTAGAAATGTCAAATTCCTGCAGAAGGGTGAGGTTGGCAAACTCGGGAGGGATCTCTCCGGTTAAATTGTTCTTAAAAAGCTCAATTTTGTTGAGCTTCAGTAATTTGCATATTCCTTTTGGGAAATTCCCAGAAATCTGGTTGCTGGATATATCCAATGTCTCCAGCATCTGCAATTGAAAGATAGACTCAGGTATCTGCCCCCTCAAATTGGAACCACCAAAATTTAGCCAGGTCAAGCTCTTCAAATTTCCAAGACTGTCAGGAATTTCACCCTCGTCATAATCATTATCGTTAAGGACTAGCGAAACCAAACCAGTCAACTTTCCCACCCAGTTCGGGAACCCCCCGGAAAAGTAGTTCGAAGACAGATCAAGAATCTCCAAGTTTATCAAATCGGATAAATCCGGTATACTGCCATTCATACTGTTGCCACTAACATTCAAAACTTTCAGACTGCTGCAGTTGTTCAACTCGGGCGGAAGGTTTCCCGCGATCGAATTTGACGTAATAACAAGTGAACTGAGGCTTCGGAGCACAGAAATGGAGGGCCATATCTGGCCAGACAACGACTTGTTGTCAAGGGAAACTTCCGCAACTTCTCCAGTGTTTGGATCGCAAGAAACACCCGCGAATCGACACGGAGAATCAGAACCGGAATCTTTCCAGGAAACCAACTGGTTTAGTGGGTCAACGAGGTGGTTTTTAAATTCAAGGAGGGCTTGGGTTTCAGCTGCCAGTGACAAGGATGGCGGGAAAAGGTTGAACAAGAGTACTACTAGCGCAGTCAAAATTTGGAGGGAAAGGGAAGTTGGTTCCTTCGCCATTCTGGAAGATGGGTACGGGCAATAAGGTCAATTGAGAGAAGGCAGACAGGTCGGCTGACCCTGACAAGCTCCATTATTGACATGGGTGCCCATCACCTACCTGCTGCTGAAAGACAAACATTCAACAATCATCACTCCTCGTAATAAAAAAAAGGGGTGTCAATTGAGCAAACAAGTGGTGCGCATTAGTTAAAACACTTTTAATATACAGCACTACTACTAGTAAGGACAAGGGAAAACAGTGAAGAAAAGCTGAGGTTAAGACGTCAACATTTGTTTCTAGTTGTGGATTATCTGTTCAATGACAGGCATCTGTCTGCCTTTGAAGCTACTCATGTAAGCACTTGAGGATTTGTTGAAGATCTCTTCATCCTAATCACAGGGTTTTTTTTTTGTAGTTTCTTTTTTTGGAACATAATAAACTAGGAAAGATGTAGTAGAAAGTATGATAACGCCTCGACTTCATTATTTATTTTGATAAATAAGCTAGAGCATAGAAATGGCATTTGGAATCTCTAAAACACGCAAAATGAGTATATCTCTTGGATCAACAACTCTAGAGATCTAGAACCGTTGAATCACGAGTGATGTAACACGAACGAGGAATCGGGGTGAGGGATAGGCCGCATGGCCCGACTAGTTAGAGACTATCCAAAATCTTCTCAAAATTGAATACGGAGCGAAACTCACCTCATTCGTTTTTCATTTTCATTTTTAGTTTTTGTAACGATGATTAAAAAAAAAAAGATTCATTTTATTTTATCACGTACGTTTATCGTTTTCTATATTTAAAAAAAAACTAATTCAAAAAGTACGAAAGTATGAAAACCCCACCTTATCAAATAAATGTAGTTAAATAAAAGCTTTAAAAATGATAAGAGTAAACAATAATATTTTTTAACTAGATAAAAAAAAAAATAAACGGACAGGCTCTTTACTTCTACGGTTCTACCAGGCGAGTACCCACCAAAACTCATTTTTCATGGATATGGGGGCTTTGGAAAGTGCATAAGAGTTAAATTAAGGGAAAAGGGTAATTAATCACATCAAGGTTCATGGAAGAATAAAAAGTTTTTGTACCCCAAAACCATGATTTCTAGAGTACGAACAACATCAGAATCATTTCAATAGAAAGTGCAACCTTTTTGAGAACCAAGCCCACTTCTTTTTGGATTAATTTATACACTGCCACTGTATTGATTCAGCAGCTATGCCTTTTAACAAACAGAAGTTCCAACTGAATGAAAGCAGACAAAGGAGCTGAGATTTGAAAGCTGGATGGAGGATTTTACCCGTATTTGGAGCTCCGAAGCTCACTGTCTGAGTCCTTTGAGCAGAATCCGTGGCTTTCAATTCCTCTATCCACTCTGATAAACAACATAAACGCACACCCAGAGAGCTAAAAGGCCAGCAAACTCCTTCCCCAGGGAAGACCGGCGACAGTTTTCGGGATATGAAGCATATGCTTGTAGTATCAAGATGATAGGGTGGCGCTGTTCTCGAGAAAGCAGAGGAAGAAGAAGAAGAAGTTGGTTGGTTGGTTGGTTGGAGAGAGGTCTTGAATTCAGAGATGGGGACAGAGTTTAATTATCAGGTCCTTTAGGAAGATGATCAAGGAAGAGACAAGAGAGGCATGCAAATTAAAGGAAGAGAAGATTAAGACGAAATCAAAAGGAGTTGCTTTTAGTTGTGGTGGTGGAATATGAGAAGAGCAGCAAGATAGCATGTATATGGATCTGAGATCACACGGTTTGTTGTGGGGGAGAAGCTGCCAAGATGGCTTTAAAGGGCACTTACTACTATTATTAGTACAAGGACCTCCCGCACTCGCAGTCTCACCCAGAACGGCCAAAAAGCAAGAACACTCTTGATACGGATTTGGACTTGATGGAGACTTGCTCACATGTTAAGTCTGAAAAAAGGATTTCCTATCTGAAGTTATCTGCTGCTTTTCTTCTAGAAACACAAGTGCACCAAAGAGTAGGTATTGCATATATAGTTTTAGGTTAGTGGTTTTTTTAACTATTTAGAACGGTTGTATCATAAAGTTCGTGTAATAAAAAGGATTAAAGAAAGTAGAATATTATTTTACAATGTATCCAACGGTCTTAGAATATAAGAACATCTTTGAAGGTAAGGACCATTGATCCAAGACCATGCAGTGTTCTAACGAAAGAGGGTGCAAAAATGTGGGTTTTGATCTAATCTTTTCTTGGGTTAATCAAATTCAGTTGCTTTCTAAACCTCCTACTCATTACTACATCAAAGAAAGGGTAGTAAAGATATGGCAAAAATGCATGTTTCATAGTTCAGTTTTTTTTGTAAGTCTGTTTTTGTCTATAACGTACCTATAGAAAAGAGGCTTAGTCCCTCGTTACTAAATGAAAATCAAAGGGTATCGGTCATATAAATTAATAGGACCTACAACAATCCAAAAGCACAAGTGAAAGCGATGAATCAATTACATAGCTTTATTCACGTTGATTCTCCATGTTGATGGCGTTTCACGAAGCAATGATAAATCTCCACTCTAAAGACAAATTGGTTGTCTTCGCACATCTAATCAATTAGCGGTTTAATGAAATCTCAAGAGGCAGGGGTCGACGCATGGAGGGAGGAAGAGAAAGAGACGGATAGCCGTTTGCGCCTCTTGCCTCTCTTGTGGCACCATGTTACATATGGAACTTGGTTTCAGATACATTATTACAGTGGAGGTACTGCACATTTTTGGGAGGGTACTTTTGTAATAATGCATGTTTATTCGCTCTAAGGTTTTCTTATATACATGCATCTTCGGGTTTGAAGATATATAGAAAGAAAACGACAACAGAGATATTGCTGAATAGTGAAATCGAGATCTGGTCATATTCTTAGGACGTAGCCACATTAGTGAACCCGTAAATCTTGTGTTGTGTTTGTTCATTTTTTTTCAATATATTATTTCGTTGTTGCTACGTTTCATATCAACCGGTATCAAAGCTTGGGTTCGAGCTGTACTCATGTAGGTTTTACATTTGACTGGGAGCAATGGTCGAAAAAGGTAAAGGAAAGATCAAGAAGTTTGATGATATGAATTTTTAGTGGTGGAAAATGAAAGTTGAAGACTATTTGTATCAAAAGGATCAGTATATGCCCCTGGTGGGGAAAGAAACCTGAAGCGATGAAAGCTAAAGGGTGGGCAATTTTGGACATAAAGGCATTGGCTATATTAAAGCTTAGCCTGACACCGCTAGTAGCATTCAATATCTCCAAGGAAAAAATTAATGTTGCAGTAATGCAAGAGTTAAAGAAATTATATAAAATTTTCTGCATCGAATAAGGTATTTCTTATGAAAAAACTATTTAACATGAGAATGCCTGAAAATGTTTATGTTGTTGATCATTTAATAGTTTTAACAGTGTTACAAACCACTTGGAATCTAGCAGCATCAGTTTTGATGATAAAATTAGGGCTTTGTTGTTTCTGTGTTCACTGCATGACAGTTGGAATAACTTGGTGACAACAGTGAGTAATTCTATTGTCTCTTGAACGCTAACACTAATGATGTTGTGAGTTCTATAATGAATGATGAAATATGGAGAAAGATGATTGATGATGGTATATCATCTAGTACTGCTTTGTCCATGGAATCTAGAGGTAGACAAAATAACAAGCAGAATAACAGAGGAAAAAATCCTATAAGAGGCAAGCCGAAATCTAAAGGAAGAACCATAGTGTGCTAGAATTGTAATAAGGAAGGTCATGATTGTACAGAATTAAAAAGAAAAAAGGAGCAGGGGGAAGATAAAATAATGATGAAGGGTGGTTAGTTCAAACGAACAAACATATGATGATTTATGTCTTTCTGTTTCAGAGGATAATAATCCCAAAGTATGGTATGTAAACTCAGGAGCCTTGATTGTACACCTCATAGGAATTATTTTTATGATTATGTTCATGATGATTATGAATATGTGACGTCGAGAATGGATATCGATGTAACACTGGAAAAGGAAAAGTTAGAATTAAACTGTCTAATGGAGGAACTCTGGTTTTGAAGGAAGTTAGACATATTCTAGATTTGTAGAAGAACCTTATATTCATCAACGAGTTGGACCGTGAAGGCTATTTTGTGACATTCGGTGAAAAATCAGTGGAAGGTGACCAAAGGGTCGGTGGTGGTAATAAGAGGTGAAAAAGTAGAAACCATGTATACTCTTTCAGGTACCTATATAACCATTCTATTTCTTTGGCTTCTACAAAAAATGGTAGGACCACATTATGGCATCACAGGTTGCGACATCTGAGTGAGAGTGATATCTCAAAGAATGCATTGTCAGGGATGAAGAACAATCAGTTGGATTTCTGTGAGGTTGTGCTTATGGAAAGCAAAAGCGGGTCATTTTTTGAAGGGATGGTAAAAAGAAAAAGAACTGAAAGGCTCGACTTAGTTCACACGGATGTTTGCGGACCTTTTACGTACAGTGAAGTCTATTTGGAGGCAGTATGTACTTTATTTTTTATATATATAAATAATGCAAGTATAAAGACATGAATATATGCCATCAGTCAAAAATCGAATGTTTATCACACTTTTAAGAAGTGGAAAGCTCTTGTTGAAAATGAATCAGGGAACAAGATAAAATGCTAAAATCTAATCATGGGGGTGAGTAGCGTGGTGGAGGATTCAGAGAATATTGTTCCAACAATGGTATCAAGTTGATAAGGATTGTTAAGAGGACAACTCAGGAAAATGGCTTGGCATAGAGGATGAACCTATCATGGAACGAGTAACGTGTATAAGGATATATGATGATTTACCTCTACAGTTCTGGACAGCAGCTGCTGATACTGCATTATATCTGATTAGCAAAAGTCCAGCATATGGTGGTATTCATGAAGAAGAATGGTAAAGCAGTAAATTATTTTTTTCTGAGAATTTTGGATGTATTGCTTATGCTCATACTGATAAAGAGAGAAGGAAGAAACTTGACTCTAAATCTCAAAAGTGTATTTATTGGATATGGTGGTGATGAACATGGTTATCGTTTATGGGACTACGAACATAAAAAAATCATCAAGAGTAGGAATTTCATATTCGATGAGTCACAATTGTAGAAGCACGAGTTTCAAGACATGGAATTGAAAAGGAGAACATGGAATACATGAAACTTGATGAGCCAGAAGATGGACAGGTACCCAAGATAAAAAAAAAATCAGAAGTACTTGATAAGACAACTGATACTAAATTGAAGCTGGTGATCAAAAATAGGTGCCTAAAACTCATAACCTCGGAAGAAGTAGTTGGGTAATGACAGACCCTGATAGACTTTGTTTTCCGCTTAATTATATTTTCTATACTGATTCTGGTAAGCTAGAATGTTATCAAGAAGCGATATAGCATGAATCCAGTTAATAGCGGGAGCAAGCCATGAATGATGAGATGGCTTCACTTGAGCAAAACCAAACTTGGGATTTGGTAAAGCTCCCTGCAGGTAAAAGAGTTATGTACAATAAATGGGTAAACAAGATTAAAAATAAAAAGCTGGAGGAACAAAGAGATACAGGGCAATTGTAACACCACGAAAATTTTCAAACCATTAGACATAAATCGATAACTTAATTATTCGAATAACCTAATTAAATAAAACAGTCGTAATGTATATTAGTGCTTCTACAATAACTTAACTTCTCAATCTATTTGTTCTTAAATGAAAAGACTAAATTAAAGTGCTCGAGAAAGTAAGTTAAACAATGCTTTCCCTCACAAGGGCTTGACCAAAAAAAATAATGAAATCTACACCAACTCTATAACCAGGCTCTAATCACCCCAAGTAATGATGATTATTACCTGCAGAAGCGAACATATAAAAGTGAGCTTTTGCAAGCTTAGTAAGGTCGCTCAAGACTCAATTGAGTGATATAAAAGATTTACAAATTTAATACGATGGCAATTTAGGAAAGAGATTCAACTCAATTCTTTAAATCAGATATCAATAAGAAACACTTTTAGATACACTGTAAACAATGAAGATGATGATTGCAAAACCACACAGGCAGTCCAGGGTAACACTTTGTAAAGCCACACAGGCAGTGCTCAATAACATTGGTAATTACATATACATATGTACACTAGCCAGTCGATCAAGGTATTAGCATATGTCTTCCGCAGTAAACAGATCACCCCTATATCATCCCCAGTACAGATCATCTTTATAATGTCTCAATACACTATCTCATTTCAATCTGCAGAAATCAATAATCGCTAGTTCAACAGGTAAACTAATGTTCGATTATCAATCATGACCATCGGGAAGAGTTTTCACTGAACGATTAAGGCTCAAAGTAAGGTTTTAAAGGCAAATAATGCATTCTCGTATTAACATAATTGAGTCCAAAGAAATTTGATAACAAATCAAAATAACATATATGAATTCAAATTTGAGAAATTAGGTTTCGGATAAAAATCTTTTACATCGATTCAAGCTATGCTAAAAAAAACCTTAATCCAAGATCTTCTGGATCTAAATTAAAATTTTTCACTATCAGAATAAAATCTAACATCACAACACTGTGAACCTAATACTAATTGCTTAAACGATGCTCATCCCGACACTCTCAACACAACACAAACCAAAACAAGTCCCACTTTGCGGCCAAACCTAATAGAAAACTCTACACACTTCTTAAGGCAAAACAATACCCCTTCAAATTTATAAAAAAATTTCATAAAAGACTTTTATAGTTTAAAGCAGCATATCAAGTTAAAATATGAATTTTCTAAATTTTTAAATATTTTTAATTTAAATAATTTCTTTAAGTACAACAAAAGCCCAAAAATAGGCATTAATGTTTCTGTCTCAAATTAAAGTCTCAAAATTTTAATAATAGCTTTATAATTAATCTATATATATATATATATATATATATATATATATAGAAACTAAAATTAGAATTTAAAAAGCATTAAAACTATTTTAAAATCATATGTTTTCCTAAATCAAATGCAATACAGATAAAAATAACAAATCAACTCTAAAGTTTATAAAAATTAAACTAAAACTTCCTTATTTAATAAAAATATTATTATAAATTTTATAGAATTTAATATGAATTTTAAAGACTCAAAACAAATTTTAGAAAAGTCAAACTTGAAAAAATTATTAAATATATTAAACGATTCAAGAAAAAGATGAAATTTTACCAGTAATTCTAATATTTGCCTTAAGAATCCTTCTGTGAGTTTCAGCAATTTACTACCACCGCAAGCTATCCCACGACTAAATGGTATAATTATGTGAGCGCAGTGTACTACTCTACTGCACAAACCCATTATTGCCTACCCATCTTCTTCTTCATCCTTACTCTTTCCTGCTCACTGGTTGAAGGCACAGAACACACCATGTGCACTCCCTCACCGCCAACACACTACACACACTACACTTACATAACACAATACACACTTACTAACTAAAAACACACACAAAATACATACTTACGCAGCTTTCACAGACACCCCCCCCCCCCCCCCGAGGAAAATTAAACAAACATACACACAGTCATACAGTGGCGCACACACATACAAAGCACGCACACCTGCACAATACACACACCTGCACTCACCCGTTCTTCAATGGCTTCCATTGCAGCCCCTCCCCTACACACGTACACTCACCAAAACACACTCACGGACATCCATATCCCTTCCCCCCACACACACACTCACACATGCGTGCGCGCACACATACACACTCACGGTGCCACCATGGTTGTTCTTACAGTGACCCTCACAGTTCCATTACCTTCACAACCCCCTCCCCTCCCCTCCCCCCCCCCCCCCCACCAACCCCCACACACACACCAACACGCACACATTTTGAAAGCTCAAAGCTTGACAACCTTAAGGTCCTAATAATAAAAATTCTGTTGTACAATTTGAAACTAAGAAAATGGATGTCTAAGTTTAAGATCTACTAATTGAGAGGTGAGTGTATTCATGATAAATTATTGCAAACTTTCAAGATGAATGAAGCTCACAAGTGATGATTTTATCATAAATGATCTCTTAAAAAAATAATGAGAAATGAATAAGTGATATTATGTCTATTCAATACTATCGATCTTGGCTCGATTGAATGCTTGTTGGATAAATTTTCACCGAAATTGTTTCTTTATCATGGATGAGAATAAATTGTACCTGTTTGAAGTAGTTGGAATCAATATTTTAAAAGGCAAAAGGGTAAGGCGAGGCATTCAAACTCCCATATGGCAAGGCATAAGCCTCGAGGCGTGATGCATAGCCTTTTGGGTGTTGATTATTTAATATTTAAAATGCATACTTGTAACAATACAAAAAATAAAATATAAGTAAAGAAAAGCTAAGTTATAAATTTTATCACCGAATAATGTTAAGAAATAAGAACTTCTCTTCAACAATTCAAATCACCAACTAAATTCGAAAGTTACCTAAATTCTCACAAAAGACAAATCAATAAAAATTCAGTAGCAATTCACTAGAATGACCCCTCTAAATCATTCTGATCAATATTATCTGCATCAGCAATTTCACAATCTGGCTATCCACTGGAACATTGAGGCACCTCATCTTCTTGAATTGTTCTTATCTTGGTTGCTTGAACATGCTCTTATCCTTACCTAGTACAAACCTGAACAGTTTTTTTATAGTCTACTGACTATCACAAGTATGATTAAAACAGTCAAAATTTTATAATCACCAACCATTGCCAAGGGAACAATTGTAACTGCATCAACATCAAACAAATCCCCATCGTCATCAACAAGAAGAGAAAGAACCTTTAGGCAAGGTATGGTCTTCTTTGCCGACAGTCCATTCATACCTCAACCAGGTGTTGTACATCAGACACACTAAAGCATTCAAACTTTGATGCTTAAGTCAATTTCTCTTCTTGGTATGAATCTGTTATTAGCATAGAAATAAATTGCACGTGTTCATTAATAAAGAAAATCATAAGTTCTGACTGCAATGCGCGATTATCCTAGACCTAATCAAAACATAGATAAAAGAGATACTAAAAACATATGTACTAGTTGGTAGGTCTCCAATTCCTCTCACAAAGTGTTACACTACAAGCAAGATTAAGGACACGTTGTGTTAACTTAGGCATCTTACTTTCAGGTCTCATCCATCAATCACATATCAAATTGTTTTATATCTATGAATAAGTGGAATTAGTTGCGACCTTGTGTAAAAGTTAAACACATAAATAAACTAGACATTAATGATAAAGTTATGGAACCTAGAGTTTGTAGCTTTCCAGAATTGTGTTCCAAATTCTCCCATCAAAGTGTAATAAAGGTCTAGTTATACATCAACCTTGAGATGCTCCTTATAACTCAACATCCTATCTGTATTCATACTAGCCTTGAATCATATCTTCAAAAGCTAATTGCAATGAATGGTTGATGAAGTGGTGGTATTGATAGGTTATCGATTTTTCTCATGATAGCCCATGCTTCCTCTAATCCCCCCGCAATCATATCGTATCTTTTCTTTAGTAGAGGACACTAATACGAATTGGTAAATCATGGAAGGTCTCTCCTCAGACTCAATCTCTCTTAAAGCAAGAACCAAGAAAAAGTGTTCTCTTAACATAAATGCACATTTAGGCCAAACGGCCGCATCAAACATTATGGTTGATTTTGCCTTTATACCTTCAACCTTCCTTGATGAATTTTTAAATTGAATAGCTCGAAAAAGAACAAAGATTGGAGGGCTTATTATGCTTTTAGTACTTTAGAGAATAAGATAAGCAACCGCAAAGTTTCATATGGTTGGATTAAGAAATTTATCAATTTTGTGAAGTTCCTCGCTATACCCAACATCAATGTAAGCCATATACAAATTTAACAACCTACCTAGCTTTTTCAAGAGTTTCTGAAAAAAATTTAGGTTACCAATATCTTCGAGCATTAGATTAACGAGTGTGTAGCACAAAAAGTCCAAACTAACTTCTAGTACTTTTTATAAGTATCTTCCCCACACTAACGTATTATGAAGAATTTTTAGTGATAACATGCAAAACAATCTCCGCATCAACTTTTTGTATTGGAATCAAGATAACTGAACATCAACTCCTCATTGTTTATCTTGTTAGAAGCATGAATATACATTAAAATGCAATGTACTTGTCGCAAGACAGTTAATGAGAACCCCACTCTTATAGGATTATTTTGTCTAGAGCTTATTCAGATTTTAAAAATAATAAATCCTTACCTTAATTGCACTTAACTCCAAATCCTTGATCGTCGCAACCGAATTATGTCAAATGCACTAATACCCAAAAGTTCCAATAAGGTTCTAACAAATCATGATGTATAGGGATCTTCTTACAAACCTTAATTTGAAAATCAAAAATAAGCTTTTACCTCAAAACAATGACCAAAATTTCAAGAAGTTTCTTCCTAGAGGTTTCTCAGAAGGTTGTAGCACTCCTAGGACAGTCGAGCATATTATACGATAAAGTGTCAGAAACCTAAGAATATATTTATAATCCCAAAACTCTCAGAATTGTAAAATGCCATTACGTCCAATATGCTCAAAACAAATTCAAAAGGGTTAAACAAAGCCCAAATTTAAATTTGGTTATTTAGTCCCAGAAATTAACCACTTCTCATTAAAATCTTAATCATATCTTAAGCCCAAACTCTAAAAGGAAAAATTACAAAAAATTCTCCTAATGACAATTTATATGAAATTGGATTTAAGGAAGGGCTAAGGCCAAATCTGTGCCAAAAAGTATTACCCAAGTATAGCTCAAGTACCCAACATTTCAAAAGCATCAAATAAGTACCTAATTTTTTTTTAATTGAATGAATCCGAAGGCTAACAGAAGCTGGAAGTCGATAAAAAGTCTAGGGGTACCACTGTCTCTATTAAAAAATGTCAGTAAAGCAGATCCACGTGATCAATTGGGCATCCTTTCTCCTTCCTTTAGTTTACGTTCCCAATTCACATTGTAAAATTTTTGCATCTTTATAATCGCCAAACTACTCATTAATCCAAACCCAAATCTCTTCTTCACTATAGAAGATCAAACAGTGGAGAAGTACGAAAATTGAAGAACCATGACTGAAGATTGAATATCCAGGATGGAGTGGCAAATACAACCAGTCAGATAGGAATACCAAGGCATTCCACTTAAGGTAAGTCTTCTGAACCAACTTGAAAAACTAGGGCTATTTCTAACAAATCATTTTGGGTATTATGGGTAATTTTGATACGAACTTTGACTATAAAAGAAATGTCATCTATGTTTATTTGGTAAACATGCACTGTAATTTTCATTGGGCCTATATTATGCTTTGTTTTGTTTGATATTACGTGTATGTGTGTTGTCCAACAATGTACACTTTTTGGCAGAATATTTATATGGTCCATTTTGCTTGTTGATTATGGAGACAAAAGTGGTAACTTGTTTACTCTGAATATTCATTACAGGGGAAATTCAAAAGTTTTCCACGGAAAGCATATGACCAATTGTATCCGGAGCTCAGCCGCCCCAAACTCCCTGGTCGTTAACCTACCGGATCACATCAAACCTGTCAAATCATGTTCACTAACACATAGTTCCAAAACAGTTAATCCGATATCAACTCAAACTCTTCACATTCAGTATTACAAAATTGCTCAAACTTGAGCTATTAAGATCTAGATTCTTTACAAATTCAAGTTCTTATAGAATGAGTTGACAAAACTGACCCACACAGGGGTCTCCCTACACAGTACTGATGGGCTCATCGAGATCTCACACAGACTCTAACCCATTCCTGAACATGCTACATTTGATCTTCACCCGTAGAAGGGAGCCAAACGAAGGGTGAACTTTTGAGAGCCCGGTAAGGTCGTACAAGGACTACAAAAGAGATTATAACACGACTCCGAAAAATCCAACCGACAATGATTTTCAAAACACTTCGAACGATCAAAACTCAATGATTACCCAAAATGATCAAAGTTCATCAGAAATAGATGCAAAAATAAATATTAACAATCAGAACAAAATCCAAAACTATCAATAAAAGATCCTTTTCAAGTCATCATTTCCAAAATCATTTCCAAAATACAATAAAGGCTTCTCAGGAAATTTCAACCCAAGTACAAATCCTTCTAACTAAATACGATAAATATTTGTCAAGGGCTTTCAACCCAAGCACAAATCATTCCAGCTAATAAAATCAAAAATCAATGTTGATCCTGGGCGATTGCAATGCCATTATGGTAAGCTTATATAGTGTACACATGCATGATGTACTAAAATAATTACTAGTCCACTTAGGTACTAGCCTGCGTTTCATGCAGGATTCAACTAGCCTTATACCGCATCCTCACTAAACAGGTACCCAGGTCAACACAGAAATTAACAATATCAATGAGCGTTAACATAAGCTCATATCCCTGAAATGAATTCAGGTTCTAATAATAATAATCATACTGACATAAGTCAACATTCAAAATTTTCAAAAGAAATCAGAATTTGAAAAGAAAAATCACATATAAATAATAAAAACGAATGCTAATAATTATCGAATATAATCACAACAATTTGGAAGAATGGATACAGACAATTATCTAATTTTCTCATCACGCAATAACATGCGAGCATCACAAGATTTCCAAATAACCGATTCAGGTTCAACATTAGGGTTTTCTGGGCAAGAACATGCTGATATCAATACATAACTCAGAGTTCGGCATTAGCCATAAGTAAATCAAATGAGTACTTACGAGTACAAGTTATCAAAATAAGGGTTCGGACGAAAGTTCTTCCCCAGGGTTCAGATAGAATCCCTTACCTAGATCCGCAGCTAAATTATCCTAACTGGAAGTCTTTAGCTTTAACTTAAACGGAATAATTGAACCATTAGAATACAGCCTACAGAACAAAAGTATAACTTAATATGAACTCACACATACTCCTAAAATGAACCCCTCGCACCGCATAGGTAAAATTATCAAAACGCCCCTGAGGTGTAAAATTACCAGAATGCCCCATCTCGGACTTAAATCACCCAAACGGTCTTCCCGTAAGTAGAATCACTGAAATAAGCTTACCATATGTAAATTTATGTAAAAATACCTTTCTTAGGTCAAATTACCAAAATACCCCTTCGGGGTGGCAAATTACCAAAACACCCCTCGTTTCACTTTAATCATCAAAATGACTTTTCCATAATCAAAGTCACTAAAATAATCTTAATTTATGTAGATTTACTTCAAAATACCTCTTATAGGTAAAAATTACCAAAGTGCCCTTTCAGGGTGGTAAATTACCAAAACACCCCCAGAGTTTTTGGCTCCGAAAAATCTCAAAAATATCTTAAAATACTAATTTAATCATCCTGATATCATTTATATTCTAAAAAGTCTTTTAGAAAATTTTTACCAGAAAATTTCGAAACGATGTCTGGACCGAGCACTAAAAGGCCAGTTCCGTGAAAAATGCCTATCGATTTCAGAATGGTACAAAAGTTTAGACAATGAATGATATCAGTAAAATAAGGTTTCTATAAAATTTTCACATTAAAATAACTTGGTTTACTATGCTAAATAATTCGATAAATGTTTTTAATTGGTACCCTAATTTAGCACCCTTTGTGGATCCCGAAAATTCCTAAAAATTTCTAGAGCATACGTATCATAAAAGTATTATGGGTCACAGTTTTGGACTTTGTCTAATTCTTGCCCTAACTATTTATAAAAATTCGTGGGAAAAACTGCCTAATTATTTTTATATCTTTAGTGACGAAAATGGTTACTGTTCAAATCAACCCACATAGTCTTTCACCTTTTGTACATGCACTTCATCTTCAACCTTCAATCAATTGCACACTTGGGTGCATACTTCTCACAATCACGCATGAATTTCCTCAATAACCCATCTTAAATCAATTAAACTCATTACAATCCAATTGTCTATGCCCTTACCCATTTAATTTACGCCATTACACACAATCATACCCACTAGCAACCTGAAAACCCACACATATATATACACCATGTATATTCAACCGAATTTCAACTAAGTTTCCACAATTTTGCAATTAGGTTTCAAGATCATACCTTGATGGGTGTAGGTTCCCCCCCCCCTTCTTCTTCTTCCTTCTTCTTTTTCTTCCTTCCCCCTCTTTTTTTCTCTTCTTCCTGCTGGTTCCTTCTTGTTCCTGTTCTTTGGTTGTTCTTGACTTTCCTTTATTTCCACTTTACACCCCAACCAATTTTCTTTTGTATTTTCACTTCATAATTCTTATCCCCACAATAGTTTATTATTTTCCAACACTTAGTCAACTCAATTAATCAAGAGGTGGCAAACACTCGGCTAAATTCTTTCCAAATTGTGACACCTTTGCAAACTTTTAAATTTTACACTTTGGCCCCTTAAGTTTCTAAAATTGCATTTTGACCCCTCTAGTTTAGAAAAAATACACTTTGACCCCAAATCCATATTAACCCCCTCATTTAATCATTTAACACCTAATTGTCATCAAAATGATGCTACTTAATAAAAAAATTATGCATCTCGTTCACTATATTTTCCAAAATTACAAAATAACCTTAAAATTTTTAAAAATTATATTTTTGCCCCAAAATTCTTTTAAGCTTACATTCTCCATTAATATCCAAACATTACTCAAACTTAATGCCCGTTTATTTTTTGGGTCACGGATGATTATTTTAAACAGCTCCCGAAGTTCGAGATATTACACCAATGTATTACCATTTTAACAATTTTTTGGATTTTTATGACATCAATATTTTAGCATGAGTAAGTTTGGAAAAAAAAATTATGAAGGTTTAGGGCAACGGGGATATATGGATATGTTTTATTTAGTCCTAAATATGAGGTTATACAAAGGACTAGTTCAGCTAGAGGGTGACAACAGCTTTATTATAATACGGGGTAACAGGATTGAAAAGATGGTTATTAACATAAATCTCGTTAATTTAAAAGTAGATGAAGTGGTTAGCATGATAATAAAGTCTGTTAATGTAAATGTTATAGTTCTAGCCGTAATTATCATAAACCCACAAAATTTAGAGTGCAATTAAGGCATAATCATTTGTAACAATATTGAGGACCAACACCAACAATTGATCAACCCAACATTCTAGTACGTCATGTTAGCATAAATATTATAATGCTCAGGCTATAATAAATTATTGATTATTCACACAAGAAAGATATTAACACAATACACGTTTTTATTTTATCAAAGTCTAAGTGGACAATATTGTTCTTTACATTAAGCACTGATAAAAAATTTGCTATGCTCATAATTATCACCCTAATCTCATTATCTGCTCATTATATCGAAGCATGTCTTTTAGACAGAATTATCATTTCATAGTATTGATGACTATAAGCGCAGTCTATAAACCAATTAGTTGGTAAGGGTACATGCTTTACAAGACTCTAGGGCATAAACCCACCCCTTCCCTTCCACCCCCCCCCCCCCAACCCCCTCGCTACCCCTACAAGGATTCCACTTTAACATCGATTTACAAAAGATTACAGCAGGAAAGAATCCTACTACATCAATCTAGAGAGTACATTCAGGAAATAAGTCTATGGAAAGATATTAGTTGTTACTCTATTTTTAGAAGAATAACTACAACCCTTATGATAGCGAAGGTTAGTGGTCACTATAAATAGTTAGTAGCATTATTAACACCTTCAGCAATAATTTTTATCAACACATGTGTAATTATCTTTCGATGACCCGGCTAGCAACCAATTTTTCTTGACCTTATCACATCAATCTAAAAAATTAAAATGAGGGTGAAAGGCATGACTTCATATAATGAACTTAGCAAGCTCTAACATCAATATGAACCCTGCTCTATATACTCAATAGATGTCATTTGGACCATACATGATGTCTTATAATGACACCTAAAGGGTGCATTAATCGATGTATCCTCTATCTCACTTTAACCATAAGGGCAAATAGTTTAACAAACCCGAAACAAATAATGCATCGGCATAACAAACATTATGAATGAAGCACATAATAACAAAAATATATGCTAATCCTAACGAAATAATTTTGATTGCATTGGAAACAATGATTTTAGGGCACCATTATGAATGTGAAAAAACAAAAAAAGTAGACTTAGGGCTGCAAGTTGAGTTAGGCGTTTATGAGTTTTAGCAACCCAACCTAAGAAAACGTGAGTAAATACCCAACCTAACTCACGTATTCACATAATGGGTTATGTCCATATCACAATAGATTATCGTGGGATGGGATTTTAAAATTTTATTTATGTAAAACTCATATTTTATTGCTAACTTCCATAAAATAGCCACCGCCACCTGCCATTGATCACCTGATGTCGCCACCTCCCATAGTTGAAGCCAACCGCCAGCAGCCACCGCCATACACCTACACTGGCACCCACCAATGGCCACGTCACCTATCGTTGCTGGTAGCTATGTCGGTTGTTGCCATGTCTTACCTCCAGTAGCCACCGCTATCAACTATCCACCATTACTTTAAATTTCATTGAAAATAAAGGGAAAAAAAACCTTAGTTGTCAACCAACCCAATATAACCTGATTAATTCGATTTTTTTCTTTGGTTAAAGCTTATTAGGTTTAAAAGCATATGGGTTTTCTTAGATTGGGTGAACCCACCCAAGTTGAATCCCTAGATGTAGTTCACCGTGAACAAAGCATGTCGTATAAGTCAACACCTACAAGGGAATATTAAAAATATGATGTTCTAAAATTGGAGCCCCTAATTAAGCATCGAGCGCCACCACATGCTGGCTTAATTTTCTGGCAATTAACAATTACTTTTTAATATTTTTTAAGGAAACAAAGATAAATATGAATTAACCAGAGTCTCAAATTTAAAATTGGTTGGGTGGAGGGGGCTTGGCAACCACCGAACGTGTTCCCATATGGGGCCATATATGCCCTTAAAAGTCTTTTTCCAATTTTATTTTTCAACTTTCAACACAGCTCAGTTAGCAGATAACTAGCTAGCCAGATTGGCTCAACTCACTGAACTAGCACTGGCTCAGATTAATTGTGCTGCAAAGAAGAGTCGAGTTAGCTTGTCATCCTACATAAACTAATTTCTTTCATAAAACCCTTTTTTTCTCTTGACCAAATGTTTACCGTTGTATCTTAGGCTATCTTTGTAGTTTTCATAACCTTTTGGAATACTTTCAAATAAATAATATATCTTTAAGTGTCTTTTGGGTATTTACCAAACTTAGAGATTTAAAGGATAATCAGTTTCAGTTTTATTGGTACTTTTAGTTTTGGCTTCCAACTCACAATAGGTAAGAGATCATAAATCCACTTTAATGATAAGGAGGACTGCAACCAAATTAGAATTGTGTTTTTGAAGATTTTAATATAAATGAGTTGATTCCATTATTTTATTAAAAACTTACACAAGTTTATGAAGGTTACTACATAATTGAGGTAATAATTATACGCAATACATCTCGATCAAATTTATAAACCCATGTGTTTAATCGTGTGTGTTTCTTAGATTTTGGTTTTGCATACCAAGTCAGTGTAATGTGTCTCAATTATCTCCTTTTTCTCAGTTTTATTAGACTTGATTTGATGCATTGTTAATATTCTTGCCTCTCTTTTAGTTTCTGCTAGAGTTGTCAAATGGGCCGGGCGGCCCGCGGCCCACCCCGGCCCTGCCCCTTTCTGGCCTGGGCTTGGCCCGGCCCATACATGAACAGTGCTGGCCCGACCATTTTAGGCTTAGAGCCTGGGCCAGGCCTGAATTTTTCTGAAAAAAGCCCAGGTTTGGCCCGGGTCAGGCCCGGCCCGGGTTTGGCCCGGTTCTGACCCAGGTCAAAGTGGCCAAAGAATTGTTTTTTCTTTTCTTCTTCCAACGACAAGCACGTGTACGAATAAAAAATGAAAAAAAAAAGGTAAAGAAATAAAGTGACGCGTTTGACCATTTCTAATAGCAACATGGGGATTAAGCTAACTTGACTTATAGGTAGATCAAGATTGGGACTTCTTTATCACTTCCACACTTTGCTCTTGAACCCATTTGTGACTGGCCTTCATCACAAAAAATCACCCCTTTTTCAACAAGTTTGCTGCAACAACTACTGTAATACCAAGCCATTAGTGAGAGCACTCTCTGTATCAGCAGCAGCAAAAATGGTCAAGGCCATTAGGGTTCATGAAGTTGGTGGCCCTGAGGTCCATTTCTCTCTGTCTCTCTCCCGGTATCTGTGTGTATTTGTGTGTGGATATCATACTTAACATATGTAGTTTGCGATTTAATCCGCTGACTCTTTTGAAAGTAGCCGCTAAATATTGAATAACAAGAAAATGTCAACAAAAAAAAAAAATTGGGCCCGGGCCCGGCCCAAGCCCGGCCCTAAATGTTGGGCCTAGGGCCTGGGCTTGGACCGGGCCCAGATATCCCCAGAGCCAGGCCCGGCCCGGTCTGGTTGGCAGCCCCCTTGGCCCGGCCCCAGCCCGTTTTGCTCGAGGCCCAATGGGCTTGGGCTGGGCCGACCCATTTGACACCTCTATTTCAGCAGTCACCAATCATTGTACTGTTACTGTGCCTTGTTGACTTTTCTTCTTTGATGGCACATCTGCCTACCAGTTAATTGGAGGCAATATTCACATGTCTTCATTATGTGATGGTTACTGTTTTAGTCACGAGGAACCAATCATTAAGGTTCACTTTTTAGATCTCCTTTTGCCCAAGAAGAAGTGAAAGGCCCTTCTTTTCTTTCAAAAATCAAAGCCAGCACCTTAGCCGTGCATTTGTGCTTGTGTGACACACTATGTGTCACTTTACTATTTGTATGTGTCCTTCTATCTTCTTTTAACACTGCAACTTCATTTTTGCATTTGTGCTTATGTGTCACTTTACTATTTGTCCTTGTCCTATATTCTTTTGACGCTATAACTTCATTTTGGTCATTTTTCGTCTAGCTCATGTTAATTCGGATTCAAGCAATTCAACTTCCATTAAACTCGAGAGTATTTTTCTCAATCCGTTAAGCTGCCCTACTTTGAATGCAATGTTTAATATTTTGTGGTTCACATGCATATGAGATACTTTGATGTCCATTAAACTCCTTTGAATTAATTTTTAGAACTTAAGCATGCTTAGGTTAATGGTAGCTAGCGGCAAATAACACTTCATTGCTTTCAATTTACGACCAACCAAAGGAAGAACGAAAAAAGGATATATCAAATAATGGCTCCAGTAACAATCAAAATCGAAGTGTATCTGGCCTTTGAGTTTTAGCCTCCAGAGCCGCTTCTTAATCTTCCGAGTGTGTTTGTGCCCCTAACTGCACGAAGAACTCTTCCAACGAGCACTTAGCCTCCACCAAATACATCTCTTCTAGGAAACAATCACTCTCATTATTTTCTAGTCTATATTCATCTCAAAAGCATGCTAAAGAGAATGAGAAGACTACGAGGGATACAAATAATTTTTATGCCTAAGATTCTATGGAAGGTGTAGGGTCTTTGCTTTCTATCAAAGTTTAAATAAGACAAGTTACTTGAAGAAGACATCCCTGAACAAAAGACTTTCCGAGAGGCAAAACAAGCCTTGTGCATAAGAGTTCTTGTTTGAAAATAAGATCCAGCATGATAGTTGGGCAGAATGATTTTCTTTTAGACGATCTGCTAGGATAAGTTTTATGCCTAACATTTGGACGAGCAGCAAAAGCTAATGACTAATTGAGGCTCACAATCAGAACTACATTTACTGATAGATTTAGCACCATGCTGAACGAAAGACCGCATACCAATTGCCTCAACTGGTTAAATCAAGGGTACCAAAATTTCTCCAAATGGCCACCAAAAAATCAGTAGAAACCGATCAGCTTAATCCCAAAACTGTACCCTCAAGTTTACCTCTAATATAGTTTTAAATTTTAATACCCAAGTTTGAAGGTGCGCCAAAGATGTACCTAACTTTAAAAAAAGGTAGCAAATCAATACATGGGCTGACGGACGACGGATGCCGTTAAAAAGTCTGAGGGGTAGGACCGTCGATAACAGAAAAATAGATCTCAAAAACACGTTGATTTTTAAAGAAGTACCTAACGTTGAAAAAGTTACCAAATCAGTACCTCGATTTTTTGTCTTTCTTAATTTAATTAAAACAAAAACACAAAAATACATTTTAAAAAAAACATTCAATTTTTTTGTCGTCCTTAATTTAATCAAAAACACATGGCACTATTTTAACCTTTTGAATTTTTTTATCTTCCGTAATTAATCATTAAAAATCAATTTTTTATCCTCCTTAATTAATTATTAACTCTCTCTCTCTCTCCCTCTCCATCTCTGCCCCTCCCTCTCCATCTCTGCCCCTCCACATAAGCCACAATTTCCCTGTCATCTTGGAGCCATCGCCATAATCATTTGTCATCCTCATCGTCCACACAGCGACCCACTGCCATCACCATCGGTCTTGTCACTGCACCACTTACATCGCTAACCCATGACCACCGATCTGGCCATTGCCACCTCCCACACCAGCGAACGCACCACCATCACCACCGATCTAGCGACCACCATTACTTACCAACATATTTACCACCATCGTCTCTGATTGCTGGCATCCAGATCAATTTCCAATCACCGCACGTGCTCACATCCATGACCCAAGACGTGCCGGCGTCGGCGAGCCTAACACCACATAATTGGAAAATAAAATAGCAAGTACAAAAATGAGTAATAACCCCGAGTAGAGGCTGGTACAATTCACCGTAACTCCTATGGAGCGGCATCATCACTGCCGGTTGACTGAGCACCATTTTTCGAAAACTGGAGTACTTGTGATAACACGACATTTCTGCATAATCTTCACCTTTCGAGTGACACAGTTCTATAGAATTCGTAGCTTGGTTGTAGATAGAGTTTTCAATGGTACTGGCTGAGCTGATTTGGGAATTTGGGAGAACCGTAATAATGAAGTGAATGCAGGAAACCAGGCACCTACTAATTTCATTTCAAGGTTTATGTATTTTTCTTCAAGCCTCTTACTATGTGCAGTGGTGTCAGTAGTGTGCGGTGGTCGACAGTGTAGTGTTTGAGGCGGCAATGTTGGGTTTGTGATGGTGCTGACCACACAGGTGCTAGGTTTGTGATGGCAATGGTGACACGTAGTGGTCGACGGCGATGTTAGGCGACAACAATGGTGGTGGTAATGGTTAAGTGGTTTTGGTGGGTTATGGTAGTAATAAGGGTGACGGGTTATGTATAAATTGGTGAGAGAGAGAGTGTTTTTTTTGTTTTGAAAACAAAAAATCGAAGTATTTATTTGTTACGCTTTTTCAAAGTTAAGTACTTCTTTAAAAATCAACGTGTTTTTTAAATCAATTTTTCTTTTATTGACAGTCCTACCCTTCGAACTTTTTAATTGCATCCATCGTTTATCAACCGAGATACAGATTTGGTACACTTTTTCAAAATTCAATACTACTTTAACGCACATTCAAACTTGAATACTAAAATTGTACTGGAAGTAAATTTGAAGGTACAGTTTTAACATGAAGCCAAACCGATCTTCAAAAGGCCAGGATTACAAGGTCAAAAGTCCAAGAAATATCCTCTACCTTCACCTGAACCACAAGCGCAAACCAGGCCAAAACAAAGCAACGGATCTAAACTGTTGAAGCTAGGAACGCCCACAGGGCATACAAGGCCAACGGAATTCCCGGAATCTCATCATCGCTGGAACATTGTGAACCCACGAACTAACCAGATGTACAAATGAACACTGCATGCAGTAGCAGTTCCTTGCCCTATCACCTCTCCAGAGCCGACTGAAACTACGTCAAAAATTGTCGCTCAGCCATAGCTCGAGCGCGCCAGATCTGAAATAGAAGTGAGCATGCAGACGCCAAAGCTGCTCCATGCCTTGCGCCATTTCTAGAGCCAGCTCAAACCATATCAGAAATTGTACCAAAACTGTTCCTAATTGCCGCAACCACGAATTTTGGCGACAGTACAGGAGATCAAGGTTCATCACAGTGACATGGAGATACCCAGAGAAAAATGGAGAGAAACATAAGCTAGTCAAATGGGGAGAGCTTGGACGAGTGACAGGAGTCTCATCGGGAATTGGCACAATCCCACCTGAAATTGCCGTAGCTCATTTTTAGAATGAGATGGCTAATTACACATAGTCTGACTCCGCTCAAGGCTTAGGATTTCAACTTCTACAGAGTCGGCAATGAGAAATAAATATCCTCAAATGAATGGGGATGCAAGTGAAAATAACTGTGGCTAAGTTTGAGTAAACAAGGGCGCATGGTGCATGATGACCCTAACAAAAAAGTAACAAAAAGTTTGTGCATCAATTAACTGGCATAACCATTGATGAAATTCCATACGTATAACCAAGAACAAATTCTTGGAAACACCAGATACAAAAAGGGATCCCTGTAAGCTTGACAGAAATGGAGCAAGGTTTAAAATTGTTATGCAAGGGAAGCTACATTGCCTACCAAATCAATGATGTTGATGCTGCACCAACAAGCACACACATACATGGACGCGTGCACACAGATGCATCAAAAATGCATCTCAAGAATATTTCAGTACACGCTCATTACTCAAACAGAGGTATTAAACACCAGCTGCTAAACACTGCCTTTTCTTTTCCTTCGCTTTTTGTCCACCGGATGTATGAGCTACATAACGAAGGGAAGGGGTCATGATAGAGAGGGGATTGGTAAACTAAAACAGTGGACACCAGTACACTACGAGAAGGGTGGAGAGGCTGTCATAGCTATTACATCATGAAACCTTGGCACCTGAATTTGTAGAATGCTTTCTTAGAAACCAAACTCGTCTCGCCAGGTGGTTATGGAAGATGGCAGAAATTTGACTAATAACACAACTCCAGTCTCTTTCCGGTAACCTCAGTAAAACAAAACTTAGACAGTGGAGAACTAAGATGGGCCTGTCACGCCAGGAAAGAGTTCTGATATTTTATTAAAAACATCCATAACCTGGAAAACAAACACAGAAGAGAAAATTCATTTCCAGAGTGAGCATCTGCAATTTATCATGTTGAACAGTGTTCTTGCGTTTGGAAAACCCCCAGAAAATAATAAATATAAAAGCTTTATCAGCTCAGAGGCGCATAAATTTGATCATAATTTTCATTTTCAATGAAAAGAATGTCAGATTAGGAGGGAGAGATTAGGGGAGGAGGCCGGGAGAAGGGGGGGTAAGGTGGAGTGGAGTGGATTGGATTGGTAGATTACGAAGAGCAAGTAAAGAAAAGGCCCTTTTAAAGTTTAGTGATCTGCTCACAACTAAAGGAATATACAACAGTATGCCTTCTTTAATTTCTGCCCCATCTCTTTGTAAACCGAGCAGAAAGAAAGCTGGAAAACAATTTTAAGGTATTGTTTCTGCTCACCTCCTTATCATTTTGATACTTTCCAATGCTCAAAGGATTCTGCGAGCACTGCAAGAATAAAGAAGTATTAGACGTCATAAATCCCATCGTGCAAATATAAATTTGGAGCACATGTAGATACAGGCATAGGAAGGAAAACAAAAGGTATATAAAGTAGGACATACGTCCATGATAGCTGCTTGAACCCTCGGATTTTGAAATGCCATGGCAACATCCGGATTGGCCATGATTTTTGAAATAACTTCTTCAGGTGTAAGCCCAATTTGATCTGCATAGATTAATTATCAATAAATAAGAATGGCTAGTATGGACAAATCAATCAAATGTAGAACAACTTTGGTTCTTATTTATTTGATTACACAAGATAAGAAAGGTTATGACATAAGAGGATATTTAGTATAAAGACTTCTGCATTAATTTAGTCAACAAGTCACCGGTTTGGGAATTTGAGCTATGATTCAAACCACTGCAGAACAAGTGAGATTGACGAAACCTTCGTCAGCCAATATACTAGGCTAGTGGACCACTGATCCTAATCAAAATAGAAAGTTTTTGAAGCACGTGGAGAAATCAAATGCGCCAAGATCTCCATATGTTTAGCACCCCTCTGGAAATTATTGTTACATTGGAAAAGGAAAAAAGAACAGTCTAAGACCAAGAAAAGGCATAGCTTTCCTTACAAAGAAGGATATACTGAATCATGAACCTCCATACTGTCTACAATTGAGATTAATGTAACTTTTGTGTTATAATGTTTCTATGTGATTTGCATGTTCTCGTCATATTGTGTTCAAAAGATTGTACAAATAGAAAGAATGTGTTATTGCAAGTGAATGTCATATTAAGTATTTCACCTGAATAGAGCTCTGTGTACTAAGATGAATTGCAAATTACATGCATACACTTGATACGAGCGGTTGTGTGGATGTAAGAGCTGGGGGGAAGGCTGGCAAGAATGGAGCAAAGGCCTTCTGCCAAATGAGATCTATAATGGCCAAAAACCTAGTAGGTTGACCTCCTGCTGCATTTCACTGTATTTGGAGTGTCTGATTGGGCCTCCTTTCAATCATGCCACAATGGGAATTGATCAGCCTCATTTGTGAGTGCTCAAGTAGAACCCTTTCATCGTGGATGGTAAGTAATAAGAAACAGTGATCAGTGACTTTCAGTGTAGTGCATAAGGCATGATCAGTGAATATCAGCGATAAATGAACACCGGTGGTACGTGATCGAGTGATAGTTAATGCAAATGCATAGTGCATGCCAATGACAAGTGAATTAATGTTGTACTGATTATTTCTAAATGCATAACTAAAATTTATTTGATTGTTTGTCACTATATGTTTATCAGAATTATCACATGAATGTAAGTTAGGTATATGATTATCAGGCGCAGTGGGGAACTACTCCTTTCTCTGTCCATATCGTCTGCTATGGGGAATTTGCAGGTTGTTTTCAGGATTCATAGTGCAAGATTGGTTAGCACTTTAAGGCATGGGAACTGGTAGTTGATCGTCGGGAGTATGGGACTGTTAGTTGAATTAGTAATAAGCGAGAAATGTATGCGTAAGGAGAAGAAGTTTTTTAAAGTTAGCTCTGCGCTGATTACTTTTAGTGGATCGCTAGCATGTTATGCCTGTTTTGGGGCGAGAAATGGCACATTAAAGGAACTTTTCTGGCACCATGTGCCTTTAAATACAAGCCGGAAATGTGAATCCAAATAGGGAAGACCATGCACCTGGCATCCAAGATACTCACCTAGACTCAGGTACATCCCCCACCATCCAGAGAACAAATTCACCCGTGACTTTCCACCATGAGCATCTTAAACGATAAACGTGAGCACATAATTGAAGTGTCCTACTAAACCACAATCACTGTCAGATCTAACTTGCAAACACACCTTCTTACTTTATTTTCCTCTTCAATATCATACCATATCAAGCGTTTTAAGGAACACACCCCTCCACCAAAAATCCTAATGTCTAGCTAGCTCTTTGCCTTAGGCTACGCACCAAGTTCATTAGCCTAAAAAATCCCTCACATTGATTGCCCCTTCTATTATCAGAATAAACCAACAGATGGATGATTTAAAGCAATGTCTTGACCGTAATGACCTGGGTCACAGGGCAGTGGTTCAACTGTGGGGTCCACCGCTCTCGTACCATGACGTCATACTTATAGCTAACAGAAAACTTAATTATCACCATATTTAAAATTACAAAGAAATAGCTTCAGAAAGATACTAAGAGATCCATAAAGGTCATGTAAATCTGATTTCTTCTTAGTAAGACAAATAAAGCAAGTAATTACTACTAACTGCGATTAGCCATATCATATGTCATATGTATGAAAAAAGAGGGGGGGAAGCAATAAACGCTTTGTCTAAGAGAGTTGGAAAAAGCATTAATTGCCTTGTCGCATGTGTATAGAGGGAGCGAGGGAGGGAAAGAGGAAGTGTGTGTTAGCGCAACAATTTTTTATCAAAGAGCTGGCTTTTAAGCTCCAATTGGACCATGCTAGCTCGTTCCATGTCACTATTCAGCAGTTTTCTTCCGGTCCAAGCGGTTTTTCCCTGTTTTTGGCCTACAAACAGTTTTGATGTGCAACTGGACCAGAAAAATAACCGGTCTACCTTTTTATAATTTGAACTGGCCGGTCCTGTCCGGGTTTTAAGACATTGATCCAAAGTACTACTGGATGATGCATCACTAACACAACAGCAGAATTTTAGAATCCAAGGCTTCATTAGTCTACATGACTTATCTCCCTTCAAGCTCTATGAATCTCACACCACCTTCTTCCACTAGTTTACACCATTTGATGCATATACAGCTGAATCCAATATTTAAGATCCTGGCAACAACTGGCGCAGCGAAATGATAAATAAATATACTTGACAATGATTAAGTCAACTGCCATCTCCCTTAGCACGTATGACTTTATCACATACAGGAAATATGCCTAACTAGTAACTCCACTTAAAGAACAAAAATTCAACCAGTTTATTAGAACGACGGAGACTGATTAAAGTACCGAATACCTGATCCAATGCATCAAGTAAAATCTAGTTCACATCTGAACGTTAAAAAACCCATAAGAGCGACCCCATTAGATCAGCTGCTTATTCCAACTTCCCATTGGTGCATCCATACTCTTTTCTTAAATTGCACAATCCCATCTTAGCTCAATCTTCTTTGCAAAAAACCACACTATTTTCACAGTTTTACTCAAACCGTTTGACTCAGCACTTCAGAGGATAAGCTAAGGTCATCATCGTTGCCCTTCTATTAAATTAATTCGGTTCGGCTACATGAATCCTTTTCTTCCACTCTCCATATCAGAGCATATGTTCTTCGATAAAGTCCTAGCAACAAGCCGTCTTCTCATTTTATCCTTTATATACCCCTACCATGTCTTACCCGATCAACTTGGCACAAATCACTTCTTACATGAATAAGAAATGAGGATACTTAAAGGCCTATGTTGGATCTAACCAAACCATCTCAGGCAATGTGCCCACATTTTTTCCTTGATTGGCGCCACACCTACTTTGTTCCGAATATCATCAATTCTTATTCTATCCCTTCTCATGTGGCCGCACATCCTCCTAAGTATTTACATTTCAGTGTTACTTATCTTATGGGCATTGTGTTTCTTAGTTGCCCAACTCTTGTAATGCAAGGAGACATCTCAAACCACATTATATTAGGCTCATCATAGAGGCTCCATAGGCCTCTTTAGTCAGTCTATAGTCAGTGTATCCTTGAAAGTCTTAAATTCTCCTCGTTCAAACTCCACCAAATAGTTCACAGATGTCTCACCTTTGCCAATTTCTCGAAATATCTAAAGGCAGGTGCACCTCATAGCTTAAGGGAAAGGCCCCAGTATCAATGCATAGTTTCTTTGGATTTAGGTTAATGGAATGTAACTATGTTCTCCACCAATGGTCAACCTATCAAAACCCTCCTTTACCGAGCCTAGGACCGGCTATGTATATAAGTGTGCCATCTCAGTTAGAGATGCTACAGAGGGGGAGCGGGGATTAGAGAATCTGGGAGGGAGGGAGGGAGAGAGAGGAGGGAGGAACTCTACTCAAATCATCAGATACGGTCTACTTAGAAAGGAAGGATAAATTTTCATCAGATAAGTTCTACTTGGAAAGGAAGGGATACATTTTCATTCAAATTATCAGGTAAGGTTAGTTTACATATGTTTCTCCCCGTGTAACCAATTCCTAACTCTAATTGAAACTTAAAACTCGAATACAACTGAGCTATGAAGCACCGGTGCGGCAGTTTGGGGGAAGCACCAGCACCGGATGCACGCCAGGTGCGGCATGGGTGCGTGTCCGAAACTTTTTTTTTTTCAATTTATTTTTTGGATCTTGGGCGCGGCTTGGACACGCACCCAGGGATTTTTGGTAGAGAAGAGAAGAAGGAACCTGCGCCGGAGCAGCGAGGGTCTTCCGGCAGGACAGGCGAGCGGCGGCGAGGGTCTTCCGGTGATCGGCGCCCCTCCTTGCAGAGATCAGAGGTTGACGGCTATGTTATATAAACAGGGATAAACTTATAAGCTAGGGTTTCTTTAAGGTTTCTGTTTATTATGTTTAACTCCCCCACTTTGTTAACAATCTTTTAAAATGGCCCCACAATTTTTAAAAAATAACAGAACTTCTACAGACTGTCATATTCAATTATGCACTTTCAATATTTCTAAAGTAGCCCTCAAAATTAACAAAATACCTTATTGTTTGTCTAAAATAGCATTATTTTTATTACATATAAAAAATATATATTAATAAATTTTTGCTGTATCCCTGCCGCATCCGTATCCTATTTTTTGAAAAAATGACGTATCCGCGTATCCGCCCCCGCACCGGAATCCGTGCTTCTTAGCAACTGAGCAAGAAAACAAAAAACACCCCAGGTACTGGGGGGGCGTTTGGAGGTAACAGGCTATCATGTACCTTTATTAACTGTTGATAGCAGCTTAGACACGACAATAAGCATGACATTGGTAGAGTTACAGAAAAAGCTAAGATACACTGCAAAACTCAAACAACGACAGATTGAGTTTCTCCCCACCGGAGGTCCATTATGGTGGATTATCAGGAAGAACATCCTGCAAAAATTTTTCAAAACCCCTAATTTTTGCCCAGGATGCACATTTGGGTAGTGTTGGCTCCCTCCCTTCCTCATTTTCCCCTACAACTCCCCACCCGCCACATGAGTCCCTGTCCCCAAGTGGTTAACATAATTTTTTCCATAACAAACCTGAAGTGGTACGTTCTTTAAATAATTTTCTCCATAATTATTTAAAGAATGTACCTCAAGTACATTGCATTGAAGGGAATGAGAACGAGCTACTATAAACCTCTCATAAGAACACCAGTACTATATCACAATTTAAGAAGTATACTGGAGGATTGGTAAATAACAAGAAGCGTAGAAAGAGAATCCAAAAGCTCAGGAAGCAGAGACAAGGTCTGACAAACTAAAAATTATCCAGTACAATAACTACTGCCCAAGAGCTTGTTTCCTAAAAGGAATGTAAGCAGGTTGACATCAAAGTTGTCTTATCCTCGACAAAGGAATGATCACTGCAGAGTATACCAACAAAAACAATCTTTTAACTCACCAAACTGCTGCTTGACCTCAGGACTGCTAAGATCAAAACTCTTCAAGGAGTCCATCATTCTGTTGTCCCATTCAGTACTTCCCCCCATGTTATTTCTGAAACGAAGAAACCAGTGAGGCAACAATACAGCAATGAACCAACTAGATTAATTTTCATGAGGCAACAATACGGCTGCAACCTGACCATTTGAACGGGAAGAGGAAGAAACTTAATGATTAAAAGATTCAAGCATAAAAGAAATGCAACCATGGAATTCCAACCAGTTTACTTTAGATACTTGATATCAGAAATTGGCATCCAAATATTATTAAGCGGGAGATGCTAATGTATAATTAAACATATTACATAACGAGGAAATCAAACTCTTTGCTGCAGGTATCCTAGTAAGCTAACGAATTAAATCAAAACAGAACTACTCCTAACTTTTATATATATAGTTATACTATGCTCAAAAGTCAAAACGACACTTGAAGAAGAAACGTAACAATCAGCACCACCAATACATACATGCACATTCATGTAAATATGAATTGACAAAAGCGCAGCACCATAATGTTTCTATAGTAGCAGGCGAAGGAAAATGTTTTTGATCAAATGAAATCATGATAATGGACTGATCACAAAAGAAGTTGTCAATCTCCAACTTTTCACTCTAGTTTTAAAGCGATGCAGCAGCGGTAGCATAAGAAGTTATGTTGGTAGCATCAGTAACCTTAAAGGAAAGATTTAAGCACTTAAACAACCCATGTCGAAATGTTCACATAGGAATACTATTCCATACTATATATAATAGCACAAATGGGGTTAGACGGCATGGCATGACTTTTCTTTCCCCGCACCCTTTTCCTTAACAGTATTTCATCTTATCTTAGCTTTAAAAAGTGTAAGGTTCTTTTTTATCTTTGAAAAGTTCAGATGCCTTCCTTAATGACCCTTGTATTCTTTCCCTCAAATATTCTTTTTCACATAGCAATGTTTCAACTTAGCTTCCAAAATCGTGCAGGGCTCTTTTGACCTTCGAAAAGTTAGAATTTCTTATTTTCCATTTAGGTTTAATTTACTACTCATTTCATAGCTTCCTACTGCCAAAAACCCTTTTTTTCATAACAAAGCTTATTCTTAGCTTTCGAAATTGCATGGTTTTTTGGGAAAAGTTCCAATCCTTTTCTTATTCTTTCCCTTAAATATCAGTTTTATAATCATGTTTCACCTTCCTTTGAAATCGTCAGGACTTACTTGACCTTGGAAAAGTTCCAACTCTTTTTAGATTTAGCATTTTAGGTATAGTTAGTACTACTCGTCCCATAGTTCCCTATTACCACTATAGAAGTGATCGATAGAATTACGGCAAACTCCTAGGGTTTTCATGGAGGCGACAAGAGGAGAAAAGAAGAAAAAACAAAACAGAGTTACATCTTGACCATGCAAATAATAGTAGTCTTCAATTTAAAAACTGTAAAATACTATCTAATGTTTTCACGAGTCTGGCAGCTTCTCCATCTTCACCACTGAAAGATTCTTCCCCGGCTATAGTCAATGACGAAAAATTATTGCCACCAAAGCAAGAATAATAAGCAGGTCAGAAAAACTATAAGGTATAGTATTAATTGCTCTTATGCAATTGTGAGGTTACAAAATGGAGTTGACTAGGGTCGAAAAAGTCGGGCCAGCCTTACTGTGTCGAACTATTCCTACGTCATATAGGCAACCCATTTTGTAGTCATGGCCGTTTCGAATCCTCAACAGTTTGTAATAGCCGATGCCTTCCTTTTGAAAGTACGTATAAGTGTTTACTCACATGATTATCAATTACGTTAAATTCACAAGAACATAAAGTTTGTATCTATCTTTGTTAATCTGTAGACTAAAGCTTAGCATAGTTATAGCAGTTAATAAGCCATTACAAAGGTTTGCAAGTAAGTTTATTTATGCTGAAATTATCCGGTACCATGTCGTAAGTCACGAAGGGCAGACACCCAAAGGAGCAAGTTCATATGTTTCTATGTAATTAAAAAGGCAGTCCTCTCATGCATAATATAGTAATATCACGAGTTAGGGTGGTTTCAGTATTTTGTGCTTTATGTTATATTATAACAACATATAATCTGCTTAAGAGTTGGTTTTCATATTCGATCCTTGAATTTTAAAGTAGCATTTGGTCTATAAGAGTTGAGTATTTTGTGGATTGTAATGGTGGAGGCATAGTTGAAAAGAATAGGTAGAAAGTATCAAGTTTAGTTGGACGACGTGAGCACGGGCACGGGGAGCGTAAGTACCTGAAAGAATCTAAGTTTGGGAGCGGCTTGAATAAATAAATGCGTAAAGAGTATTACCATTTGGTTGATATATTTAACCCTTAATTATAATGTACACACTTTCTTTGAAAGTACCATAAGCGACAGTGAATTATTACTTTGTATTCGTCACATCAAGTGACTAACAGCTGCTTGCTTTAAAATAATGAAGGTAAAAGTAGTCCGCTGCTGCTATTCACTTCTCGAGACAATTCTAGGCAGCACATATCCCATCTAATGGGGTTAGACAAGGGACCCACATTGAAATAAAAATTAGAGAGAGTACACTAATTGACAAGTTCGGTTATCTCGATCAAGATAGTCAGCAACAGACAAGGAGGCATTAAGGACTTGAAGGAAGAGGAAAATAACAAATTGAGTCGAAAAAGGCTAGATTTTTAGGTACTCTCTCACTTATTCCATGCATCTCTATTCAGCTAACGGGATTGAGTTTCCATGTTAGATTGGGACGGGATCCATCCTGACTTGGATCGCAAAAGCAAGTTTCCGAGAGAGAAGCGTCACCGTATGAGCAGTTTCCTACTACTAATGTATCAAGTGCCAGGAGGGGTAAGAAACACTTCAAAGCTCGTCAACCGGAAACATAAAATTAAAAGGTAAGACAATTTTTTTCTCGATTAATTTTTAATCATCGAAGTATTGGGAGAAGAGTAATTCGTCTATACACGCGTTGCATAAATACGATCAGGTTTAAAAGATAACGATTTCAAAAGTTGGCCATGTATCTGCAAGTATGAAGCACCAGTATGTTTTCTTGATGACTATTTGTATTGCCTAATAGCTTGTGGTGTATGCCTAAAATATCCTATTTTTATTTCATATATATTGATTCTCATGCTTTCAATTATTTCCTTTTGGTTTGCTTACCGACAGACTGATGAGTTTCTTTTTCTTTTAGTCAAGTAAAATCCCGTTCATAATATGATGCCAAAACGGGTCGTGACCTGTGTATACAAACATAAACACAGTCAACTGTCAACTGACGGTAGGAAGCTATCTGGAAAAAAACAAAACCCACAAAAGCGTCGCAAAAGCAGAGAAGTTATCATTGGCGCGGCATAAAAAAAAGGTTTTTTTCTTAAATAAAGGCAACCCTCAAAATCATTCTGACCAAACACACCAAAGAAGGCAAGGGAGAATCATGCCTGGCGCCTACAACCTCCTTTTCTCTGCTTAAAAAGCGACGAGAACCTAGAAAGGTCTATAATCAAACAAGGTATACTCAACTCCAACTCTAATAAGCAGTACACAACCGGATTCATTGACTCAAAATTATGCTTGCGCATAACACAAAAACAATATACTAACCTCCTCTTCCGTAAACCCAAGCTGCCTCCTAGAAAGGAGGCACACATAGTTTCTGTGACGAATTCCGAATATACTTTTAAGGATAAGAAGAATCGCCATATACCGAAAAAGGGATACTATAACGAGCTGAGAAATGCTTCCAGGATACCATATCCTTCACCTCTTGATTCCCCTTCGTCAAGTGTAAGGGTTTCAAGAACGATTATACCCGCAACAACACTCTTAATCATTGAAAGTTCATTAAAAATAGGATGCCCAAGCAATACCATGACTTGCAAAGGACAACCCATTTGTTACCAACTAGGAGGATGCACATGCAATGCACGTGAACATTAACCATGACAAAATAAGATTATGCTGTAGAAAAGTCATAACTCCATGTATGCTCTAGATTAGGGCAATCATTTTGTTGTGGTTCAAGTATAAATCTTAATATAACTGAAGTCAAAAGTGCAAGTTGAAATTAAGATGTATATTCATAAGGAAAGCTCTAATAATATTATGAGTTCATCTAAAGAATATTAATAGTCTCCCAACTACCTTCATCTTGCATAACATTTATAAAACGTAAAAAGGATTACGTTGATTTGATGCCAATGATGGCTCATCTTCGGATAATGGTCTTACCTACCAATCTTTAAAGTAAAAACAGTTCCTTTGCAAGTAGAGGAGGAGTAGCTAGGCGAAGTAGTTAATTGTCATATCCTGTCATGTAAGAAGAGCTTTGTACCGTGTTCTTATCTTAAATTGATGCATTTAGTTTAAAGTTAACAACCAACAAACTAATGTTCATCTTTTTGCCTGCATCCATGTAACCGTGGTTTTTCTACTTTAACTTTCAATAATTTTTTACTCGTTTCTGGTATTTATATCTATTTTTATAGTGCAACTTGATGAACAAAATAGTTTTTGTGAATGTATCACAAATCGTCCTTAGTCACCTCATTTCATCAAATGTTTTTCATATTTAATTTGAGAAATATGTGACTATAAGATTAGTATTTAACACGTTTACTCTTTAATTACTATAAGATTAGTATTTAACATGTTAAGTTTGGATTAGAGAATTACTAATGTTTGGATGACAGACTTAAGATATGGAATTAACGCAACATATGTATAATACAGACAAAAATACATGCATACATACATATGTATACAATATCAGGTTTTAAAGCTGAATATAGGAAAGCTAGAGGATAAAATTAAGCATGTCTAGTTTTTAAATCTTTTTTGTTTGTTGAACCATGCATATTACCATATATATTTGTCGTCATGTAAAAGGCTGAACCATTTTTCTTTTTCTTTTTTTATAAGTAAATTTATTATAAAAAAAACCGCTAGATCGAAAAGGAGGCGGAAATCTTACATATAAGCTTTACACGCGCTAATCACCTATCTATACACGGCAACAAGCTGTCCATGAAATCTAAAAAGGCACCATCGGACCTAGAAGAGCCGTCCTCCGCCCAGCAAAAAAGAGTGGACAACAAAGAAGCCTTAAGAATAGACAAAAGCTGTTCAACTCCCTCCAACATTCGCATATTTCCCTCTCTCTCCAAATACAACAATTATCGATAGAACAACATGAGAGCAAAAGTCATCTATCTTGGAAGAAAATTGTTATCATCAAGTCATCATTTGAGAAAAGTTAATTGCTCTACTTATGTCATGAAATATTATCGTCATCAAAGTCTTGCATAATCTATATAAAGCATTAAGTTGTGAATGAAAATGAACATACATCTATTTTATAAATGATGAGTTTTATCAAAAATAAGAGACATCTATGTTTTAATTATAGCATTTATGAGTAGTAAAAAATTGAATTTGCTAGAAAATTTTAGATTCCAGGCATGTTAACGGCAATGAACATACATCCATGTATTAATGAGTTTTGAATGGCAATTGAGTGATTTTTAAACATAAGAAGGGTGATGTGGTCCAAGAAATGATTTTCCAAGATTCACGCTTTTTTATATGTAGTATAGATAGATAACCCCAAATCTCAAGCAAGATAGAATAGGGTAGGAAAGGAATTACCAAAAGTCGGCCCCCACAAAATAGATCAAGCGAAACCCCTAGCTCGGGTCTTCACGGCGAAGCATTTGCATTTCTTGAAAAATCTCCCACCCATAATCCAGAGCCATAAGGTCTATGAATCTCACAAGAAACCCAAAATGTTTGCCTTGGGTGAACTATATGTGATAAACTAATTAGGTCACTAATAGGGTCTGAAATTACAACTCAACCTGGTGGGTAAATGTCATTTCTAGAATTATGTTCCAAGATACAATTTAGAAGAACCATAGCTAGCTATCTAGTTCTAGCCCTTGTAGAATTCGTCATGTTAATGGTCAACTTCATGTCTTTCATGCATAGTAGTTTCCTTGGTGTGATTAACGGGTTTCCACGTCAGGCATCTAGAATGTATGTCTCTGTATTCTATGTGCGAAGCACATGCATATTAGTAGTCTTAAAGACAAAAGACGGCATAATCTAGTACACACTAGAGCACAAAACAACATAAAATCATTAAACAGATACAAATAAGGTCGAAACAGGTACTTACAGCATATCTTGCAGCTGTTGACGGTATTCGGGGTTCTGCAACATCCCTGTTTCATGCATGTGGCTTTAGTGTTGCAAAAACTGAGACTTCGTACAAGTTTCACATTTTTCATGAATTGATATTAAGGCTTGGTGCCTGATAGTAGTGACCATATAACACCAAGAGGACAAGAGTATGCAATCATAAGTTTTACATATAGAAAAAGCAAAGCAATCAGATGACAGACACAATAATCATTCCTCTTAAGTCCAGGCCAAACCTTCTCATTCTGATCGAAAGCATAAGAAGACTAACATTTTCCAAACGATTCCAACATTATGTCCATTTCTTCATGTGCGTGTGTATGTATCTACAGCTTGATGAAGCTGCCAAAATATACATGTGCAGATTTATAGATGTCTACGTGTGTGTGTGTGTGAGAGAGAGAGAGAGTGTGTGTGTGTAAGAGAGAGAGAAAGAGAGAGAAAGAGAGAGAGAGAGAGAGAGAGAGTGGACTGACATTTAAAGGTAGTTGGATTCCTCATTTCCTCAGGTAGATAGCTGAAAAGGAAGGGAAAAAAAAGGTCATAGACAATTATCTGATGCAAGAATGCACACATTCTTAAGCTCAATCATCTACAAAATATTAAATTTAAAAAAAAATCCTTGAAGAGATGACAAGAATCATATGGAACAATTTAAAATTGTAAAAACTATTATAGCAGAAATAATTCATGGTAATGAAAATAATATTGCCTCTATATCAATAAAAGTACCTAGCCCTATATTTAGATATAGTCAGAAAAGTTTCTAAGGTAATGTACTGATGCAATTAAGGATGCAAAGATATGCGCATACTTGGGCTCCGTTTGACAACACTTTCACTTTTGGCTTTCTGTTTCCAAAAAAAACAAATACCAAAACCAATTTAATTTTTTTTTTTTTAACAAAAACAAGTGGGTGTTTGATGACCCAGTTTTTTGTTTTGAGTTTTTTTTTGTGTTTGATTACCCAGTTTATTTTGAGTTTTTTCTTTGGTGGTGGTTTGCAGTGGTGGTGGTTGGGGGGCGTGGCGGTGGCCGACGGTGGTGGTGGCCGGCCGCCGGCAGTCGCCAGCAATGGTAGCCCGCGGTGGCCGCCTGCAATCACCAGCGGTGGACAGTGGCAATGGGCGGTGGCTGCCAGTGATGGGAGGGTGATGGTGGTGGTGGTAGTCTCAAAATAAAAATCAAAACTGAAAACCAAAACTCATTTTTGAAGTTTTAAAAAACAGTTTTAGTTTAAAAACTGGTTTTTTAAATTGAAGAAAAAAAAACGAAAACTGTGCACCAAACGCATTTATTTTTTCCAGTTTTTCCAGTTTACAAAATTGGAAAAAAAAAAAAAAACTCTGTCAAATGGGGCCTTAGATTACATAGGCTGAATTCGTAAACTTGATCTTTCAACTCTTCAAAAATGTCTCCTGTTACATTTCTGCCCCTACGACCTCTTCCACCTCTTTCAGCCATGCTTTTGGCAGCGCAAACCACCCAAAATAAGGAAACAAGCAGCCCCCAAGAAAGAGGAAGCTTTGGGGTTAATATAAAAGAAGGCAAGTCTGCCTTCTCAAGGGCACTTTGGAAGAGATAAAAAAATATTAAGATTGAGCTTCAGCTCCACCCCAGCTAGGGTTCTCGAGCATTGGAGGCTTGGGTTTTGAGGATCCAACCCCGTGGCGCCTTCTGATCCCTTTGCCGCTGCTATATGTGCGAGAGCCAGCTGCTCTACTCTGCTACTCAGATCTAGAAGACGTACTGAAAAGACAATACTACCCCTAATATGCTTATTGACCTTATTCTTATTTGGAGAACCACTTAGTTGCTAGAGAAGCAAACTATGAAATATATACTAACCAACTCATAGGTGTGTATTTAAGTGCAAAGAAAAAAAAAGTAGTAGCATGTTAATTTAAGTCAGCATTACTCGCACTACAAGGGAAAAAAAAAGAAGGGGAAAATGACAAAAATAATGGTGTAGCTGTGCAGGAAAGCATATAAAATGTTTTGTATGGAAAAAACGCTTGGCATAGTTTTAGCCGTTGATTAAGAGACTTGGAGACCTTTCACAAGGTAGGAATTAAAGTCTCTATACTATATCCATAACTCTCTTCCACACGCGCCCGCGTATAGGGTCAACAGACTCAACACTAGATCCATGACTTTCAGACCCAACCTCCCACCCCCCTCTCTCTACCTCCCACGCACACACACACCCAATGGAGCTTTGGATCTGGAAGTGTACATGAGCATATGTAAAAATGGTGTGAAGGTCTGTGGAGAACAATAAAGGAAGGTCAGCACAAAGTCTTATGCAAGAGCTTCATCAACATACTTCAGACCCAGCGACATTCTTCATTTAGATCTGCAATCTACTACAACAATTCAAAGTCTAGATGAGTCCTGACTCTTGGCGTAGTAGGGAGCTAGGTTTTTTAAACGCTTCAATTAAAAATGACCCCATTATTATCGCCTGTACAAAGATGAATATTTTGTCCGCTACAATCGTTTCATCCGGTACGGATCATTTCGGCCAGAGAAGCTCACAAATCATGGAATACCAGCTGTTTGTACCAGAGAAGGCAAAAACCAGCACGTGGAGTATAGGCCGAGATGGAACAAATTCCATACCTGTGGCCGACATTTCTATAAAGAAGAGCAGTGAATCGAGACACAGTATGTAATCACTTTGCGAAGCAGGATACTTGTGCTACTACCAGCAAACTAAACATAATCAAAGAATGCATATAAATAAAATTAAAGCAGGAAGTAAAACTAATACTGTGAACAGCTCTTCATATAAGGGGGAAAGTGAAATTACGGAAAAACCATCTTTTGAACTGTTGGATCCTCCATCATTTTCTCCAGTGCATCCACTGATAAGACAGTATTTTCATTTCCTATTAAGAAATGGACAAAACCATAGTCAGGCCAAACAGTGAACCAAAAAACCATTTAACAGCCAAAAATGTCTCATTCTTTTTGTCATGCAATTGCAGCAATGGCTGACTGGATTTTCTCCTGTTAGGGTGGAGCAAAAGGGGGCAAATGTAAAAGACTTATGTAACTGTATATAATGTGAAGAGAAAATATGCATGTTCACTAAATGTGATATAAGTGCAAAAGAACATGATACAAACGGACTAGCACATCATCCATTGACCTTAAGTTCAAAAAATAAAGCTTCAAACCAAGAATATTACTCCTTCCGTCTCACATAATTTAATCAACTTTCCTTTTTGGGCCATTCCACAAAAATTGCTCATTTCCAAATTAAGAAAGATTCTGTAAGTACTTTTATGTATTTACCCTTTTTACACTTTCCCACTTTCTTACACTTTTTTATTCATTTCTCTCTCCACAATTAACACTCTACTAACCCATTTTCTCCCTCCTAGCCCACTTTCTTCCCCTCCTCTCTCTAAAGGATAGAATGGGAAATTCACAATATATCACTTAAATTCTTAATCTGGGTGCAAAAAAAATTAATCAAATTATGTGGGACGGAGGGAGTATATTATTAGAAACGGGTTGAATGTTTTTAGTCAAGTAGGAACAAATAACTTCTTGCTTCCAGCACTATTCAATTACCTAGGGGGAGGAGTAACTTGTGTTGCAGCATGTCAATACCTATTTTCCATACCTAAGAAATGCTATAGTATTGCTTTATGATGCGTACAACAGAGACTACGGAAATGTGACTATGTGAAAAAAGTGCGAAAAACAACTTTTTTAAGCATCCCAAGGCCCATCCACAATCCTCCTGCAAAATCATTTCCTCTTCTTTTTTTTTTTTCTTTTTGTGGGGTTGGGGTGGAGGGGTTGTCATACACTCTAATGAGTTAACGTTCTCTTTGCCCCTCCTTTAAATCAGATCTTCGAAGGTCATTATAATTGAGTGGTAATGAATTAGGTTCTTTCCCTCCTTGAATAAATATTTGCAAGATAGAATCCAAGTAGCTTTATCAAAGACCTTCCAGACCAACAGTGTACACACATACACATATATACAGATCATTATGACACCGATAACTTTGAACATTCTTCTACTTACTGGTAGATGAGGACCATTCAGAAGCACCAGCCCCAGGTTTGGAAGCAGTTCCATTTTGAGATGCCTTAATAAACCAGTCAAAAGTCATGCTTAGAGCGTTATGACGGGAACTAAACGACAATTGACAAACTAGCATAGCCTCAAGATGTACTCCAACATCAAATCCTTACTTGTTTAGCGAACTGGGAACCTTTTGACGAATCTGTCTCAGTAGATTCTTCGAGCCTTTCAAAAGGGCTCTTTTGCAAAGTTTCTTCGGGAGACACATCCACAAAAGCTGCAAATATAAGCTGGATTATAATTTCTAGCAGGGGAAAGATTCAGATAAGAAAGCCAACAGATAGGTCATCACTTGTCAAAGACATCAAGACAATAACGTAAAGTAATGCGCACAAACAGGGGGTTAAAGAGTTATTTCACCAAGTGTATAAACACTAAACTGGGGCACATGTTAGAGACTAAAGCTAATCCGTGATGTAAGGATTTAAGCTGCCTTATTCTACTGCAGTAGTTCTAGGCAGTCAAAACATTATCACGCATGTCTTTTTTCAAATGGTTTTGAAGGTAAGCATGAAGGCAATTTATCCAGATTACCCTTGAGGGAAACATTTGGGAGTTGGTCGATGAAGCTTCAGGAAGGACTGGTGGTGAAGAGTTCTTACCATTAGACCATATAGTCTGGAAAAACAGTTGCTGCCCAACACTTTCATTACTCAGCTTCTAGTCTTCATAGCTGCTGGATTGAAGACCATCTCCACCAACAAGCAGACAAGACTCGTTATTCTCTATAGAGAAGTATTCAACTTATGATCTGAAAACATGCTGTACCCTCATAGTAGCATCATCTTTTACAACGAAAAGATGCCTTGTATTTGCCATGGTATCCTGACATGTTTCAGGATTTGTCATTGAACCAGGTGGTGTCATCCTTTTACCACCCAGACATTCACCCAAGCGCTGGAGACAAAATGTTCTTCAGAATCCTTTCAAACCGGGGGTAATCAGAGAACGAATTTAGCCTAATGAAGAGGTGGCCATAAACGTGGCGTTTTGGCTTTCCTTCTAGTCTCAATAGGTTCCCCCTGCTGTAGGCTATCTCGGCCAGAACCCTGATAGTCGGGTGTTGCCTTCTTCCCTAGACAGCTCTTCCTTGTCCTCTGCTATAATTGCAGTCTTTTCAACACGTCTTTCATAGAGACTCGAAATTTCATAGCTTGATATTTGCCACAATTATCCACTATTCACAACTTCTAGGCCTTCTATCAGTGACCGCTAGAACTGCTCTTCCCAACTTCTAGGCCATTATTTGCAAAAAATGCGACCTTACAAGGCAGCACCTTCTGGAACTTAATTAATGCTTTAACCTTGAAATTCGTGCTTCATGTCACCCCATCGACAAGCACAATTTCCTTTGGTTGTAATTAAAAAACATGCTTAAATTCACATTTAATGCAGAAACACCATACCGCAATACATATTAGATGATATCCCTGCTTCTAATTAAGTAGTCGGAGGAACTGTAGCTTTACTAAAAGGGTAAATAGTTACTCAGAGTTACTGAACTTGGTTGCATAATGTATTTTGCATTGCTGACTTAGTTGTTTAGCAAGCGACATCTGATTCCTTTTACTAGCAAACAAAAAACTTTCAAAGATCACTTAGGGGTTGTACGCTTACGAGATTTTTTTCTGTATTCTGTATTATGTTTTTGGTTTCCAGAATTTAGTATTTAATTCTAAAATTGTATTGTGTACTTTTATTTTTTTTCGTATCTTCTTTTTTCAAATTTTCTGTACGTTTAATATTTTCAATTTTATTTTCACAACTTTTTTGGATATATTCTTGTATGTTTCATTTTCTATCGTTCCACATCTGTGCCCCCCCCCCCTTCTTCCCCTTCCCCTTCACGAGTCTTTAAAGAAGGTACCGGTAGTGTAAGGATTTTTGGTTCCGACAGTGATTCATCGATACCACCGGAGGGAACGCCGCTACCGCACGGGGTCAAAATCCTAACAGGCCGCCTCACCCCATAGGTTGTTGCCGCCACAACACTCCATAGCTTGCCGGCAATAGAATCGGTCAATCCCATCACTGCTAAAATTGCAACACCATTGTGAGGAGCCAGCCACCACGAGGGCCACCGTGAGCAGCACCTCTATTCACCACGGCCATCGTAGAGCCGTCGTCACCGAAAGATGCCCTAACAGCGCTGCCGCCTTGAGGTTGAAGCCTTAATGGCTGGCCGTCCACTGCCGGCAAGAGGCCGGTGCTACACATACCAACGGGCTGCCACCCATCCAGAGATCTATGCCGGTGACGTTGTCAGCAGAAGCTGATTTACAAGGGGCGGATCTTGAAGGACGACCAAACCCATCTATCATCAGTATCGTGAGAGAGAGGGAGAGAGAGAGAGATAGAGCTATGCGGCAGAGAGGAGACAGAGTCTTGAATTCTCTGACAAGAGAATACGAATTGTGGAAAAAGGTGAAAACATGGGTGTTTTCACCTTTTTCGCTACTGTTTGGATTTTTTTTCCAAACCGGAACTGAAAAAAGATAAAAGTACACGAAAAAAGGCATCTTTTTATCAACATTTCAAAAACGAAAACAAAATTTGGTAAGCGTACAGCCCCTTAGAATTGCTTCCTTGTCTTCTTTTCTTTTTCTTTTTTCTTGGGGGGGGGGGGGGGGGGGGGGCGGTGGTGTTAACAACAGTAATCAGGCAAAAAAAGTATGTAATCAGAAGTTCATATGGCTTATTTCGCTGGAATCAACATTTCCATAATTCAACAGACCAATCTTATTCTCTCAGCAAGCATTTTATCCTTTCTAATAATTTTAAGCATTTCCACAATGGTTTCGGTACGTTTCCAATATATTTTCATTTCCATACGTGTGAAAATGTAAGACGTTGAATAATTAGGTTAAGCTTTTTAAAAGGGAAGCTATATTTGAGCTTCACTTTTCACCATTAGGTTAAGCTTTTCTAAAATTATGATTGGAACTCTTTAGTAGGGGGAGGAGGGGAGGAGGGAAGCAGTCATACCCCCGAGCGGACCTTCATATGCTATTCCATACTATTCCTGCTTACCACAAATGTAATACCTTACAAAAAATATAACCTCAAAGAGATACTCAGAGCTCTAAAACAAAAACCAAATTCAACTAAAATTCATAAACAATACAGATGTTCTTATTCTCCAAAGCCAAAATGAAACCCTTAAAGCAAAGTAAAAGTCCAAGCTCTTCCATAACAATTAATCTCTTTCTAAATATCAGCTTAATTACCTGAAATGAGAGGATAAGGGGGGATGAGCATGAAGCTCAGCAAAAAGATAGCACGCACGCACGCACCCATGGAGGACAGCGTAGGTATTCAAGAACATATAGTTGAGTCAAAAGCGGAACACATAAAATCAAAATTGAAGGTGCTAGTACGATAAATAATCTTAGTACTACAAATATTCTTATTTGGGAAGACAGACCCAAAAAAGATCAAATCAAAGTCCAAGGAAACGTATTCGAATAATTGAACTAATAATCAAATACAATACAACCACGTAATACGTGTGTAAAGCACGTTAACCTAAGCACACGAAGGTTCTACGTTCAAAGTTTGCTTATTAATAACAATTGCCATATCATATCATGGCATCACGTCAACCAAATCACATAAAGATTTTAAATATCAATTCAATTCAAAGGGGGCCCAATGAACATCAAACTACCTCAAAGACATAGGAGCCACAAAGCAGCAAAACTTTGGAATTCAAAAGGGATGACTTCGCAATCTCAGAAAATACTCGATTTTAGACTAGAATCGAAGAGAATGAAGAGAGAAGTTTAATGACAGTGGAATAGAGTGAATCTTAGTTTGTATGATCAAATTATCAAAGAATAACATTTGTACAAAAAAAACTTTAACAAAAGAAAGTGTACCACTGAAAAGTGACATGTGGCACATGCACCCACGCCAGGAGGAGAAAAAGACGGCTGCTAGGAGGAGAAAAAGACAAAGAAATGTTGTCTCACAGAGAACCGCACAGTACCCTAAGGAAGAATCAGTCGACGGAACAGTGACCAAAAGTTTAGAGCAAATTTTAGTCGTGATCTAATTATCATAAACGCGATATAGAAAATCATCACAAGAAGGGGCATCATGCCTGTAACCCTTACCTCAACTTAGGCAACAATCTTCGCAAAGTTGTGGATGCCTCTAATAAATTCAAAACCTAAATAATCTAATTAATTCACCTACATATAAGCTATACCAACAAAATTCTATATTGATTCAAATCCTCCTCATAATCAAACTGGGACTACTATTACTAACCCATTACGGGTAGAAAGTTGAAATTCTTCAAAGTCTTAGGTTTCTCTTTCTTCTATATTCGTTTAAGACCAAACTCCTTTTATCGATATAAAACAAATTGACAAATCCTTATTTCTCTGAACTTGATAAATAACCCAAAAGTCCCCTAGAGATATATTGCTTATTCAAAAATACCCAAAAGGTTGCTAAAATTACAAAAATAACCTAACATATAAAAAATGAATAATAAATTATTTGGGATCTGACAGAGGCAGGAGGAGGGGGAGAGGTAAAGGTTTGGGGGTGCAAGTTGCATGTTGCTGTGACATCAACGAGGCCATCATTTATGAATTTACATTTACTCCTTAAGATTGCAAGGCGTATTGCCCAAGATAGGACTACAAGGAACAAACATAAAGTGTGGTTGCCTAAAGTATTAAACTATTGTGGCAAAACATATGTAAACTAATAACTTCCCTCAAGCTAAACAGGTGAAAGCACGTTGAGTTTGTCCCGAAGCCACTGAAGGCATCATATGGGACCTGACTTCATGAGTAAATAAAATTTCAAGAGAGACCCACTAGTGGCCCTTTCATGGAAAAAATGATAGTCAATCTCAATATGCCTAGTACGACCATGAAGAACTGGATTTGCCTCAGGATAAATAGCACTTAGGCAATCACAGAGAATGGGTGATTGCTTAAGGTAAAGATCAAGATTAGAAAACAAAGACTGAAGCCAACAAAGATCTCCGATGGTAGCAACGAGGGCCCGATTAGGATTACCGGCCCAATCCGCAGTTTCACATCCAGAACTAGAACGGCAATCATGAAGATACCAGCCCAATCCACATCTAAAAAGGCATCTAAAAGGGAGTGGAAACAGCACTGAGAGGATAAACCAAGAGAGAGAATTCCTTCGGTGATATAGTGGCTAATGGTAGGGCAATGAAGAAACCGACCAACCTGATTAACAGCATAACATACCCAGGCGAGTAATAGTTAATTACTAAAAACCACACACTGAACTGCAATTATCCAAAGCATCATATAAAGGGTCACTGTAAGTAGCCGATAATCTTGAACCCAACGAAATTGGGGTTAGCATGGAGGATGATACAGCCGAAATATGCTGCCAAGTAAAGTTGTTTCCTACTAACGGCAAGGCAGTCCAAAGTGCCTGAAATGGGAAAAAAAACTCCAGCAATTGAATATACTATTCAAGGGATAATTGCATAAAATACCCTTGTGGTTTGGACGAGTTGCAAAAGGACCCCTCAAGTTACAAAAATTGCAAAGAGACACCTGAAGTCGCTAAAGTGTTACGTTAGACGATTCCCGTAACAGAATAAATCAAATGTCTAAATTGCCCATGTATATAATGGCTCCTCCGTAGAAACCCTGGATCTAGGTTTTTTTTTTAATGGTGTCTCCATATTGGTAGGTTCATGATGAACCCCGGTCTGAGATCTGAGCTCGGCGCTCTTCGGTTCATTTGACAGGAGGGCTGGTGGAAGGTCTGGCGACAGCGGCGTTGGCTAGGGCTGATGGCAGGGTTGGCGGCGGTGCAAGTGTTTCCGGTGATGACGAGAAGGCTTAGATCGGGGCGGGTGGACGAGGCTGTGGCGGCAATGCAACTGGCTGGGGTTGACGGAAGGGCTGGCGGCGGCGCAGGTGGCTGGGACTGATGACGGGGTTGGCGGCGGTGCAAGTTGTTCGAGTGAAGCTGTGGCGGCGGCGCAAAATGGATGGGGATGATGGAAGGGCTGGCGGCAGGGCAGGTGGCTGGGGTTGATGGGGGTTGGCGGCGATGCATGATTCGCGATGGGTGGCGACGGTTGGCGACGGTGTACTTATTCGCAGTAGGTGGCGGAGGCGCAGTTGGCTTGGGTTGATGAAGGGCTAGTGGCGGCGGCACAGGGTCATGGTGGGTGGTCACGGCTGGGTGGTGGCAGAAATTGGGATGGTGGTGGTGGGTGGTGGCAGAAATTGGAGAAGGGATGGCAGTCATGGCACTTTCTGAAGGTTCTTGGTGTTGCCATGACTGAGCTTTCCTGCTGTTGAGAACATAGAAACTCTATAAATCTATACAGAGAGATAGTGAGCGCTAGATGGAGAAGGAGAAACAAAGTAATTGTATGTAAGAATTTACTATGCAGTTGTGGATTAAGAGAAGCATAGCAACAGAAGCTCAGTGCCATGACTGCCATCCCACCAGGGAACACGAGTATCCACTGTAAAAGCCTAAGGTTAGGGATTGATTGAATTGGAGAAGAAATTGGGACTTGAGTGGGAGAGAAAAAAGAAAGAGAGGGTATTTTAGTCTTTTTAATGTATGAAAATCTACTAAACGTGCTTCTTAAGAGAGTGAAGATCACGCTCCGTCAACTTGGATGATATTTTTAACGATTGCAACAAAATTGACACCTCAAGTGTCTCTTTGCAATTTTTATAACTTGAGGGGTCCTTTTGCAACTCGTCCAAACCATAAGGGTATTTTATGCAATTATCCCACTATTCAATGCAAAAGATGGAGTACTTTAATCAGAAATTAGTTCTAGCTTTTATAGAGCTCAAGTCTGACTTAATCTCAACCCCACTATTGTAATATGCCCAACCTAACTACCTAATTAAAACCCAATTTATAACTGCCACAGTAATGGCAAACTACCACCCGCTTAAGAAAACTCTAGAACAGAGGACAGAAAAGAACTTCAGTCAGACTTCTAGTCTTCTTAAGTACCAGCTACTAAAATACCCTAACTGTCTCATAGTTCCTGCAAATAAACTGCCAGACGCCCTAGAACAGAAATTTCATCTCAGGAGAAATACTTTACTTCAAAGTAATTCTCTACTGTTAAATCGGGATACATAATCTCCCTGGTTGCGAAGAAGTCGACCGCAAGCTCAACTTAGTAGCTTCACTTGTTGCTTGTACTCAAGTAGTGGAGCCGTCCACTATTTCCAATGCATCTTCATGTGTCTTCTTTTCACTATATCTCAAAGCTGACTTAAGGCCTGAATTGCAACTTACTCCTTCGCATTTCTGAAATCTCTCTGGTCTATGACATTAATTTTCATGAGAAAACTTAAATCAATATGGAAAGCATAACCTTTTCATCGTATCCATTTCAGAAAATTCCAACCAGCAAGGACAGCCTACTCTCTTGCAAAATATGATAATTCTATAGAAGGATCAACCATCTGCTATCTCACACACACTTTCATTCCACTTCCATACTCCACCTCACCGTAGATTGGGGGCAAAATCACCATCAATTATGCCTTGAAAACTTACCGGCTTCTGCTCCCGTTACTCCACTCTGCTTCTCGGTACAATCATATCATGAAACATGAAATTGCCTTTATCTGCTCCTTTGAAGTCCAGATGCTTCTCTATTTCTTGGAAGGCATCTGTTTATGTTATCGTTCTCTCCCAGGTACTTTGTTCAACTTTCTACTTCCTGTTGGAAGACAAGATAGTTAACTCTTGCTGCTATCCACCCAAACCGGATTTTGATTTCTTGTAGCTCTGCATCATGTGGCGCAAGCGGACTTTCTCTGGTTTTGATCTTTCCTGGGCCTTCCACTGACGAGTAACAAACTCTTCAAAATCCAGAGGAGGAACCTCAGCAGGACCTAATCACCCCAGGCTTGGGCATGATACCACCTGATACAGCAGAATATGCTACAGCTGCAAAGTGGTTGGCTACTAATGGCAAGGCAGGCCAAAGTGCAGGAAATAAGAAAGAAACCCCAGCAATAGAATACTTTTTTCCCATCCAAAAGATGTAGTACAATAATGTCTTAAGACACAAATCACCTCTGGCTTTCATGCAGGATAGAAGCTGATATAATTCTCTGCCCCAATACCCTCATAACTGCATCAGCTGTAGTACCTAATTAAGGTAAAACTTAGAACTACCCTTTAATGGTAAACTACTCGCATTTAAAAGATTTTTGAACATCTGCCGGACATTTTATTGAATTGGGCTGCACAGTGATGACAGTATCATCAACATAAAGACGTAGAATGATGCAGCCACAGGAAGTGTGACGAATAAAGCAAGAGGAATCAGATGAATAACACAGAAACCGCATTCTGAGAGAACAGAAATAAATTGGCATAAAGAACAAATAAACTGCCTGTGGAGCTTGTTTCAAGCCATAAAGAGCATTATGCTATTGGCATATATACATCAGGATGAGCAGGGGCAACCCAGATGGTTGTGTCCTATATACGGGTTCAAGGCATTTCGAACATCATATTGTCGTGTAAAGGCCAGTCATAAGTACAAGCTAGAGTAAGGACGACATAAATAGTGGGATGTTGAACAACTGGACTACTCCATCTAATCAACACCAAACTGTTGTTAAAAACTCTTGGCAACAAGACAGGCCTTAGGTTCGGACAGTTATATCGACAGCCTGGTATTTGGTTTTAAAAATGTTAATAAACAGCCTGTATAGTTGACTTACCAAGTATAGAATGCTAATTTGTAGGCAACTAATTTCTAGGGATTCTTGTCAATTTCCTAGTATAGATCATGTAACCTGTATAAATTGTCTTCTATTCAGATCAATGAGATATGGAATATGAGCATTCTGCTCTCTGAATTATTTCATGGTATCAGAGCAATTGGCTCGATTTTTCTGGGGTTTTTCTTTTGGGTTCAAGGGTTTTGTTTTTCAATCCCGGAACTGATTTGGTGTCGTCACCAGTTCTGGTGACAGTTTAGTCTCACCACCACCCCAGGGAGGTGCGCACAGTGGTTTCCGGCCATTCCCCAAAGTCCGGTGACTGGGTTCCCGGCGAGTGAGTCTCACGCGCCAGTTGAAGGAATCTGTCCTTTTCTCACACGCCGGCGAGTGGAGGCGCGTGGCTGTTCCGATCAGCATCAGTTTCTTCCTCTGACGTCGCTCCGACGTTTCCGGCCTGTTTCCGGTGGTACTTTCCTGTTCTGATATCTTTTGAAGGCCGTCTTTATCTTGCGTCCTTCAGTAAACAACTTGTGCTTTACTCCAGTTTTATCTGCTTGTCTTTTGGGTTGTTTTTCGGCACTGTGTATTGAACAATGGCCGATAATAAGGTTCAAGTAGGTGAGGTGGTTCCAGTATTGTCTAAAATTGCTGAAAATAAGCTAAATGGCACTAATTACTTAGATTGGAGCAAAACTGTTAGAATATATATACGAAGTATCGATAAGGATGATCATTTGAGTAGTGATCCCCCTACTGATGACACCAAGCGATTGTGGTTAAGGGAAGATGCACGTCTCATTTTACAAATTCGTGATTCCATTGACAGTGAAATTGTTGGCTTGATTAATCATTGTGAATTTGTGAAAGAACTTATGGATTATCTTGAATTCTTATACTCTGGGAAAGGCAATATATCCCGGATCTATGACGTCTGTAGGGCTTTCTATCGTCCTGAGAAGGAGACTAAAACTCTCACAGCCTTTTTCATGGATTTCAAGAAAACCTATGAGGAATTGAACATGCTGCTGCCTTTTAGTAAAGATATCAAAGTACAGCAGGCTCAAAGGGAACAAATGGCGGTGATGAGCTTTTTGGGTGCACTTCCACCTGAGTTTGACACTGCTAAATCTCAGATTCTTTCCGGTACTGATATTACCTCTCTTCAAGAGGTGTTTAGTCGAGTGCTCCGCACAGAGTCCACTTCATCTAATCAGCAAAGCAGTGTCCTTGTTGCTAACATAGGAAGGGGGAGTGAAGCTGGCAGAATGAATAATAACAGAGGAGACAGAGGAAGTGGAGACCGAGGGGGTCATAATGGAGGAACAAGTGAAATTGTGTGTTATTATTGCAAAGAGTCGGGACACACAAAGCGTTACTGTAAGAAATTACAGAATCGCAACCAGAGAGCTCAGACTACCACTGCTACTGTTGCTGCGACTTCCAGTTCATCTCCTGAGAAAACCGTCACAATCTCAGTTGATGAGTATGCCAAATTATCTCAGCATCAAGAATCAGTTGCTGCTTCTGCTGAGTCAGGTAAAAAGTGTCTCATATCCTCAAACAAATGGGTCATTGATTCTGGTGCCACAGATCATATGACAGGTAATCCCAAAATCTTTTCCAGTTTTCGGTCTCACACAGCTCCATCTCCTGTAACAATAGCTGATGGGTCCAATTATACTATCAAGAGATCTGGGACTGTAAAACCCACTTCTTCTATTACCTTATCTTTTGTACTCAGTTTACCGAGTCTAGCTTTCAATTTGATGTCTGTAAGCCGCCTCGCAAAAGACCTTAATTGTTGCATCTCATTTTTTCCTGATCACTGTCTTTTTCAGGATCTTATGACAAAGGAGACTATTGGTAAAGGGCATGTATCTGATGGTCTTTATATTCTGGATGCATGGGTGCCTCGTTCAGTTGCATGTTCTGGAGTTGTGTCTCCATTTGAAGCTCATTGTCGGCTGGGTCATCCTTCTTTGCCAGTGTTGAAGAAGTTGTGTCCTCAATTTCATGATATATCTTCAGTGGATTGTGAGTCATGTCATTTTGCAAAACATCATCGAAGCTCGCTGAGTCCTAGAGTTAATAAGCGAGTTGAGTCTGCTTTTGAGTTGGTCCATTCTGATGTTTGGGGGCCGTGTCCTGCTTTCTCTAAATCTGGATTCAGATATTTTGTTACATTTGTGGATGATTTCTCTAGAATGACTTAGATCTATTTTATGAAAAATCGTTCTGAGGTGTTTGCTCATTTTTCTGCTTTTTGTGCTGAAATCAACACACAATTTAATGTGCATGTGCATATACTAAGGAGTGATAATGCTAAAGAATATATGTCAGGATCTTTTCAGAATTACATGAACCAACATGGCATCCTTCATCAATCATCTTGTACTGATACTCCTACTCAGAATGGAGTTGCTGAAAGGAAAAATAGACATCTCCTTGAGACTGCTCGGGCATTGTTATTTCAAATGAAGGTTCCTAAGCCATTTTGGGCAGATGCTATCTCCACAGCTTGTTTTCTGATCAATCGTATGCCCTCCACAGTTCTCAACGGAGATGTTCCTTACAGTGTCCTTTTTCCTACCAAGCCTCTGTTTCCAGTAGAACCACGAATATTTGGGAGTACTTGCTTTGTTCGTGATGTGAGGCCTCATCTTACCAAACTGGATCATAAAGCCCTTTAATGTGTCTTTTTGGGCTATTTACGTCTTCAGAAGGGATATCGGTGCTACTCTCCTGACCTCCACAAATATTTGGTGTCAACAGATGTTGTCTTTTCTGAGCACAGTCCATTCTTTTCCTCAAAATTTCATTCTAGCAGTAAGGGGGAGAATGATGACTGGTTGATGTATGAGATCTTCCCTTCAGTACCGATTGAGCTAGCAATTTCGGAGGATAGAACCTGTGAGGATGGTCTGTCTGTTCCTGTTTCTGTTTCAGTCGAACCATCTAATGCAACTGATGGTGCTAATTCTGGTGTTGCACAATCAAAGGATGTGAATTGTTTGACCGAGCAGGCTACTATTCCTTCAGCTCCTGTGAAGCCACCTATTGTTCAAGTCTATTCACGGAGGCGAGAACACCATGATACATGCCCTGCACCAGCTCCTTCGTCATCTGATCCGCCACCCAATGATCTTGACTTACCCATTGGTCTTCGTAAAGGTAAACGCCAGTGCACCCTTCCTAAATATTCCATTGCTAATTTCATTTCCTATGATCACTTATCTTCAGCTTCTAGCTCTTTAATTGTTTCTCTAGACTCTGTTTCCATACCAAAGACAGTTAAAGAAGCTCTATCCCATCCGGGTTGGCACAATGCCATGCTTGAAGAGATACAAGCTCTTGATGATAATCATACATGGGATCTTGTCAATTTACCTTAAGGCAAGAAGGCAGTGGGGTGCAAGTGGGTTTATGCTGTTAAATTTAATGCAGATGGCTCAGTGGCTCGACTTAAAGCCAGATTGGTGGCCAAAGGGTTTGCTCAGACGTATGGAGTTGACTACTCTGACACTTTCTCTCCTGTGGCCAAACTCACCGCGGTTCGTTTGTTCATCTCTTTAGCGGCTTCCCAGAATTGGTCTTTACATCAGCTAGATATCAAGAATGCCTTTCTGCATGGTGACCTTGTGGAAGAGGTGTATATGGAGCAACCACCAGGTTTTGTTGCTCAGGGGGAGTATGGCAAGGTATGTCATTTGAAGAAATCTTTGTATGGCCTGAAGCAAAGTCCTCGTGCTTGGTTTGGAAAATTCAGTGAGGTAGGTCAGGAGTTTGGGTTACAGAAGAGCAAGTGTGACCATTCAGTCTTCTACAGAAAGTCCAATGCTTTGGGGTTATCCTACTTGTTGTTTATGTTGATGATATTGTCATTACAGGAGATGATTGTACAGGAATCACTTCTCTCAAGGAATTTCTACAGACCAAGTTTCATACCAAAGACTTGTTGGGTCAGTTAAAATACTTCTTGGGAATAGAAGTGACTAGAAGCAAGAAGGGAATCTTTCTATCTCAAAGGAAGTATGTTCTAGACCTGCTTGTAGAGACTGGAAAGGCAGGAGCCAAGTCGTGCAACACACCAATGAATCCTAGTGTTCATCTTACAAAGGATGACGGTGACTGCCTTGATGATCCAGATAAGTATAGAAGATTGATTGGGAAGTTAAATTATCTCACAGTGACTCGTCCAGACATTGCCTACGCAGTTAGCACTGTTAGTCAATTTATGTCTGAGCCCACTGTTAAACATTGGGCAGCTTTGGAACAGATTCTGTGCTACTTAAAGGGAGCTGTAGGCTTGGGCTTGCTATATAGCAACCATGGACACTCTTACATTGAGTGCTTTTCAGACGCTGATTGGGCTGGATCAAAACTTGATAGAAAGTCCACAACAGGCTACTGTGTTTTTGTTGGTGGGAATCTAGTCTCTTGGAAAAGTAAGAAACAAAGTGTTGTCTCGCGGTCTAGTGTAGAATCAGAGTATAGAGCTATGGCTCAATCCACTTGTGAGGTTATGTGGATTTGTCACCTATTAGAAGAAATCAGTTTGAAGCCTCCCTTACCAGCAAAACTTTGGTGTGATAACCAAGCTGCTCGTCACATAGCCTCAAATCCTGTTTACCACGAGAGGACTAAACATATTGAGGTAGACTGTCACTTCATTCGAGAGAAGATTCAGGAGAATTTGATCTCAACCAGTTATGTGAAGACAGGCGAGCAGTTGGGGGATATTCTCACAAAGTCCTTAAATGGGACTCGGGTTGAGTATCTTTGTAACAAGCTGGGCATGATCAATATCTATGCTCCAGCTTGAGGGGGAGTGTTAATAAACATCTTGTATAGTTGACTTGCCAAGTATAGAATGCTAATTTGTAGGCAACTAATTTCTAGGGATTCTTGTCAATTTCCTAGTATAGATCATGTAACCTGTATAAATTGTCTTCTATTCAGATCAATGAGATAAGGAATATGAGCATTCTGCTCTCTGAATTATTTCAAAAAACAAACTTGTACCCCATCATTTATGAGCTCATGTGGATTACAAGGCGTACTGCTCAAGCTAGGGCTACATTTAACAAATGTAAAAGTGTGGTAGCATTAGTGTACACATGATACGAGGCAAAAAGTTGAATGGAAATGTGGAAATTAGAACACACTAAAGAAAACCTTCATTCAGCTCAAGCTTAAAGAGCACTATACAAAGACATGTACTCGTTAGTCTCCTTAATAAGGATAGCTGGAGCAAGTTATATCAAGTAAAGCGAATGATTAGAGGCATCAGGGGCTCAAAGTCCTTCAAATGGGACACAGCGAGAGCGCGCTTCTATAAACAAATAATTGAGAGGTGTTTCCCTTTTAGAATTTTGGGGGCTATTAATTTCTTTTGTTGTGTTTGTTGTGGGGTTATCTTTCCTCCTAACTTTGGGCTAGTTAATTTTAGAAGGTTACAATGAAGATGATATTATTGCTATGTGGCTAATTGTTGAGGTTGTTGCTGAAACGTGAACATTGTCACCAACTACTTACAAAGAATGACATTTTTTAACTTCAACTTTAGATTAGTTGCACTTTGCTCAATTTCAACGTTACACTAAATTTCTGAGAACAACAGTAAAAAGATAATTTCATACCATACATCTTTGGTTCCCTCTCTATTTCCTTGTCAGCTTTAACGTCTGTATTTGGTTCGGCCTTAACTTTGGTTGCGGCTACATTTACTGTCACAGTACGGTCAGATGCAGTTGGAGAAGCCGAGGGAGCTGGGCCTGCCGCTTGGGGTGTTGGAAAAGGAAAAGGTGGACTCGTCGAAAACGAAGCATTACTGAATTGGTTATTTTGTGAATCCATCTGTCCCGTCAATGTCTTGAAGGCTTGTTGCATTGCATATTTCTGGACAATGAAATCATGTTTTTACACAGGAGACAATGCATTTAACAGCATAAGATTAAGAAAATTCCCATAAAGACACTCAGTAAATCAAGATTCTGCAGACGAGGAATTACCAGAAAAAAAAATGAAAATGGAAATATATAATAAAGCGAAAGTGGTGCCTTAAAAATTTACAAGACTTTTAGATCCATTGCACTTAAAGGTAGTGAAGGCGCTGCAGAAGTTACAACCCATTAGCTGTACAAATTAACAAGAAATTAAACAGGCTATACCAAACTTCAAAGAACTGTTCTCCCTTCATATTGCTATTTTCTAGTCTGCATCCATCCCCAGAACCGAGAGAAAGGATAACTTTTCCCATTTAAATGGCTAGCTAATAAAGCTCAAAGACAGAAATTGACGTTAATCAAAAAACAGTCTTCTTAAACTCCTAAGAACATCCTGAGGAAGGCACCCCGATTCAGTTCTAATTTATGTTCCCTCGCCACTGACTTCTGAGCCTGTTTGGAGAAACTGTAGCAGGTTTTACAATCTATTCAGATTAGTAACCTCAAACAAATGTCACAGGTGTTCGAGGGGATAGTTTCCGACCTAAAGAGATCATGATTCCGGATTCTAGATTGGTCAGTCGAGCCTTCAAAATGGGTCTCATCACACAATGATGTGTTTGGCAAGATTCCAAAAGTTATTAATTCTGTTCCACTGAGATGCCGCCATCATCACTGATCCGGGGGATAACCAAGATCACAACACAACTATTACCAGACACAATTAGGCAACAACCATCACCACCCAAATTCCGCTAGACTACCTTTTGGAAAAAACACTAGAAGATGAGAGCTGACGGCTCGAAACATTTCTAGCATGCCGAAGGATTTCCAATTTGGCATCCATGGAGATGATGTCCCCTCGGAGCCCCAATTATCAAGAAACCTAGGAAGCATGGACATCTCTTCTGGGTTGGGTCCTCGGAGACCTCCTGACCATGTCAAAACACTTCTGGGCGGTTTCTGGATATTTTATTTTTAGTTATAATAATTGAGAGACGCGCTAGCAGACGCCTAATGCAGAAGTGTCTCACACCTTTTTCTCATAAGCAAACTTAACGACAAAAACTGCCAGAAATGGAGGCAAAACTTTTACACCAAAACTTTACAAGCACAAATCATCTATCCTTACACAGCAAGAAGCTGTCCATAAAATCTAAAAAGGCATCATCGAACTTAGTCGAGCCATCCCTCACCTAGCAAAAAAGGATGCACAAAAAGGTAGCGTTAAATAAAACAAAGGCTGCTCAAATCCCTCAAACGCTATCTCTCTCTTTCTCCAATACACTAAAACAAGCATTCAGAAATTAATAGCCACAGTTCTCCGGCCCTCAGATTTCACTTGTATAACGACCAACTAAGGAGCAATTCGACCACATACTGCGGCATCAACCACAAAGTATTCGGATGGCAGGCGACCATGTCCCAAATTCCCTCGCTATTGGGCAATGCAAAAGAAGATGATTCACGGCCTCCCCATCAAGTTTACACATATAGCACCAATTGACATACAACTTTTCTTCTCTTCCACAGGTTGTCCCCTGTCAGCACCGCCTCCCAGGCCAATTCCAATGTAAAGAAGCAGACTTTTGGAGCAGCCAAAGATCTCCAAATCTGCTGCCAAGGAGAAAAGCTTCCCAGCTCAGTAACCAACTGAGAACAAAAGAATTTCACTGTAAAACAACCAACAGAATTACCCTTCAAAACACCTCAGCATCACTAACCCCATCAATATCTGTAGAGTAGAAACAACCCAAGAAATTAGATACAAAGTCAAACTCCTAATCATGAAAGCTTCTTCTGAAAGTAGGATTTCAGGAGGTGCCATGACTATCGATTGCAAGAATATTAACTGTTATAATTCCCTTATCATACACAATATGGAACAGCGAAGGGAATGCTTTATGCAGCTCATCTTCCCCACACCAATGATCCCCAAAATCTAACTAAACTACCTTTACCAACATTAAAGCAAAGATGTTTGCCAAAGTGCCCCAACAATTGCAGAACCCCACCCACATACTTAAGACATGTGGTGCTTTCATTTTGCAAGGGGCTCAAAGTCCCATGCCTTCCCCAAACTTCCCAACCACCACTCCCCTTCACAAAGTATCACGAATGCATAAGTACTTCCAAGCAATTTCCCAAGCAGAGAAAGACTAAAGGACCTCAGTTGCTTGATGCCTAAGTCTCCACACCAAATCGGAGAGCACAAAACGTCCCAATTAACCAAGTGATAAGGAAGTTTCACTAATATAGCATCAGCTAAAACCAACGTCCTTAAGTTTCTACTTTATAAAGGTTCATACCAAATCAATATTCAGCTTTGCATGATTATATAGCAATGAAGTTCACCTAATACGAGTCACTAAATGCAAGTCAGGACAAATTAGAACCCTCATCGCAAGGAAGCTGGAATAAAGTCATTACAAAAACTTGTTCCGCCCACGTAGTTTAGAAAGTCACTTCATAAAGCAACATGTAATTGTTGACAGTCTCAAGTCTTCACAGAGTGGTTTCTTGTGAGTTCATGGAGCAAGTCAGAATCACATCCACTACCTTAAAATGACTGTATCTACTCTGTTGAGTACACTTGTCTTTTCCTACACCACAATGCGGAATAAACAGTTCAACTTCAACAGATTTGGAATACAGAAATAACGATTACGAATATCGATAAATTTCAACTACCTCTCTTAATCCTTGTAAAAACTACACAGCCTCTCTTAAGAGTCAACGAGTAATTTTCAATAGGTAGCAACTTCCCCTTGAATACACGAATGCATACCTTGTCGAAACAAAGAGACTCACCTTCAAGTACGTAGCTGCCTGTCATGTAACCCAAAATGTCAGAAAGAAGGCCAAAGTTCCAAAAAAGGCAGTTTATGATAATGGAGAATATTTGTGGAAAGAACATTCAAGTAATCTCCATTCTCACCCATGAAAAAAGCGCTGAGAGTCCAACTCCAACTCCAATCCAAAAGAGAGGTGACCCTCTAAAAAAAATAACCAAAAGAATACATAAAAATCTCGTTCTATATAGAATGCATTTCGAGATTACTGCTTATGCACAGAAATTGAATAAGCAAAAAAGAACGAAAGGGAACGTAAAAGCGTATTTACACATGAGGAGGAGGGGGTGGCATCGAAAGCGGTGGGTTGACACCAACTGATGACGTTTCTTGGCTACCTGAAGAAGTAATGCTTGCAAAGCATTCCCTTCCTAGATTCTCTAACACTGCAGAGAAAACTTATCATAAGGATAAAAACAAGCCAAAAAATTGACAAAAAACATTAATAGGACCACAGCAGGAAAAGAGTTGAACTGAATAAACGGGAACATCTAAAGATGCAGCGAAGGCCATTACTGAACACCAAAAAAAAGGGAAATCAAAGGGATGACAAATTCAGCTGTGACAAGCGAAGCATCAGCAAATATTTAGCACCAAACTCTTGCAAGTGGCAAGATTAAGCAGACTGCCTTCTGTACCAGCTAGTAAGGCTGAAGAAATTATCTCTCCCCCCCCCCCCACCCCCAAACCCACACATACCTTCACTGATAAGCAAGAGGTTCTACATATATGTTCCCGACCACAATCATCAGAAACTCACCTAAAAGATAGATCATCGTGTTTTGCTGACAAATAATAAACTTCTATCTTTTTAGCAAAGAGTTGATGAAGGAGTAAAACCACCAAATACTAAATGAGGCCATCAGAAAAACCTTAGTTGCACAAAGCGGGGGCGGGGGCGGGGAAGCGTAAGCACCAAGAAGAATCTGAGGTTGGGAGCGGCTTGAATAAATAAATTCGTAAAGAGTATTATCATTTGTTTAGCATAGTTTACATAGATAGCAACAACAGACAAGGAGACTTTAAGGACTTGAAGGTAGAGAGAAACAAGGAATTGAGTTGAAAAGAGCTTGATTTTCATGTATTCTATCACTTGTTCCATGCATCTCTATCCAACTAGCGGGATCGAGTTCCCATCTTAGCTTGGGACGAGATCCCATGGAGCTCCTAACTTGGGATCGCAAAAGCGAGTTTCCGAGAGAGAAACGTCACCATATTAGGAGTTTCCTACAACTAAGAGAAAAACTCTAATATAGAACCTAAAGAGACCAAACCTAGACCATTGTCATCGCAAAAATAGTTGTTTCACATACATTGAGTACCTCGAAATGTCCTCTTTCGCTCAGCACACATTCTTAAGAAAGCTATATGATAAAGGCCAGTTCCTATTCAATTTATTTCCATAGTACACCTACAACTGACGAGTGCAGCAATACTTTGAGTAGTTACCTTTAACTAATTCTTAAAACAAAGGGCAATCAAAGGAAAACTGGTGCCTAACTTTTCAAAGTGGAGAATAATTTCTGGACATCCAAAAACGAGAGGAGGACAAATTCTCAGGAAGAGAGGGAGTCCTTAGGAATTATATTCAATACAACTACACTTTTTAGGATCCAAACTTTCAAGAGTCATGTTTCCAAAAGCTACACACAGAATAGCGACTGAAGTAGAAAGAAATTTACTGGATCGCTCATTATGACACCAAGTAATGTCATAATGTCCACTGCCCGATCAAAAAATTACTAAGTAAACATACAATTCTTCTTCACAGCTCTTAAGACCCTGGATCCTTAAGCATCTATGCAAATACTATCATAAACACAAATCTTCACAGACCTCACAGGGTCACATCTTGGCCAATTTTTGATGAAGCTTAGCCTTGAACTGAAGTACCACTTGAAATTAGTTTTAAGTTGCTATGTTGCTGAAGTTGTTGCAAAAATACTTATGTGGCTAAAATTATAGTAATTTCAACAGCTGGAAGTGGAATGATTGTTGTCCTTTCGTACATCTGCCAGAAGACCTCGTGCAGCCCAGTCGTCATAAACCAACCGCAAGACATGATAACTTTTTCCAACGCAACAAAAGAACATCAGACACTCATTTTGCTCCCACCTCAATAAATTATCACACCCCCGTAAACTCCAGAGAAGCAGAAAATCGTGATAAATCCATTTTGGGAAAGCGAGAACTGAACACACGCACTCCTATACATCTCACCCTCTCTATATGCCCTCTGGCATCAATGAAACACCCCCAGAAGCAACAACCAGATCCTAGAATGACCACTCCATCCACCTAGCTTGATCGATCCTGAGTCTCTGTGTAGTTTCTTGGAGAGCAATTACATCTGATATCACTTCACCACTTACATTCGATCAACAAGTATGTACCCCTTACTCCATGAGCACCCAGCCCATATCACTCCTTCCTCCATCATCTCTTAGTTCTTGCCTTGCCAGTGCCCACCCTTTTTATCCTCTCTTCTCACTCTTTTTTTTCCCCTTCTTACATGCCAAGAACAAAAGACGTTGGAGGGAGAAAGTGGTGTTCCCATCAACGAATGTGAGTGTCCCAGCATGTGGGCCAATTTCTTAAAGACAGCCACCACTTCCTTCTCAACCATATCACCTCTAAGAACTTGCCAGAAGCACCACTGCTTCCATAGCCAAACATCCAAAACCAGTGGTCCAGCCTTGTCATTCCCCCTATGCTCTCACTGGTAAAGATAGTGTAGCTATTCTCTTGGGTACCCCTCTATTTCCGAAGACAATCACACGTAACTATCCCTGGCACATGCGCTACCATCTCAATCTCAATGTGTCTCCCATGAATCAAAGAGAAATTGAATGGCCATAATTGTGTTGCACCTTCTTTTTCTTCAGAGGAGTGTCGTCATTGCCATAGTTCCGGCGACCATAATTACCCTCATGATGTAACCAATGTAATTCTGCATCTCTCGGCTCTCCTGCTTTGTTGCAGAACAACACAACTTCTAACATCAATACCCTGATCCTCCTCCCTTAGCATTTGGTGTCAACTAATCAAACCTTTTCACCAGCACACATTAACATCATGAAAAAAAACCCCACATTTTGTTCCCCTGCCTATCCAATTTTTTCCAGGCTCAACACTCTTCCCCAACTTTCTTGAGAGCGGAGTCGAAACCTATGATTTCACTTCGAGTTGGGTTACTAACAAAACAATCATTTGGTTCTCGATGCGGCTTCTGAATTCCCACTCATAGCTAGCACTTAATTGTCCCATGCAACACACCAATTAATCACAACCATAAAACTCCCGTGCCCATTGTTTCGCTCTCTCTTCTTGTCACCGTATTTCCCTCTCCATACTTAATACAAATGCAGTTGCAGCCATGTTCAATTCAATCACCCCAAACAATAGCATTCCTGACCTTTGCTCAAATCAAACAACCACACAAAGTGTATAGATCCATCCATTCCACACAGTATGGGCGCGTACGTTTACGCCATTTATTTTCGTGTTTTGTATTCTGTTTCTGTTTTCTAGATTTTAGTATTTAGTTCTAAAATTAGATCTTGTACTTTTAATTTTTTCCGTATTTACTTTTTTCACTTTTTTTGTACGTTTACCATTTTCATTTCCATTTTTATCAACTTTTTTGGATACATTCTTGTATGTTTTTTAGCATTTTCTACACTACTTTTTCCGTGGGCCCACGTCTGTTGTGTCCTCCTTCCCCTTCCCACGTCTGTGTCCCCATTTCCCCTTCCCCTTTCCCCTTCCCCCTTCCCTGTTCCCACGTCTGTGTCCCCATTTCCCTTCCCCTTCTGCAAAATCACCACAACCACCAAAGCAAAAAGGAACACCCAGCCGGAATTAAAAGGCTCTACTCCAATTCATCCGTCTGCCTCCTAGCTTATCATTGGGTTCAAGAATTTCATTAAAGTCTCCAAGCCAAGGTATGAGAAGCCGCCACTGTTTTTAGGTTATCCCATAGAACTCTACGACAATCACCATAGAACTCTGCAAACCCGTCCTCGACGGCCTCACTCCGGTCATCGCAAACACGTCGTCCTCAATCTCCTCGCATGTGAGCGTGATTGCAAACCTCCCCCTCTTCTCCTCTGAGGCGACGCCTGCGCTTTGCTTTATTGCGGAGCAACATTCCTCCGTTTTTTGAGGACCCTCTGTTCAAGGGATTTGTGGCTTCTGCGGATGGTCTTCCTTGGCGGCCGAGAAAATCGTGAGAGAGATAGACAGAGAGAAAGAGGCGGCATAGAAATGTGTGAAATTGGAGACAGAGGAATGGTTTTATCTGACAGGAGAATACAAGTTGCGAAAAAAGGTGAAAACACCTGGTGTTTTCACATTTTTTGGTACTGTTTGAGTTTTTTTACCCAAAACGAAACCAAAAAAAATAAAAGTACACGAAAAAAAGCATCTTTTTCATCATCATTACAAAAACGAAAACAGAATAACGTAAACGTACGCCCCCTATATTAAATCAGCCCATTCCACCGTATTTTTCCTTTGACTTTTTGTGAAATCTTAGGATAGATTTTTAGTACATGCGTACATGAAACTGAACTTCAGATAACAGTAATAATTAATGAAGCATTGTTTGGCAAGTTAAGATGGGTGAATACAACAAGTCAACGATTAATATACTAGTACATTTATCCTTGGGAACTTGCAAAAAGTCAAAGGTAAAAATTCCATGGAAGGGAGGTAGTTGCTTATATTTTAGTTTAGGTATGTAATTGTGTCAAACAAAGTTTGTTCAGGTGTATCCGGCTGCTAGTTAAGTCTAGAATCAACAGAGACTTGGATTTAGTGTACTCCGGAAACCCCTAGCAGCTATTCACTCGCAAATTTCTTTGCCTACGAATTTTATCGCATTCGTTCATTTGCAAAATTCAAAATAGTCATGAGCTAAGAAAGATAAATCAAACAACCCAAGATGTATGTGCAACAAAAAGGAAAAAAAATCTCCAGTGTTTGAGACAATTTACCATTTGCTTTGGAGATTCTACGAGGGCGAGGCGAGTAGGAAGCTGAAATGGGAGTCGAGCGTTCGATAGGTGTGGCACTTGTATTCGTCCTGGTTCTGGTTCTAAAAAGGCCAAACAAGGGCTGCTTGCTGGAGATGCTGTCTACACGGGGGATGGAACTACTGCCCAGTACTACTGATGCTTTGGAGGAAGAAACTAGGGTTAGGTTTTCCATTGCTAGCTATCAGTAGTATCAAGTCCCTCTAATTGTGTGAAGGGAGACAAGAAGAAATTGAGGAAAGCCAAGAATAGGGAGGGACGGGGGCAGCGAAGGGGAGAAGTGAATTATCAAATGGCCGGGTTAAGGTAAGATTATGTCGGGTGGCATTTCGGCTTCACTAAACGCGAATTATCAAGTGGCCGGGTTAAGGTAAGGTTATGTCGGGTGGTATTTCCGCTTCACTAAACGCGCCTCACTATCGAAAAGTAGCTGCGTCCCAAAAATAGTTAATTTTACTGCTAATCAGCGGCACACGCACGATGCGGGCAATTCAATGTACACTCAGGGTGTGTTTAAATATATGATTTGAATTGAGAACTTGACTTTGAAAGGGTATTTGTCAATCACTTGAACAAAATATCTTGTTTGGTTAATTCAAAAGAGAATTTTAAAAAATTTTGAAAAATTTTAAACTGTGAATTTAGGCACAGAACGAATCACTAGTCTGAACCAGTTATTTAACAAATCCATTTTCATCTGTAATTTACAAATTCACGATATTTCATCCCTGTTTTTTAGGATTCCTGCCCCACCTTTTTTAACAAACTTATTTTTCATTTCTTTCTTCGTATTAGCATCTCTCCCTTCATCAGAGGTATCTGCCATCAGCTAACACATGTACTCAATCTCGTTTCTTCTTTTGATTCAATTTAGTCCACTTTTTTATAGTGATTATTCTTCAATGCAAATTGGTCGGATTTCTGCACAATCGGCCAATTGCAAATGGTGAACTCGACAAGAGATAACCCACCTAACTTCCTATGGCTTTGCGCAAAGCTTTTTTTGATACGCCGAACTGCTCGCGTTATTCGCGAGTAGAAGATGATAATGGGTTTTTAATGGGTGTTGGTGGGTAATTGAAAATAGTGAAGATTTTTGGTTGACAATGGTGGATTTGAGGTCGTGAGAGGCTGTTCGACGGCCGGTGGTAGAGGACAGTTTCCTTGTTGGTGGGTAATTGAATTGGTGATTGGTGGTGGCTATGGCGGATGGTTGAAGACGATGATGATTGACGAAGTGTTGATTTGTGGATAGAGGGGCTGCTAGAGTTGACGGCGGTGCCAAAGAGTGTGAGGTCTGTGAGGTTGACAAGGCAGCTGAGGAAGACGCCGGTGAGCTTGTGCAGGGAGATCACAAATGAGAATGAGCGGAGGTTGGAGGAGAGGGAAGGGGAAGCGAGGCGCGGTGGGGGTGGGGCAGTCGAGGAAGGAGAGGGAGGTGAGGGTGGAGAGGGGGAGGTTGTCAGAGCAGTTGGAGAGGCGGAGGGAGAGGAGGTGGCGAAACAGGAAGGAAGAGTCACAGGTGGTGGCGTTTTGGAAGGATGACTACGAGCAAGGGTCTTTGTTGTGGGTGGGTGGAGAGATGGAGGAGGTGAGCAGGGCGGAGGAGATGAGGAGAAGGGAGAGGAATGTGAGGTGACTATAAAAGGTCTTTGCCATTACTGAGAAAGAGAGAAAAGGGGGCTCCTTTGACTCTGTGAGGTGCTTGCTTCGGAGAGTGTGCTAGGAAGTGAGAAGTGAGGACAAGAAGGACACATTATCCTCCTTTTTAACTAGTGTGTCATCTCTCTCTCTGTTTGTTTTTTGATAATCTCGATTTAGTTTTAAATGTAGTATCACAGATCCCATGACCACAACCTAAAGTTTAATATTCACTTTTATGCTTGTCAGTTTGATTGTTCATCTCATGTTATTGACAGTCCATATTGTGTTGATTTGTATATAATTTATCTGGATGATTAATATCAAATATTTTTATTGTTGTTATTTAGGTTTTCTACAATAATCATAAGTGACATGAAAATGCATTGCGAAACTTACGAAGGAGGGAAAATGAAGAGGAAAAAAGTCACAAGAAACTAAAAATTATTGTAGGTGCGATAGCGACGACCGTGACTTTTGTGATAGTGTGGTATTATAAAAAATTCTTGGTCAAAGAACCACAAGTTGATTGGGATTATGCAAGAGCAGACTATTTAAAGCATTTATACGACGGACGAGAAGCCGATTGCATAGAACAACTAAGCGTTAGCACGCATGCGTTCTGTAAACTTTGTAATGTCTTCCGTGAGAAAGGAGACCTGGTGCCAACAAGAAATGTTCCAATTGAGGAAGCCGTAGCAATGTTTCTACATATTTTAGCCCATAATTTGAAATATAGGTTAGTCAAATTTACGTACTTTCAATGTACCGAAACAGTTAGCAGGCAATTTAATAGAGTCATGCGATGAAAGTTAGTACTGAGTACTTAAGATTGCAAGATTCAGTCCTAGATCAAGCTGATGTAAGGAAATGAAAATGGTTTGAGGTAATTTTATGAAAAGAAAACCACCGCATTATTGTTTTGGTTTTTTTTTTTTTTAGATAATAGATCATATATGTTTCTTGTAAGTAAGATATGCTTATTCTTTTATATTTATGGAATTCTCTGGGAGCACTTGATGGAACACATATTCCAGTAATTGTCTTTGCAAAAGTACGACCTAGAAACTGAAATAGAAAGGGCGGTAAACGTGCCAGGAGTGTGTGCCCTTGATTTGAAAATCATAAACGTACTACCAGGTTGGGAAGGTTCTGCTTCTGATTCGCGAGTTTTAAGGGACTTTTTGCGTAGGCTCAATCGTTTTCGTATTCCTAATGGTACTTCTTTTTATTTGATTTGACTAAAGTTTTAAGAAGTTTTTCTCCTACTACTTTTTATGATTATTCTTCATGATGTAGATAAGTACTATCTCGTGAATGCAAGATATACTAATGGACCAGGCTTCTTAGTTCCGAATGGGTTGGAAATAATTTAGAAAATTATAAAGACTTGTTTAATCTCCGACACTCAGTTGCAAGAAATGTCATTGAAAGGACTTTTGGGTTGTTAAAAAAACTGTTGGCTATACTACGGACAGCTTCATTCTTTGACATAAAGATACAAGTAAGGATTATCAATGCTTGTTGTGTACTCCATAATTTCATCCGCACTGAGCAACTCAACGATCCGATATTAGGGCATCAAGAAGTCGTGTTTTTAGCCAAAAATAGATCATGAAACATGGTTACATCTGTGCAAGTGACAGAGCAACGGACTACGTTTAGAGATACATTGGCAATAAATATGTGTGAGAATTATCAAGTACGAAGAGGCCTTGTAATTTAATATTAGGATATATTTTCTTAAGTATATTGATGATTTAGGCAATCCTTTTTATAATTGAACATTTTGCTTTGCAAGCATGTAGGGTGATGATTTTATTTCTGTAATTGTAATAATTTTGGTGTGTGGTATATTTCAGCTTAATAATAATTGGTCAAGTTTAATATGTTGTGTCTTTTTATATAACGTTAATTGATATTTTTTTATGTATGGTATGTTTCAGCTTAATAATAATTGTTCAAGTTTAATATATTATGTCTTTTTATATAATGCAAATTGGTCGGATTTTTGCTAGATATTTGAGATAATGGAGGCGAAGGAACAGGTACTAGTGAAGAAAAAAAATTCACTCGACAGTGACTGTGATGACATATGTGCACTAGAACTTGGATATGGATCATGTACTGGCTGACATATTCAGGGATGAAAATAATATGGGCTACAAATCTGATGCTGGGTGGAAGTCGATTGCGTATACCGTAGCCTCTGCTAAATTAAGTGCTCACATGAAGAAAGATTATCAGTGTAAGCAACGTGAAAATTCGTGTTAAGATTTGAAGGAAAATGTACGCCATAATGAGTGTCATCCTTGCGCAAAGTGGTTTCAGTTGGGACGATGGAAAGAAAATGATCTCAGTTGATGACGAGAATGCATGGAATGCATATGCTGCGGTATATTTTGCTTGCGTTTCTATATTTCGTATATTAGTTTATGTCAACTTAATAATTTAACTTCTATTTTGTATTTCACAGTCACATGACGAAGCAAGACCATATAAGTATAAGTGATATCGAACTGGGATGACTTGTATAATTATGTGCCAAAGAGAGTGCAACTGGAGAAGGTGCTGATATTGCTATAAATGCAGATGAGCTAATGAGTCCTATTGCAGACCTTTATGATACTGATTGGTATTCTGGAACTCAAGGCTTAGATGATTTTCCTCTGGTACCTGACAATCCTCTTATGGTTACAAAAGAAACTCAAAAGAGAAAAGTACCCTCCTCAATGGCAACTTACGTGCCTCCCAAAAGAAAAACAGGGAGTAAGGATATTCTTGCTTCTTCTGTTGCTAAAATGACATCATCTCTTGACGATTTCATGCGTGCAACAATGCAAAAATTAAAAGCTAATGATGTTTGTGAGGAGGTGATGACAATACCAAATCTTGAGGAAAACCAACAATTTAAAGCTATTGCCTGGTTTATGGAGAATGAAAAGTAGTTTCGCGTGTTGAAGACACTATCCACTGAAAAGAAAAAGAATTGGGTGCTTATGTTTATTCCACCGGCGTAGAATTTTAGTTAGATGTAGAAACTTCATTTGTTTGTCTTTGTTTTGATTTGGATTATAACAATTTATTTCCTTCTTAGCGTACCCTGACTTTTGTTATGATTTATGTTCTTGATTGACAATAAAAGTTTAGATTATCTAACTATTGGTTTGTGTAGTTTCGGATACATGGAATAAGTTAGTTTATATAAGTAATTTCAAGGAAGTCTTGAATCCATTGGTACTCATCCAAATAAAGAATTTGTAAATACTCAATTAGAATTCACAGAGTAGTAAAAAATGTCCAAACATGATATTTTAAAATGATGAGATTTGTAAATCAGGAGATTTCGAAATACCCAATATTTTGAAATCTCACATCCAAACACTGGGTATTTCGAAATCCCACATCCAAACACACTCTCATATTTAAATACATGTTATCATGCGATTTAGAAATGCTAAAAGAATTAGGGTCTGTTTCAAATTTTTATAGTTTTGAAACTTTAAGAAAATATAAAAGCTAAACTCTCGTTAATATTTTATTTTCTTATTTCTTTCCTCAAAATTTTCTTATTCTTTTACTTCAAATCTTCGGCAGCACTACTTCGAATCTTCAACATAATACCTCTCAACCACCACCATCACCATCAAACTCAGAAGACCACCGAGGACTACCACCACCATGAACAAATCCACATCGATTCTTCATCGAGCCTCGATGACAACTTGGCCCTGTAGGAGTTTGATCCTTCTGGTGAATGAGGCCATCAGAGACCTTTACAAATCTGATGGCAGAGGTGGCGCTGGGCATAACAATTTGATGGGCAACCCACATATTTGTGGGCAAACACTGGTCTATCCAATTAGGGATGGCAAGCTGAATGGACACATGGACTGTTAGGCGTGAGGAGGCATGGTCTATCCAATTAGGGATGGCAATTTGATCTGCATCCGGCAGATATCCGACCCGCCTTCAATCGGGTTTTTTGACTTTGACTGGGTTATGAGGCGGGTATGGTAACCTGCATCGGGTACGGGATCCAGTAATACTGCCCTAGTATCCGACCCGTACCCACCCTGCTATTATATATGTTAAACTAAACCCTAAATATGATCCTAAGATGAGATCGTAGCCCTCCATTTTGGTCTTATAAATAGTTCACAAAACCCTATTCACCATTTCTCTTTCTCTTCTTTTCCTCTCGTTTCTTCCGCCTGCCCACTCACTCACTACAGCAAACGTCTTTGCTTGAGTGGAAACAAATATATAGACTTGAGGCTCGATACCTTATGTATATAAAACCCATCACTATGTGACATAATTAAAGCTAACTGGTAGACATTTCCTTTCATCCTTTGTTCTTTGAGGTGATATAGTGGTGACTATACTTAAGAAAAGGACACTGTAAATCACAATTTCAGTTTCCTCCATAGTCCACTTTAATATACAAAACCTAGTGCTAACCTGTAGTGTTTATAATTTTAATCCTGTGATGGAAAAATGCTAACAATAATGATTTGGATGCCTATCACGGCATGAAGATAATGGGCCACAACTAATCACCCCATTATAGACTGTGACGTGAGGGAAAGAGCAACAGCATTTGCGTTGCCTAGTCAGTTACGCCATAGCGCAGTAGTTTTCTCTTCTCAGTGCCACCGCTAACCCCCCCCCCCCCTCGATTAACTCCTCCAAGGACCACCTCACCACTTTCACCCATCCACCGCTCACAAAGCTCTTGGTTGCTGGTTTTTGTGTGGTGTGTTAGATCTAGGTTTTCTTGAGTTTTTCTTTTGGTACCTTTTGGATCTGGGTTTGCTACGGTTTGTGTTGTTTGTGGTTGTTTTGATTGACCCACGGACTAGTGTTGAGCTGGGTATGTTGCTGTTTTGCAGAGATTAACGGCGGTGTGGTGGCCCTGGCTTCTGGCTTGGCATTTGTGGTGGTGACATGATTTATGTTTATTATTATTTAGGAAAAAAAAGACTAAACAGATTATTTCGGGGCAGATCGGATTTTTTATTCTCTGTAGGATCGGGAACGGTATTTGTTTTGCTTGACCCATCAGCAGGGCAGGGCTGAGTTGGACTTGTGTGTTGAGCTGCTAGGGCAGGTACGAATTTTATAAGATCCACAACTAACCCGCCTCATTGCCATTCTTATGTCCAATCTTCTTGGACGAGCGAACTGAGCTTATTTGTAAGGGGCCCCATTACGCACGAAGATGAATGTTGTGTGCAAGGACACTTAGTCCACTATTTGATTGGATGAATAGAAGAAGATGTGCACGTTTCCTCAACTAGAAGAATTGAGTGAGAAGGTAGAAGTTGCACATAAGCTTGGCTGACCGACTAGACTGAGATGTTATACATTTGCTGGGCTTGACGAGCAGACAAAGAGGTTGTAAGTCTCCTCAGTTGGACAAGCAAATGGAAAGATACACGTGTGCTCAGCTAGGCGAGCAAATAAAGAGGTTGTATGTCTGATCAGCTAGACGAGCAGATGAAGAGGCAGAACGTCCACTCGGGTAGACAAGCAAATGTCGAAGGTGTATTAATTGCTCACTGAAGACGAAGCATCATTTTGTTGTCCATGCACCATTTTGACAATTGAGGTCGTTTATAAAAAAGGGTGAGTGAAGGACAAAGTCTCACTTCATTTTCATGAGATCATTTGGCGTGTAGAGAATTTGAGTTGAGAGATGGAAAATAGGAGGTTGAAATTTTTCAAGGCGTCACCAGGGTTATTATCTCCTCTAAATATTCTCAACCTCTTGGAAGAATAAGAAAGTTATTTTTCTTCTCTGCTACAATCTCTCATTTTTAAACTTTCACCACGTCCAATTCTAGCACTCTCCTATTTACAAGTCTGATCACTCTAAGTTGGAAAATGTAGAATTGAATTCCACAGAGGTTAAGCCTAGTTCCCTCATTCCATTTCTTTATCTTCATTAGTGTGTGGACGAGGAAAGGGTAAAACGGGTGATAAATATGCAGCTGGCCTGTCTCCATTTCATGCGCATCACTTGGAGAGACGTGTCAGCTCTTATGATAGGGTCCTTGGGGAGCACCTTAGGGTAACCATCTTCATGGATTTTAGGTACCCACATATGGTGAGTCGGCCAATTCAGTTGTAACACTTTGAAAAAAAAATTATCAGAAAACTTTATTTGAACCTTAATCTAAAATTATTTGTGGTCTTTTAAAAGAGTGTAGGTAAAATAGGATAAATAACAGGGTGTGAGGGATTTTTAATGAATATTTTCCATTAGGGTCATTATATTTAAGAGACTTAAAGGGGGCTATCGTCCAATATTTCTATAGCCCTCTTGTACGTGAAAAAAAGGGAGAGAAAGGGGAAGGCAACTAGAGCAAGGTTTTCCAGATAAAAATCCTCACCTTTAACTCTCGAAATTCAGTCATGCTTTGGTAATTAAAGAGTGACATTCGTGGATGTTTTCATAAGAGTGTGATGCATGAGTTATGTGTGTGGTGAGAGTTTAGAGAGATAAAGAGCTACCATGGATAGCCTTGCACAGGTGGATTGTGCGGCATGAGAGAGTGGAAGGGTTACCATGGTACAGCCATGATGGCATGGTATATGTGCGGTGGTGTGTTGTATGTATGAGTGAGTGAGTGAGGGAAAAGGGGGACGGGGAATGGAAGGGATGCTTTGGATAGCCGTCTATTGTGCTGTGTGTACGACTGAGGGAGAAGAGGGAATGGAAGGGCTACTGTGGACAGTCGTGTAGTGTGCTATGTGGTGGTGCGTCAGGGGCTGTTGAAGTGAGGGAGAAGGGGAAAGGGAAGGGCAATTGTGGACAGTCGCGTAGTGTGCCATGCGGTGGTATGTTGTATGTGAGAGTAAGGGAGAAGGGGGAAGGGAAGAGCTGCTATGGACAGTCGCATAGTGTGCTTATATAATGGTGTATTGGGCTATGTTGAAGTGAAGGAAAAGAGGGAAGGGAAGGGCAGCCGTGTGTGGTGTGTGTTGTGGGTTTTGTGAAGAAGAAAGGGGAAAAAGAGAGGGGAAAGGAGACTATCGTGTGGTCAGCCATGCGTGAAGGTATTATGTGTATTTTTTGTAATGTTTAGATGAGAGTAGAGGAGGGAAATAGGAGAGGGAGGGGCTGCCCATGATGGTGGTGGTAGTGTGCGTGGGGTGTATAGAGAGAGAATTAAGGCTAGTTTTTGGTGGTAGCTTAGAGGGATGGAAAGAGAGAGAGGGGGAGGGGGTACCATGGTGGCCGTGAGGCAGCTATGGCATAAGGTGCTGGCTGTGTTTGATGAGAAAGAAAAGAGAGATTAGAAATTAGGGTTAGGGTTTTCTGAGGAAGAAGATGATGAATAGCCAAATTTTAACGGGCAGCCCTATTTTGATTTTTAAGAGTTGTTTAGAGGTTGATCTAAGCAAAGTGTAAAACTAAAACTTTCCTATTTTTATGAAACCTACGTCATGGAATTCTCTGGGATTTTTCAGGGCATTCGAAGAGCATGAAATGGTTTTATTTCATAAATAGGTTTTGAATTATTTGACGTAGTAAACAAACTTATTTTTTAGCTAAAAATTTTACAGTAACCTTATTTTACTGAGACGCTTGAGTGTCTAAAAATTTGAGGCATTCCGGTGCCGATTGCTATGCTTTTGAAATATGATCTGTAGCGCTCAATTTAAGGAGCGGTTTAGGATTTTGAGCAAAAAACTAACCAAGGGACTTTTTAGTCTGAAAAACCCACCTAGTCGTGTAAGAAGATGATTTGGGTTATTTTGGTTGAGTAATGGTACGTTAGGTATCGAGGTATTTTGGTAATTTTATACAAGTCCGGAGGTACTTTGGTAGTTTCACACACTTGGGGGAAATTTAGCAGTCAAGCATGATTGAACATCGAGAATTAACATCCGCATGGTTTATCATTTAGGTTTCAATAGACGAGAGTTAGGGTAGGCATTTGAGCAATCAACAGAACAAATTAGCAATCCAAATTAGTATTCATGTCATGTTCCTTCATGTACTCTACTTTCCATATCCATACATATATATAAATGTATATGTAATTCTACCAAATGAAAGCTTTAAATCTTTATTATACTTCTGCTTTTGTGCAAAATTAGTTTGATGAGAAAATAAACAAATTTCCATGGAATGTGTTGCGTTGGTTATTGTGAATCTAAGTAAATTGTGGTATCAAGATGTTAATTTGATTGTTGTACCCATATAAATGGGGGAAAGTGGATTCCGGGTCCTGATTGACTGGATTATACATTGACGCATAGTACTGTTACTCGTGGTTAGCCCCTGCGACCACAATATTGTTTGTCCCAAGTGGACGAAAGATTCTGGGTCCTAGTGAGTAGGACTATACGCTAACCGCAGCATACCGTGAAAAGAGTTGAAATTTGTATTTGATGAATTGCTTTCATAAAGTGTATATGTGTGTAACATTTTCTATGGAAATGCTTACCAGTTTTAAATCGAAGAAACCATGACATGTTTATAGACTCCAAAACCTATTTTAGGAATATGGTATTGTTTACTTACTGAGCTCCAAGCTCATTCTTTTATAATCTTTCAGGTGACTACTTAGATGAACCCAATATTCATGAAGGTAATGAGGACGGAGTCGCGGGAGATAATAGTTAGGAATTTGCCCTCTTAGAACAGTTGTTAATCTTGGATGATACTGTAGTATTTTTCTTATGTTTTGAGAATTTGTTGGAGCATAGATCTCTATGGAATTTTAATTATTTTTGTTAATTGAATAATGTGGATGTATTGGGGACGTACTTTGAGATAATCCATCCATAAGTATAATTTTGGTAACCTGTAAATGGTTTAGTATTGGTTATAAATCTTGTGTACATGTTGTAATAGGCCTAGTAGAGCCCTGGTGGAGGTTTAGTGGGCCTGCAACCGGTCACAGACTTAGCTCATGGGCTCACCCATGAGTTTAAGTTGTGACATCAGCGATGAGCGACTAAATGGCTGTCTATTTAGACTATGCTTCCCCTCACCCTTTTTACGGAAGGTTTGTATATGGTATGAAATTGTCCCTGGCTAGTTGGCTCCTAAATGGTTGAGATTCCTCTCATACTTGTATAAATCTGCCATACTCCAGATATAGATCCTAGGTTTAAAGTCTTTAGACACTTTTATAGCCTATATCAAATAGGCAAATAAATTGGGTGGTACTACCTTAGTCGTAGAAGTTATGCTGCCATGTCCCTTTTAGTCAACCCTCTTCTTCCGATGACATAACTACCTTTTTGTCATGGTGCCTGCGGGAGGCGATTCTTTTCCCACCTAGTGGAGCATGCGTGCATATACATCTCTAAAGAATCGAACGATGGCATATTTATTTAATGACTTCGACTGAGAGTGTGTTCAAAAGTTGAAGGGGTTGTGCCAATCGGTTACAAACACCCTCTGAGACACGAATAGATCTGTGAGTGCGGAGTTGTCTTTAGTTTGAACAACAATGAGGAATGAGAGGGCCTCACCGTTAATGGTATTTGCGCATATGTTCCTTATGAATCTGATTATAGCCTTTTGTTCATTTGTGACATTAACTTGTACAGATTCAATGGCAAACACTCTGGAAACCTCCATGCATCTTGATAGGGGAGACGTTTCCTCTATGGATCTTCTCTTTGAGTTGGCTAAGCATTGAACTACTAGTTCCTCAGCGGCTAATCAACCATGGTGGAGGATTTTGATATGGACCTCGATGCTCTTATGCACAAGGTTCTTCATGGGCCAAAGAAGAAGACGTACAAAGATGTGGTGCTTGGGATGCTCTCCAAGCCAAATACCCAAATGAGGCACAAATTGAGTGGGTCAAGATTCAGGCACATTGTTCACTGTAATTCAGAAGCCTTGCCGCCTTGTATTTTGCTGATAGCATAACATCACCCACTCCTTCTATACTTGCTTCCTTTGAAATTATTAGCGCCTTTCCTCTTTACGTTTATGTATATTGCCCTTTTGGGCTTTATTTTGCAACATGTGTTGCTACTAGTTATTCGACCAAAATTTTGAATTTTGTTTTTTATCTGATGAACTATTGGTTTAAGGTCCTTGTCTCTATATTATGGTATTATTATATAGTTGGGTTAAATACACGTTAGTAACCTTAAAGTACCCCGAAGTCTCATTTGAGGGTTTCAAAGTTTATTTTTTACACATGAGGGTATGTAATTTCAAATTTACAGTAAGTAAGGACATCCGTTCAAATTTCTGACGATCTAGCCTTTTCCGTCAGGGGCAATTTTGAGATTCCCCCTAGCCAAGTTGAACCCAAGCATCTAATCAGTGACAGATTGTATACATTGAAAGAAAAAAAGGATTTTGAGAAAAAAAGTTTTGATTCTAGGGTTTCTGAAATTCTAAAGAAGTTGAATTTAATGGCATTGTCAAAGAAGCATGGCGGGGAGGATAATGTGCAGTATGGAAATGTGTACTTGAAGGGTATGTTAAGGGAGTACAAAGGGAAGCTATATGTTCCAGAGCAGATATTTGGAAAGAATTTTTCTGAAGATGATGAATTTGATCGGAACATTGAAGTGCTGCCAAAAACGAGCATTGAGGATTTTGAGAAATTTCATGAAGAGTGATAAGATAGTGCTGCCCAAAACTGAATCGGCGGGAAGGCGGGGGATGATGGAGGGAAGAGAGGGAGAAGGGCGACGGGGTGTGAGAGATGCCAACGATGGGGAGGCGCGACAGTGAGGCCTTCGGGGCGGCGACGAAGCCAAGGGGTGCTGCGCGAAGAAGGAGATGAGGGATTAGGGTTTTTTTTTTGGATTAGGGTTGAGAGAGAGGCAGTGTGCGGTCGGGTTACCGGTCTAAGATTGGATCTTGGCTTTGTTAAAGGTAAAGATGCGCGGGCGAGTCACTCGGGGGTCGGGCAGGTTCTCGCGGACGGGTTTTGCCTTATGTTTTCTGTTGAATATTATTATTATTTGCAGCCCCAAGGAGATTTTTCAAATATGGAATCCCAAAATTGCCCCTGAAGGAAAGGGTTAGATTGTTAGGAATTTGGACGGATGTTTTTTTATTGTAAATTTAAATTACAGACCCTTATGTGTAAAAAATAAATTTTAGGACCCTCAAGTGAGATTTCGGGGTACTAACCCATATTTAACTCAAAATTTTACATTCTTTTGATGTTTTTTGTGCCCTAAACTTTGCTAGCCCTTTTTAGGTTTTTTTTAGCATAACGAGCCTTTTTTAGGAATAAGTAGTTCATGATGTGAGTGCATAGTGAGCTTTTATAACAAGAGTAAGTGTTGACATCCAATAGGATGTATAATTAACTTAAAGATATGAAAAGACTTGTTTCAAGTGAGTGAAGGATGATGGTATGGGGTTGGTCAGGAAATGAAATCATGGTTGCTTCTTGATTGTCTCTTAGGCTTCGTTTGACAAAAAAAAATTTTTTGGTTTTCAGTTTTTAAAGAGCAGCTTAATTTTTTTTTTTATAAAAACAAGTGGGTGTTTGATAACCCCTTTTTTTTTTGAGGTTTTTTTTTTTGGTGTTTGGTAACCCTTTTATTTTGACTTTTTTTTTTTGGTGGTTTGCGGTGGCGGTGGTGGGGCGTAGCGGTGGTCGACTGTGGTGGTGGTGGTGGCCGACGGCCGGAGGTGGCTGCCGGCAGTCACTGGCGGTGGTGGCGGCGGCCGGAGGTAGCTGCCGGCAGTCTCCGGCGGTGGTCGCCGGCGGCCGGAGGTGGCTGCCGGCAGTCACCGGCGGTGGTGGCCGGCGGCCGGAGGTAGCTGCCGGCCGTCTCCGGCGGTGGTCGCCGGCGGCCGGAGGTGGCTGCCGGCAGTCTCCGGCGGTGGTCGCCGGCGGCCGGAGGTGGCTGCCGGCAGTCTCCGGCGGTGGTCGCCGGCGGCCGGAGGTGGCTGCCGGCAGTCTCCGGCGGTGGTCGCCGGCGGCCGGAGGTGGCTGCCGACAGTCTCCGGCGGTGGCTGCCGGCAGCCGGAGGTGGCTGTCGGTGGTCGCCGGCGGCCGGAGGTGGCTGCCGGCGGCCGGCAGTCTCCGGCTGTGGTCGCCTGAGGTGGCTGCCGGCGGTGGGAGGGTGGTGGTGGTGGTCGAAAAAAAAAACCAAAAGTGAAAAAAAAAACCAGTTTTTGGAGTTTTTTTTTTTACTCTGCAGTTTAAAAACTGGTTTTTTAAATTGAAAAAAAATGGTTACCAAACGCTCTTTTTTTCAGTTTTTAAAACTGAAAAAAAAAGAGGGAAAAAAATTTTGTCAAACGGGGCCTTAGTCTTACTTTACTATCAAAACGCAAAACTAAAATATCACATGAAGTTTGTGACATTTAATTTTCAAGGAAAATGAAAATTTGATTTATCTTAGAATAGACAACAATCATTATTTCTAGAAGCGAAAAAGAAGTTTCTCCGTCATTTTTTTCTCTTCACAAGTCAGTGGAGGTTGAGTCAAGATAGACGTTCCTTGGGCTTTCTTGAAATTGGTATTATTTTCTGGTAGGGATGGCAATTAGATCCGCAACCAGCGGATCTCCGCCTTGCCTCGTTAGGAACTGATTATTTTGATTTTGATCGGGTTATGGGGCGGGTATGATAATTATTTTTAAAACCCACAGCGGATTAAGGTCGGGTATGGCATTCTATCCAATCTACCTCGGTATCCAACCCACCCCGCGATCTGCATCCGCCCCAATATATAACCCTCTGTATCAATAAATCTTAGCCGTCCATGCTAGCATATATATATTTTAATCAAAACCCTAAAACATGTTTCTTTTCTCCATCTCTACCAAGCTATGCGGCTGCGGGCTGCCTCCATTCTTCTGATCTTCTCTCCCTATCCTTCGTTGTTAACCCCTCATGGGCAAAAACCTCATGACCGCCTAATCGGCGGCCACCACCACCATCAACACCCTTCTACCTCCACTTCGGCCGAAGACTGTTACCAACAGTCCTTCACGGTCCGTCCACCGTCACCATCATCACCACACCATGTAACCACCATGTCGATGAAGATCGGAGTCTGGAGTTGATCGATGACCACCGTCCACCATCAACTGTCACCACCACCTCCACTACATCCAGATTAATTAGCTTTTCTACTCTTTTATTGCCATTTTTATTATGTTTTCTTCACAAATTGAATTAGCGTGATGAGAAATTACTCCAACAATTTGATTGGATTCATTCCAATTTCCATGATTCATAGTGTATTTAAGTCTCTGGTGATTCCAAATCCTGCTATGTTTGAATTTTCTCTCTCATTTTTTAGTTTGACATTCATTGCATAAAGTTGTTCTGAGCATTGTTTTTCAAATGAAAGTTTAATATCCTGGGAAGATTTCGAACTACATATTTTTTGGATACATGCTGATTCTTACTCCACTACATTGATTCTTTTGCAATTAACCAGCTAGTGGCAAAATAGGTGTGTTACTGTTTTTCATATTCACATGTCCAACATAATGTTCTAGTGAAGGTTGAGGTGGGTTGGGGCAGGTTTTGAGGACTAAAAGGCAGGGCAGGGCGGGACGGGGCGCAGTTTCAGTGATACCAGGGTGGGTGCGAATCTTATGAGATATGCATCCGGCCCGCCCCATTACCATCCCTACTTTCTGGTTAATAAGACATACTACGGTCAAATTTAATGTCATTTACGTTTCTTTATTTTTGAACTAATTGCTGAATTGGGAAGTCAATGTTTGGGATGACGCGTAATAGTCTCTTCTTTCTTTGAAAAGTTTTTAAGTGCTCGGGACTTGTTAATGGTAGAATCCTAGATTCAAGGAAAAATTGCATAGAAGCCCCTTGTGGTTTGGCATAATTGCAAAAACACACTTGAGGTTTCAAGTTTTGCAACTAGCCCCCTATAATGTTAATTTTGTTGCAACAGAAGCAAAATTTATTATTTTAACCGCTAGTTTGGTATATGCGACGTAGTATTTGGTAAGATTAATGAAATTTTCCTAAAACCCTACTTTGCCCTCTGTATCTATCATCTTATTTCACTTGTCCAAACCCTTCCTAAACCAAACCTAGTCGCTGCTACCAAGGTCATTCATTGCAACCACCTCATTCCAAGCCCACCTCATCCACTAAGCCATAGACCTCCAACTACGTATCCCAGCCAAATAAAACCCTAGCCATGCCTGTTAAGCTACTTGCCTCTGATGTAGCAAGCCCTACCCAAATCAAACCCTAGTCAGTTTTTTTCCCAACCTCCGACCACCATAGCCCCACTTTAAACTAAAGCACTAGCCACCACCACACTCATGCATCTGACCACCCTAACCCCGCCTAAACCAAAACACTAGCCACCACAATGCTCCCTGCATTTCAACCACTCAAGGCCCATCCATACAAAAATGTTATTCGGCGTTAAACTCCCTACATCCTAACCACTTGAGCCCTACATAACCCCAACCACTTTCATCATCTCAAACCACTGTAGCCTATCTACTACCACCTTCACGAATCTCACAAATATAGTCGCCATCATTCCCCATTATTCCAAGCTTGAGATGACAACCTCCGATCTCTATCTCTAGTTTGCCACATGTTTAAACATGAACTTTGTCACTCCACAACCACCAATATTTCTACATCAAGCACTAGGACCACCGTGATACCTCACCCCTATCCTTATCACAGAACTTCAGTCCCAGTAAAGATTAGATCTTCAATTAAATACCGAAGTCAAACATGAATTTGGTGAATTAAATCTTCAATATATTAATGCAAATTGGATTTGTGATTCAATGGACGGTTATCTTGGATTTATGACTAGTAGGGATGTGACAGAAAGGTAGCAGTATTATAATACTTTGAGAAGCTCTATTAGAAATTTTAACAGTTGCAGCAGAAAAAAATAAATAAAAGGGGGCCAATTGCAAAAGCTGAACTGGGAAGTGTGTTTTTGCAACTTGGCTATACCACCAGGGTCTTCGGTGCAACTTTTTCTAAACTTAATGGAGGAAACAACATGACATAAAAGATATTATTTCAAAACAAGCCCTACGGAAAACTTCTATGGAATATAAATATCTTTTACCCTTTGAACTTTTGAATTTTTGTTTTTAATTACCCTATGGACCAACGAAAATGAAAACAATACCCAAATGACCAAGATTTAGTGCCTAGATTAAACAATGTAACCATAGTAAACACATCATAAATTTAGAATCATACTACAAATATGTGCAGACTGGCATGATTCGGTATTAGCAAATGCTAGTTAGCATGGTCTAGAATCATGTCGAGCGGTATATTTATCATTGTATTTTGAGGATTGTGGCCCATCATGTGACTCGAGTACTACAAGCATTTATGTCGTTATATTAAGTTATTACACATACGGACAATTTGCTCGGTGAAATTTTTTTATTGTTAGAAGTGGCTATTATGTCCATGGATGAATCATGCTTCAAAGTATGTTGTCTGGTATAGGTCAAAACCTATATCGAAACCTACAATCATGTTTTAAAGAAGGTATTCCAACATGTGCACTACTTCAGTCTTGTGCTAGTCAGCATTGTTAGCCTGCATAAAGTCAAAACCGATGAGTATAGTGTAAGTACACTCTCCATCAAAAGTTTAAGAGCACTGATTTTGAACTATTATCCAAGTTCTAGAAGCCCTTAGGTACATAACCATAAAGGTAAAGGCTTAGGAAAAAACACGTCGCATTAAGGAAGACCAAGGGTTCTAACCATTACCTCCAAGTGGGTGGACTAGGTAAACAAGTGCACATGTGTGTGGTCTCTCAGATTTTAATCGTTTGTTATAGGTAACACAAATTAGTAAGCTCGAACAACGCAAGCATGATCTAGTACCAATACGACATATATGACAAAGAAGACAATACAATAATGGTAAAACCAGAAAATTAACATGACGATGAGAATAAGTCTAATCCTCTGTATCCCAAGCATAGTCACCATTGCGATGACTTATGGCCTTTACTGACAAAAGAGTCGTCATAGAATGTTTTGCAAACTCAGGGAAATCTAAAAAAATCTAAGTTTGTCTACAAAAACAAAAATTTAACAGATGAAAACACTAGATTTGGACTCGAGAACTAACTTTAATGATGAGATGGAATGATATCGCATACACACCATAAGGATCTTGTATTGACTTGTTTGTGTATTATTACTTATTGGAAAACGAGAAAAGTAGAAGTGACATATGCCAAGCTTTGACCAATTGTTGAATAATGGAAGAATAAACATAAAAATTGGACAAATGGCCTATGTAGGACGGACTACCAATCGGAAGAAGATGCATCATAGTTCGATAAGTACCTTTATAATGGTTCAAGTTTTGTATCTGGATTTGATGTAGAGAATTGCTTAGAGGGTTTTTTTATTTAGAAAATTAGATCTTTGATCGAATTCAATAATAAAAAATAGATATTGTTTGTGATATTAAAATAGACATGATAAATATATGGGTTTGTTAAGGAAATTGAGTCTTTGATCGAATTAATTAATAAAAAACATTAGTGGTGATATAACAGAAGGATTTGATAAAAATTCAAAATAATGGATAGAGAAGGCCTTTTGTAAAAAAATAGACATCTGACCGAATCTGTTGATAAAAGCATTATGCTTGTGATTTTGAAAAGGATTTGGGATAACAAGTGTATTTGTTGAAAAAAGTTAGTTTCATAACACAAACTCGCAGACACAATCCCAAGACAATGAGATGAGGGTTAAATAATTGTAGGAAAATTACTACAACAGCAAAATGTCAATCCAATCATATATATATATATATATATATATATATATATATATATATATATATATATATATATATATATATATATATATATATATAGACACGCGCACATCAATCATTCCATTCTAATCAACAATTATGTCAACCCGATCTTGTAACATGTTTGATAAGCGAATTCAAAAGTAAACTCTAAAGCTCGAGATTTGCATGATCAGATATTACATTTAGTGATGATCCAGATCTAGATTGCTTGACTTCGAATAAATACTCTGCTAGGTTAGTCTTCAATTGATGAGAATTCTTGATTTCATTTAGCTTGATCGTTGTTTATGAAGATTGAGTTGATGGGAGGTGGCTTAAATGATTAGCGAGGATTGGCTTTTATGCATGAGAGGCAAATGTGACACAACTTCAAGGTGTTGTGTGATTAATTCGTCTCCTAAAGGAACCCTCAGACCTCAGTTTATATGATAACTTGTTTAAAACTGAGTTTGTGCAGATGGGCTAACATTTGAGGCTAGGTTATTTCTCATCCTAAGTTTAATTCAGACGTGCTTTATCGAAAGTCTATTTCGCCAAATTTTTTTAAAAAGCAAAAATATTTATCATGGCTTAAGGTATTTTGAAAATACTAAAGATGTTTCGGATATTAGAACAAGTTTACCCTGATTGTTGTTGTCGATATTCAACAATATCAAGCTCCTGTTGCTTTGATAGAAACATAACTTTCAAGATGAGCAAATTATTATTCACCAAAGTGGACAATATACATTTGCAACTGAAATTGACTCTTCCTAAGGACCCCTCACCAAGCATTGGCGCGGCGACGAACATCGCGGAGAAATACTTGGTGCCAGGGCACATGTTATGGAAGTGGCACATGGGCGCGGCGACAATACTTGGTGCCGGGGGCACGCATCATGAGAACGGCCAAGGGAGCAGCGACGAACGTCGCGGAACAATACTTGGTGTCAGGGGCGTATCATGACAATGGCACACGAGCGCGGCGATGACTGTCGCGGGGATACACTTGGTGCTGGGGCACATGTTATGGAATGATGCATGGGCGCGGTGACGAAGGTCGCGGAGCAATACTTGGTACCGAGGGCACGCAACATGAGAAAGGGGCATGGGCGAACGATGAAGGTTGCGACGAAGGTGTGCGGGAGACGAGAGTCGTGGAGCTGGCGCACAGACACGGGCGACGAAGGTCGCAAAAATGGCGCGGGCGATGATAGTCGCAGAGATGGCACGTGGGCGACTAGAGTCGCAGAGTTGGAGCGCGGGTGACGAGAGTCGCAAAGTTGGAGCACGGGCGACGGGAGTCGCGGAAAGGGCGTACAGGCGATGGGAGTCGAGGAGATGGCGTGCGGGCGACGGGAGTCACGGAGATGACGTGCGGGCGACGGGAGTCGCGGAGATGGCGTGCGGGCGACGGGAGTCACGGAGATGGCGTGCGGGCAATGCGAGTCACGGAGATGGCGCGCGGGCGATGAGAGTCTCGAAGTTGGAGCGCGGGTGACGAGAGTTGCTGAGATGTCGTGCGGACGCGAGCGATTGCAAGCGACGGTTATCGTGGCGACAAAGCGTGGCGGTGAGCGACGGTCGTTGCGACTACGGCACGTGACCATGAGAGACGTTCGTCGGTCGTCAAGGTAGGTGGCCGACCCCTTAAGGTGGCTGATCCCCTTAAGGGGGAAGGCACACCAAGGTTGCGTCTCAAAAGGAAAATGCACGTGACTTGATTATTTGACGCTTTGACTGGTCTGTGAGTGTTGAAAAGTTGACCGTTGAATGTGCCGACATGTCATGAGAATTGGGACCTCCAGTGGGCCTATAGGTGTAGCCAAGATAGGGTGGGAACATAGCCCCTGCGTGTGGTGTGCGCGGAGGGGCAATTCGAGCAGGCGCCGCACGCATAAACACATAACAAGATGTTGATGATGTTTGGCCGAAAAGTTGTTGACATCGTCTTTGAGTGACGAAGGTGAAGAGTTGACGGCTCAAGCAATGGGGTCGAGAAGAGGACGTCCGGACGACAGATGACGAGGGTCGTGGAGATAGCCCCCGTGCGATGGGCAACGAGTGTATGGAAGTTGCGCACGGGCATTGGCGACGGAGGTCGCGAAGAGGACGTCCGGACGACAGACGACGAGGGTCGTGAAGACAGCCCCCATGCGATGGGCAACGAGTGTCGTGGAAGTTGCGCAGCGATGGGCGATGAGCCCATCCCGAAGTTTGATTGAGCCAGCGATGGCGTTAAGCCCATCCAGCAGCGAGGGGTCCTTGTGCCGGAGCACTACGACTGGAGCCCCCGAAATGCTGCACATTTAGAGAATGGGTCGAAGCATGTTCCACGTCCATGGCGGGGGCACATGGTGTGGTGAATAAGTGTGATGCTCGGAGGCCTGTAACATGATTGTGGCACTTGGGCGCGGTGCCTACATCACGAGGCATCGATTGTGGCACATGAGCGAGGCGACGATCGTCACATAGATAATATTTGGTGTCGGGGGCACGTATCATGACGATGGCGCATTGGCCCGGCGATGAACGTCGCGGAGCAATACTTGGTGCCGGGGCACATGTTATGGAAGTGGCGCATGGGCGCAGCGACGAAGGTAGTTCTGGTAGCCATACGTTGCTGAGGCATGGTTGCTTGGGTGTGGCAAGCAAGGAATGGACCACAATGTTGGTAGTCCTCGTAGCTCTCCGTTGCACATGTATGATGCCTAAGTCTGGAAGATATGCAGACTGCAATACGATGCTCACCTCCCCAGCGAAGTCGCCAAAATGTTGATCAGGAAAAAGGGTTCACTGCTACGCGGAGGTGCCACAAAGGATGCAGTCTGAGTCAGCTTCCAGTTAGGCAAAGTAAGAGACATCAAGGATAGAGTAAGGGCTGAAAGCAAGGCTCCCCAGACAGGTCGCGAGGGTTGGCAGAGCCGCGCAGGCAGGGCGATCACGAACAGGGCCGACGGTCGACAGTCGGTGTCAAGGGTGCAGCGTCAAGGGTCCGGTAAAAGAAGTCCAAATATGTTTCTCTCACTAGAATTCTAGAGAGAATAGGCCTTTTAGAGAGAGAAAGTGAAAATGTCAAATGAGAGAGAGATCTTTGAATAAGCTCCAAAGTCCACTATTTATAGGCAAAAATGTGAATGTGTCATAAGTTGACATGTGTCGTCCCCTGGGAGTGACACATCGCCAGGGGGTCCAAAGTACTGATTCTCCGTTGGACTGTCGGTCCCCAAGTTTGTGATGCCCTGCCCTTGCAACATCTCTCTGCCTGTCTGAGGAGACTGATCATGCCGCAGTAGCATGGTCAGAGTAACCCGTTGCCCCAGCCACCAGTCCAAGCCCTTACTGAATCCCACGAGGTACGTCAAGAGATGCGCAGAGGACCTGACAGTGTTGAGGGTTGCCCCTGTAGCCAACTGCCAGGTGGACTAGGCACGATGCCCTCCAAGGACCTGCTCCCGTCCTGGAGTGACCCGGGGGTCATTGCCCTGGTGGTGTCAACGATCAACAGCAACATGAGTGGGCATGGACGCCGCTCAGTGCTTAGAGTCATTTGCAAGGAAGTCTTCGTGTCAGAGCCCTCTGCGAGTGTGATGATGATGGCCTTAAGGTTGTGCCGGCGATGGCTTCAGTGTTGTGAGCCCATCCCGCTGCGAGCACCGGACCCCCGGTGATTGTGTCGGCGATGGCTTCAGCGTTAAGCCCATCCCGCAGTTTGATTGAGCCAGCGATGGCTTTAAGGTTGTGAGCCTATCCCGTAGTTTGATTGAGCTAGCAATGGCGTTAAGCCCATCCCGCAGTTTTATTGAGCCGACGATGGCTTTAAGGTTGTGAGCTTATCCCGCAGTTTGATTGAGCCGGCGATGGCTTTAAGGTTGTGAGCCCATCCTGCAGTTTGATTGAGCCGGCAATGGCGTAAAGCCCATCCCGTAGTTTGATTAAGCCGGCGATGGCGTTAAGCCCATCCCGCAGTTTGATTGAGCCAGCGATGGCTTTAAGGTTATGAGCCCATCCCGCAGTTTGATTGAGCCAGCGATGGCGTTAAGCCCATCCCGCAGTGAGGGGTCCTTGTGCCGGAGCACTACAAGCGGAGCCCCCAGAATGCTGCACATTCAGAGAATGGGTCGAAGCATGTTCCACGTCCATGGCGGGGGCACATGGTATGGTGAATAAGTGTGATGCTCGGAGGCCTATAACATGATTGTGGCGCTTAGGCACGGTGCCTACATCACGAGGCATCGATTGTGGTGCATGGGCACAGCGACGATCATCATAGAGACAATATTTGGTGCTGGGGGCACGTATCATGACGATGGCGCATTGGCGCCGCGATGAAAGTCGTGGAGCAATACTTGGTGCCGGGGCACATGTTATGGAAGTGGCGCATGGGCGCGACGACGAAGGTCGCGAGACAATACTTGGTGTCGGGGGCACGTATCATGAGAATGGCGCAAGAGCGCAGCGACAAACGTCGCGGAACAATACTTGGTGCTGGGGGCACGTATCATGACAATGGCGCACTGGCGTGGTGACGACCATCACGGGGATACACTTGGTGCCGGGCACATGTTATGAAAATGGCGCATGGGCCCGACGACGAAGGTCGCGGAGCAATACTTGGTGCTGAGGGCACGCAACATGAGAAGGGGCAGACGGGCGTGGTGACGAAGGTCGCGACGAAGGTGTGCGGACGACGAAAGTCACGGAGATGGCGCACGGGCGACGAGACTCACGGGGTTGGAGTGCGGGGGACGAGAGTCGCGGAGATGTCGTGCGGACGCGGGCGACGAAGGTCGCGGAGATGGCACACGGGTGACGAGAGTCGCGCAGATGGCGCGCGGTCTATAAGAGTCGCGGAGTTGGAGCGCGGGTGATGAGAGCCATGGAGATGTCATGCGGACGCGGGTGACAAAGGTCGCGGATATGGCGCGTGGGCAACGAGAGTCACGGAGATGGCGCACGGGCGACGGGAGTCGCAGAGATGGCATGCGGGTGACTAGAGTTGCGGAGATGGCGCACGGGCGACGAGAGTCACAAAGTTGGAGCGCGGGTGACGAGAGTCGTGAAGATTTTGTGCGGACGCAAGTGACTGCGAGCAACGGTTGTCACGGCGACGGAGCGCAGCGGCTAGCGACGGTCATTGCGAGTACGGCCCGCGACCATGAGAGACATTCGTCGATAGTCAAAGTAGGTGGTTGACCCCCTCGCGTGGCCAAGCCCCTTTGGGTGGCCGATCCCCTTAAGGGGGAAGGCACACCAAGGTTGCTTCTCAAAGGGAAAATTCACGTGACTTGATTATGTGACGCTTTGACCGGCCTGTGAGCGTTGAAATTTTGACCGTTGAATATGCCGACATGTCATGAGAATTGGGACCTCAAGTGGGCCTATAGGTGTAGCTAAGATAGGGTGGGAACTAGGTTAAAGCTAAAGACTTTCCGGTTAGGAAAATTTAGCTGCGGATCCAGGTAAGGGATTCCATCTTAACCTTGGGTAAGGACTTTTGTCCGAGCCCTTATTTGATAACTCGTACTTATAAGTATTCCTTTGAATTACTTACGACTAATGTCGAACTCTGAAGCATGTATTGATACAAGCATGTTATTGTCCAGAAAACCCTAATGTTGAACCTGAATCGATTATTTGGAAATCTTATGATGCTCGCCTATATTGCGTGCTGAGCAAATATGATAATTATCTATATCCAGTCTTCTGAATTGTTGTGCCTATATTCGGTAACCATCCGCAATCATTTTGTTATTTATTTGTGATTTTCTTTTAAAAATTCTGAATGATAACTTATTTTAGTATGTTATGGTGATTGAAATTCGATCTGATTCTGGTAAATTAAGCTTATGTTGAAGCTCATTGATATTGTTGAATTTTCTATGTTGACCTGGGTTTCCGTTTTGTGGGAGGGCAAAATAAGACTGGTCTAAATCCTATGTGAAACGCAAGCTAGTACCCAAGTGGACTAGTAATTATTCTGGTACATCATACATGTGTACATTCTGTTAGCTTGCCGGAATGGCATTGCAATCGCCCTAGGATCAACGTTGATTTTTTATTTTCTCTGTTATGTATATTGCAGTGATTGCTATGGAAATGACTGGAAAGTGTTCTCTAAAATAATTTGTGCTCGTGTTGAAATCTTTTTGAGAAATCTTCAGTGTATTTTTGGAAAGAACTGTCTCAGATGATCTGTGTATGTTTTGAAATCCTTTGGAAAACCATCATCGTATTTTGGAATGATGGCTTTGAAGATGATCTTTTATTGATTGTTCTGGAACCCATCCTGAGTATTATTATTTATTTCGGTATCTATTTCTGATGAATTTTGATCCTTTTATAAATTATTGAGTTTTTTTATCGTTTGAAGTATTCTGAAAATCTTCGTCAGTTGGATTCTTGGAATCATTTTATAATTATTTTTGTTGGTCCTTGTATGAACTTACTGAGCTCTTAAAACCTCACTCTTCGTTTGGCTCCCTTTTGCTGGCTGTAACGGGTTCTGGAATAGGTTAGAATCTGTATGAGCTTCCGGTGAGCCCGCCACTTCCGTGTAATGAGACCCCTGCATGGGTCGGTACCGTCACCTTGTTTATAAGGACTCGACTTTGTAAAGAATTTAGGTTTTAAAAGTTTAAGCAGTTTTGTAAATTTGTATTTGACGAATTTGAGCTGGTATCGTACTAAATGTTTTGAAGTATGAGTTAGTGAACAGATTTGACAGGTTTGATGTGATCCGATAGGTTAACGACCAGAGAGTTCGGGGGCGACAGAGCTCTGAATTTCTAGGGGTGTTATAGATACGAACAATAATAATTAAGTTACATCGCGATACTTTTTCGTAATAACTTGTAGAGATCTTGATTTCTTGACTTTGAAAAGACATTTTAGAAGATTGATCTTCAATTGATGAGGAAGAATTAATTGTTTAACACCTTGATCACCACATATGGATGTGAAATCGGTAGGAGGTGGTTTGGAAGATTAAGGTTATGGGTGAGAAGCAATTTTAGCGAAGTATTAAGGTGGTATCTGATGAACTTCTTCCTGACAATGAATGAGGCTTTAGACCTTAGTATGTATCTTTGTAGGGCTTAAAGGCTAAGAATTTGTGAAGCTGTGCGTAAAAGGACCTAAAATAATTTGAGATGACCAAAATAAAGGGCTCTTAGGACCTTTTTTATGGTTATGAGAAGCCATATTGGCTGGCGCACTTGCCATTAACAGCCAACACATATGGCATCCATTGAATGCTCCAATATAACTATACCGATGGGTCAAATTTAATTTTGTAGTTTGGTTGTCCAACTTATACTACTCCATCCGTCCCACATAATTTGATCAACTTTTATTTTTGGGCCATCCCACAAAAATTGCTCATTTTTAAAGTAAGAAAGATTCTGTAAGTATTTTTTACACATTTACCCTTTTTACAGTTTTTTATTCTATTTCTCTCTCCATATATAAATCTCCATCAACTCATTTTCTCTCTCCTGACCCACTTTCTTACACTTTTTATTTATTTCTCTCTCCACATTTACCATTCCATCAACACATTTTCTCTCTCTTAACCCACTTTCTTTCCCTCCTCTATCTATAGGATAGAATGAGAAAAACACAATATATCACTTAAATCTTAATCGCATGCAAAAGAAATTGATCAAATTATGTGGGACGGAATGAGTAATTTGTATGAGTAGGAAAAAAGTCTATTTTTCCAATGGTGTCAGAATCACTAAAAAAATGTTGAATATAACTCAAGATATTGAATTAATATCGGGAGTATGTCATTTGGTAATCCCTAGTTATGTCTATTGATACTTTTCATAATTAGGCATTAATCTGTTGATGGAAAGCTAACTTAAATAGCTTTCAAATGATGTTAAGTACTGAACTTAACTACTTAAAATGATCAAATATATTATTCACCAAATTAGACTATTGTGTGCGTACATCCAAAATTGACCCTTGCCAAGCATTAGATTATAAGACAAGAATAAGTCCTAATATTTAATCATGGGTATCTATGAAAATTGGTGGCAAATAGAGACAATTGTAACTTTTTTTTATCCATATCTATCTAGGATTACAAAATTTCATAGTCTATTTAGATTTATGGTTAGATTAGGAATATAACTTCTTTTTTTCAATTTTAAGTTGGGGTTTCTTATTCAATTAGAAAAATATTTTGTTTGGAGTATGACTCCTCTCCTACTACTGAACTAAGTATTGTCAGTCTCTAAAAAGGGATCTAAGCCTTGCTTTTGTAAGATCAAAATAAATACGTAAAAGCAATTTAGAGAAATGTAATTAAATTTGAGAGACCTCAAATGACAAGAGCAATACATTTGGAAAGTAGGAACGAGTTTCGCTCCATGAAAATTTTATCCTTACATTAGATTAAAGTTTGTAGGCCAAACATGGTAATAGGGAGTTACATTTCACTCCTTTCTAACAATGAGATTTATTGTTCTTAGCATAATAAATATAATTGAAATGCGAGTAGGAGAGTTTTTCTACTCTATCAACTATTTGGTGTAATTAGGTTCATGTAATCTTTGATTGTCTTTATATCCCGCATATATGATCATAGTGAATTAGAGTAAACAATCTCTTTTCTTCAAATTCTTTACTCTTGCAATTATGTAGTTTTTTTTTAAATATTTAGCTTTTTTTATATTTTTTAATTATATATCTCTCTCCATATTTAACTTTTTATCAATTTATTTTCTCTCTCCTTATTCACTTTCTTACACTTTTTATTCATTTTTATCTTCACATTTAACACTCTACTAACCCATTTTCTCTCACCTAACCCACTTTCTTTTCCTCATCTCTCTAAAGAATAGAATGTGAAACACATAATATATCACTTAAAATTTTAATCTACGTGCAAAAGAAGTTGATCAAATTATGTAGGACGGAGGCAGTACATTCTAGAAATGTCTAACGTTTGAAGAATGTTGATGAAGTGGTTATGCATACAAAACAACATTAAGATGGATTCGACATAGTAAACATGGGGTGTCTACACCCAAGTTCTCCACCCAAGATTCAATGTTATAAAGTCACATTTTAAGAGAATTGTCTAAACTATTTAAGTCACACTCCACTCAAGTTCTTCGTCAAGATTCACTGTTATAAAGTCACATTTTAGGAGAATTGTCTAAACTATTTAAGTCAACTTGATGCTTGCGCGCCGACATTTTAATCAATTAATCCATGTGATTATAAGCCAAACATGAGAGAAGTCAAAATTCACAGCTATAAAAGTTACATCTTTGAGGAATTTTTGCGAATTAATCTAGTCAAATTGACTCTTGCATCCCATGGTAAAATCAACTAATTATAAGCTAATCATCTTCTTGTCCACATAGTCAAAGATGGTTTCAAATTTAAAATTAATAGTTAGGGAAGGGTAGGCACCTTAATATTTGGGTGGGCAACGACAATAACAACGTGGTCTAATGGTGACTTTTCTTGAAATTCATCCTGTAGTTGAAACAAATCCACACCACCCCAAATCGTCATTATCATGCCATTGATGGGTGGCAAAGACGACATGAATGAATCAACTATGAACAACAAAGAAACAAATAAGACGTCCATAATCTACATACTTGACTAACCCACCATGGGATATATGAATGACAATGGAGCGGGTTGGATGTGGATTTCACAACATTCGTACCCGCTCTGGTAGCACAAAACTGCATTTTCTCCTTGCCCTGCCCCGCCCAGCCTTCGAATCAAGGGATGGCAATACCATCTTTGATTCAATAGATTATAAAAAGCCTGCCCGCACCCCGATCGGCCCCTAAGTGACGACCATCTGCAGGTTTTGTGCCCAAAAACCATCACCCGAACCCATACTGTAACACCCCACACCTAGAATATGGGTTACGGTGAATCCTAAAATTTTGTTAATTCTTTAGCGGAGGTTATGGTAATATACATTAATTAATGTCTTTAGCGACCATTATCGCCATCTATATTGATTGTGACCTTTAACGAAAATTTATAATGTTCTTAAGTTAGAAATTAATGAGATGGAAAGATTGGAATACCCAAAATTTTATTTAATAACTTTGTGCTATATCTTAATCTAAAGAGTTTGTAGTCTTTTAAAGTGATGTGGATGAAATGAGAAAATAATTAAGTGTGAGGGGGGTCTTTAAAAATATTCCAAAATAGGACAACCATATATTAATGAAACCTTTAGAGGATAGCCATCCAAGCTTTTGTAGCCACTTGCAGCCACTTTATTTTACGTAAACTAGAGGGAGAGAAGAAGTAAGCTATAGCAAGAAGATTTCAAGGTAAAAATCTCTAATCTCCCTCTTTATTCTTGGCCACGTTATTGGGTGTTATAGCTAGGTTCTTATGTATGAATTTAGTAGTTATTGGTTTGAGTGTTAGGGTATTGTGTGTGTTTCAGAGAGTGAGATGTGAGTGTGTTTAAGAAGAAAGCTGTTGTAGAGCAACATAAGAGTAGGTTAAGGTTTTTATCATATATCCTTTATTTTAAATCCAATTGAGATGATTTTACTCTTTATGAAAACCTCATTGTGTCATCTTCAACTTTGTAGTTTTGAGTTTTCTTAGAATTCCACGTTTACAAATTAAAAAATGACCTTAAATTTAATTTACTGTAGAAGTCCAGATTTTTTGGTTTCTAGAAGCTATTTTGATTTGTCATAGAAAATTAATTACTCATGGAATTTTGTGAAATTTATATTTCTAGGATTCTCAGAAAGTCCTCTTGAATTTTATATTAAGTTTTCTAGGATTTGTAGTGTTTCTTCTCCAAAATAACTATTGAACACAACTGGTCTGCACAAAGATGTGCTGTTTTGATCAATTACTTCGATTTACTGTAAAAAAATCATTACTCATTATATTTTTATGAACATTATATTTATGAAAACCTTAGAAAGTCTACTCTAACTTTGTAGTTTTGAATTTTCTAAGATTCGTTATGTTTCAGGCTCAAAATGGTCAATGTAAAAAACTAGAGTTTGTTGAAAAAAAATGTTGTTTTTAGTATTACAGATCGGTCCATTATCCAAAACTTTTTAAACTATTTTTGAGCATATTTCGGCAAAGTACAAAACTAAATCTCTCATTATTTTTGCAAAACCTTCAACATGGAATTTTCTGGGATTTTTCTGGGCATGAAATGGACCTCAAATAATTTTATTTTATAAATAAGATCTTGAATTGTTTTTGTTATAATAAACAAAATTATTTTTGGCCAGAAATTTTACAATGATATAAACACATTGAGATACTTGAGCTTCTAAAATCTCATGCCATTTTGGTGCCGTTTGATATATTTTTGAAATAGTAACATTAACGCTCAATTTAAAGAGCAGTTAGGGTTCCAAACGGAGAATTCTCAGAAAGGCCATTCTTGTCCGAAAAGCCCACCTAGTTGTTTAAAAATATTCTTTTAGATTTTTTTTGAGTGTGTAATTGTCACGACCCAAACCCACGGGTGAGCCCGCGAGCTAGGCACGTGACCGGCCGCAGACCCAATAGACTCCAAACGTGTAACGCCCCCGGAAATTGGGAGCTCCGCCGCCTCGAACTCCCAGGTCGTTAACCTACCGGATCACATCACACCTGTCAAACCTGTTCACTAATGCATATTTCAAATCAACTCAATTTCTTCAAATTACTAGATCACCAACTGCTTAGCTTAAACCATTACTGCTTAGGTTCTTCGCAATTCAAATTTCCTAAGAACGAATTTACAGTACTGACCCACGCAGGGGTCTCCCTACACAGTAGTGGTGGGCTCACCGGAACCTCACGCAGACTCTAACCCATTCCCGAACATGCTACAGCTTATTGTCACCTGCAGAAGGGAATCAAGCGGAGAGTGAGCTTTTGAGAACTCAGTAAGGTCGTACAAGGACTACAAAAGAGATTATAACATGACTCTGAAAAATCCAACCGACGATGAATTTCAAGACACTTCGAACGATCAAAATTCAATAATTACCCAAACTGAGCAAAGTTCATCAAAAATAGATACCAAAATACATATTAACAATCAGAACAGATCCAAAAATGATCAATAAAAGATCCTTTTCAAGTCCGCATTTCCAAGTACCACGAAAATTTCCCTTGCTCAAGGGATTTCAATCCGAGCAGAAATTCATTTCGAAAATACGACAAGATTTCCCGAGGGATTTTAACCTAAGCAGAAATCAAATCAGATAATACGATAAAGGCTTGTCAGGGGATTTCAACCCAAGTACAATTCCTTCTAGCTAAGTACAATGAATGTTTGTCAAGGGCTTTCAACCCAAGTGCAAATCATTCTAGCTAAAGAAAAATCAAAAATCAAATGTTGATCCTGGGCGATTGCAATGCCATTACGGCAAGCTCATATAGTGTACTCATGCATGATGTACTAAATAATTACTAGTCCACTTGGGTACTAGCCTGCGTTTCATGCAGGATTCAACCAGTCTTATACCGCCTCCCCACTAAACAGGTATCCAGGTCAACACAGAAATTAACAATATCAATGAGCGTTAACATAAGCTCATATTCCCGAAATCAATTCGGTTTCTCATAACAATAATCATACTGACATAAGTCAGCATTCGGGATTTTCAGAAGAAATCAGATTTTTCAGAAGAAATCATAATTTCAGAAGAAAAATCACAGATAAACAACAAAAACGATTACGAACAGATATCAGATTTAGACATAACAATTCAGAAGGAATCAGATTTTCAGAAGAAAATCACAGATAAACAACAAAACGACTGTGAATAATTATCGAATATAATCATAACAATTCAGAAGAATGGATACAGACAATTATCAAATTTGCTCAGCCCGCAATAACATGCGAGCATCACAAGATTTCCAAATAATCGATTCAGGTTCAGCATTAGGGTTTTCTGGGTAAGAACATGCTGATATCAATACATAACTCAGAGTTTGGCATTAGCCGTAAATATATCAAAGGAGTACTTACGAGTACGAGTAATCAAATAAGGGTTCGGACAAAAGTCCTTACCCAAGGTTCATATAGAATCCCTTACCTGGATCCGCAGCTAAATTATCCTAACCGGAAGTCTTTAGCTTTAACCTAAACGGAATAATCGAACCATTAGAATACAACCTACAGAACAAAAGTATAACTTAATACGAACTCACACATGCTCCAAAAATGAACCTCCCCTCATCGGGTATGTAAAATTATCGAAACGCCCCTAGGGTGTAAAATTACCAAAATGCCCCTCTCGGCCTTAAATCACCAAAATGGCCTTCTCGTGAATAAAGTCATTACAAAAATCTTACCATATGCGAATTTATCCAAAAATACATTTCTTAGGTCAAATTACCAAAATACCCCTTCGGGGTGGTAAATTACTAAAATACCCCCCCGTTACACTTTAAGTCTCAAAATGACTTTTCCATAAGCAAAGTCACTGAAATAATCTTACCGTATGTAAATTTACTTCAAAATATCTCTTATAGGTAAAATTACCAAAATACCCATTCAGGGTGGTAAATTACCAAAACACCCCTGGGGGTTTCCGGCACCAGAAAAATCTCAAAAATATCTTAACCGCTATTTTAAGCATCCCGATGTTATTTCTGGCCTAAAAAGTATTTTATAAAATTTTCGTCCGAAAATCCCGAACCGGTGTCCGGGCTGAGCGCTCTAGATATTTATGAAAATTCGTTGAAAAACTGCCTAATTAATTTTGGTCTTTAGCGACAATTACCGTTATTGTTCAAATCAAGGCACCTACTATTTCACCTTCAAACACACACAGCTCGTCTTCAACCTTCAGCCGCAGCACCCAACCCCTCCAACCTCACACATACACCCACAAATTTACCATTAATCCACTATAAACAACACCTACATAAGGTTAAATTCAACAAAACAATCCTAACACCATTTTAATCACACAATTACATCCAAATCCTACCTAAACTCACACACCCGTACACCAAGAACACACGCACACACACAGTTCAGTGACAATACTTACCGAACCCACACAAACTCACACCCTAACCCCTCGGAAGTTCACTAATCTCACCTCCCCTTTTACTTATATTCACATCAACATGATCAAAGTTCAAATTATGCATACGACCCACTGTCACAGCCATGAACACACACACGAGCACACCTATTATACACACAGTGAGTACATACACCCAAACGAGAAGAGATTACCTCTTGGAATCTCGTGCTTGAGCCCTTTCCAATTCACTGCTCGAATTCCCCTTAAATCCTCCTCGGCCAAAGCCCCTGCTTCTCTCTATTTTTTTTCTTTCTCTTCTCTGTTGTTTTTGGGTTCCTGTTTCTTCTTCCTTTCCCGAAAGGGAAAGGTTTCCCCTTTTGGCTTTTTTTTTTTGGTTTAGGATAAAATCAAACTCACAAAATGAATAAATAAAAAAATCCATCAGGTGATTCATCCTAGGAGGTGGCACTCCCACAATTTTCCTCAAAATTCCAAATTAACCCCCAAGATTTTCCAAAATTACAAAAATGCCCCCAAAATTTCAAAAATTACATTTTTGTCCCAAAATTCTTTTAAGCTTCCACAAGCTATTGCTCAAAATTAGCAACCGTTTATTTTTCGGAGCCCAGATGATATTTTAATCGGCTCCCGAAGTTCGGGATATTACAAAACGAGGACTCTGCCAGGCCTTACGCGTTAAAAGACCAATATAAACTACAGGGAAAAATTAAAACTTCTACAAAATCTTAAATACATTTTCATGTTTTCATTTAACTACATCACTCATGCTAAAACTTTTCATAACTCCGATTGTCAACAACTAACGCTAAACCGACAATCTAAATATTTAGCGACTTATTCCTTACAGAGTCCGAAGCTCCGCACCAAATTGTCTCTTCTTATGCTCCTCATCATCACCTTACTTTCAACCTAAAACGATAAGTAAGTGATGAACTTCCACGTGCTCAGTAAGCAACCAATGATTCAACAAGGTGGACCAAAGCATGCAGAAAATAACTCACTTTATATTATAGCCACATTAAGACATCTAAAATTTTAAAGTTGGTAATCATCTGGCAAAACGAGTTGGAGCACATGAAACTAAAAACTGAAGTGTAAAATCATTAGCACAAAACTCACGACAATCAGTTCAATCCCAACATTAGCTCGAACGATATGCTTCAGTCAGCGTACAGGCCCCACTGACTAGGGCCCGAAATCCCGACCCCTTCCCTGGATAAATATAATCTGTGGACGCGTGCAAGGGCAAACCACAAGCAACAGTACTGTGCATCAACATACAAGTCCCATTGACCAGGGCTCGAAATCCAACTTTTCCCTGTTGGATATGGGTCACAGCAATCGAATAAACTAAACCATCTCTTGGTTCATTATAAACACAACCACTCATCAACTGATGGTCAAACCATCCTCACACTCCTTTCGATAATTTTCAAGTTGTTCAATATTCACAATAATGTCAAATTTTCAAACATTTCAAATCTGAGGTCCATTTTAGTTTCTAAACAAAAATTAACGCATGCTGGTCTGGTTTTTTTCACGAGAAATAAACTACTAAAGATTTTTGGCAATTCAAGCCAAAATAACTCAACATAATTAAAATAGTCAATGCTAAACTTCACTTTTTAACAGCAGATAAACATATACTTATTATATAAATACACTAGTCGAATCAAAGGGACATTTACCTGACGCTACGCATTCCTCGTATCAAAATCTCCAAATCGACGATCATGCTGCTACATCCGGCTCAAGAACCTTCAATGCCATTCTTTTCCTCTTTATATCCCTATACGTGCTTTAACCCAAAAGTGTCATCGGTCAACACCATATCCCTTTTCTAGAGAAACCTAAATAAAAAACTACACGGATGTCATTCATTGTCGCTTGAGCACGCCTAAGTATTAGGTTTCTCTTATGTGAGTAAAATTTACCCAACCGCCCCTTGACTTTTGTAAAATTACCTATTCGCTCCCGATGCCTAGCGTACCATTATCCACTTAGATATAACCTAAAAGAGTCCTTTTAGACCACTGGTGGGTTTTTTCGGACAAGAACAGTCGTTCTGGAAATTTTTTGCTCGGAATCCTAAACTGCTCATTTAAATTGAGCGCTAATGCTTATGATCCAAATATATATACCGAATGGCACTGGAATGCCATGAAATTTTAGCCACTTAAGCCTCTCGGTACTTTTAGGTCACTGTAAAATTCTAGGCTAAAAATAATTTTGTTTACTATGCTTGATAATCCAAAAACCTGCTTTTAAAATAACATTATTTGAGACAATTCCCATGCCCAGAAAAATCGCAGAAAATTTCACGTCAAAGGTTTCAAAAAAATAATAGAAGTTTTAGTTTTGTACTTTTCCTAAAGCTATTCAAAAATAGCTTTAAAAATACTTTAGTGAATTGTTGTAATAGTAAAACGTTACACGATTTCTGATCAAGCGCTGCTCGACCAATAACGCCAAAAATAGCAAACGACTTTAAAAACTTTAAAACTTTAGAAAGTACCTTGTCTTATCTATATACGATTATTGTAGAATTTCTAGAATTTAATAACTTAATCTACTATTCTAAAATACACCGAAATCCTTTGTTCTGATCAATCTAGTTAGCATGCTTCCCAAGTTCAGAAAAATATAAACTTTTTTTTTGAGTGTGTAGATCTTGTAAAAATGGTATAAGTTACTCTTTTGAGTTTTGTCAAAATAAATTTCTAGATATATGTAAACATTTAAGAAAGATGTTGTTTAAAGAATAGTCCTCTTTAGCGACACTTTTTAGTATATTTCTTAAAACTAGACTTTTCCTCCTAACACAGTGCCTTCTTCTCAACCCATTAACCACATCACCTTACTACACAATACATATACCTCATGCAGACCCATTTCTCTCCCTTACACCCCAGTTGCACTCACATGAGATGCAAAATATTCACCACATGCACACACATTCAAACATTTAATTCACTCACATAACCTCTTTACACTTCTCAGTTCACACCCCTCCCCCCACGGCAGTCCCATGACTACCTAAACTATTTCTTTCTCTTAAAAAAATAATCATGGTGGTTACGGCTTGAACTCATGGAGATCCTCATTGCTTTCATGGCTCCCACATGCCCTTTTATATACACACTAATACATATGCAACCCACCAACACTTCACCCATACTCCCCATCTTCCTTTCATGGCAGCCACCACGGCTGCCCCATCCATCTCCTTTCTTCTTTCATAAACACAAGAACTCACAGTTACATATACATGCCGAAACACAAACAGCACTTGCCAAAACACACACGTACACCTACACCACACTCATGCGCACACCCATACAATTCCTACGAACCATTTTCTTTCCCACTTTTTGAGACCCATTTCATACACTAATGGCACATACACACTTTTGCACGCACACACAGGGTTTTCTTCTTGCCCAAGCCCATGGCATTCGCCGACAGCAGCCTCGCCGCTCTGCTGTCGGCATTCGCACACACAGGGTTCTCTTCTTCTTCATTGCACATGGCCGCATCACACGCTTCACCCATTGTCACTAAAACTTCTAACCCAACTCATGATTGTGAAAAATGGTCCAAAAATAAGATACTTACAATGAACTATATGTTAGCAATTATTAATGATTGTTACGCTAATCCGCACCACTATGTGTCGCTAAAAGTGGTCATTTAGAAACTATCAATGTTCACAAAAGAATTTCGTCGCCAAAGTTGTTAAGAAAGTATCGACTCTAACTCTAAAAAAATGTCGCTAAAGATCATCAATTTAATGCTTCCTAAATTCGTCGCTAAGAAGTATATCGATGTTAAGAGAAATAATAATAATAATAGTAATAATTCATCATAAAAAAGTTAAATTAGCCCATAGAAATATATCAGAATTTTTGGGGTATTATAGTAATGGTACGTTAGGCATCATGGGTAAATAGGTAATTTTACAGAAGTCTAGGGGCGGTTTGATAATTTTACTCTCTTGGGGGAACTTAATACGTGGGCATGCTTGAGTGGTAATGAATGAAATCCGTGTGGTTTGTCATTTAGGTTTCGATAGACAAGAGTTAGGACCAGCTTTTGAGAAAGTACAAGAACCAGTTATTTAACGAGGTAAGTACTCTCTCATATTCCTCCTTATACTCTATTTTTAAAAAATATATATATATAATGTATACATGTTTTAAGTCAAATAAAGGTCTTGAAGTACTTTTACTGCATATGTTTTCATGATAAATCACTTGATGAGAATTTGAATTAGAATGCCATGGAATTATTGTGCGAGTAAATGAACTATATCTGGTACATGTTGAATGAGATGATAATTTGACTGGGTACTGTGCCCTACATCCACGGGAGAAAGTGAATTCCGGGTCCTGGTCAACAGAATCATATGTTGACACATAGTACTGTTACATCGTGGTTCGTCTTGCATCCACAATATTGTTTATCCTGGATAGAGGAGGGATTTTGGTCCTAGTCAGTAGGACCATACGCTAACCGCAGTATACCAAATTATGATTAACGGTGATAGTTGGTAATGAGTTTTCTTGATGATTATACTCTAATTGAGATTCCTTTGGTGCAAGTGCATATATGTATGTAAATATGTTGAGTAATAGGAAATGAATAGGATAACATAGAACAAAGTGTTACAAATAACATCTTGTTGTTGCAAGACCCACCCGTCGAGCAGGGACGAAAGTCACCGACTAACTGAAAACCAAATTACTGTCTTTTTCTCAATGGTAGTTTCTTGTGTAAGGAAAGGGATTCACCCGCTGGCTGATACTTTATATAAAACTAATATAAAATATTGATTTTTAGTTGATTCATATACTCTGGTTTCCAACGAGCTACTGCTACATCCATTTCATTCGGAATTGATTCAGATACATCGACCCCCGCCTATAAGCCTGATGATATGATGATTCGGACTACTATAACTGGTTTCTGCTCACTAACCAAGAAGATTTGTCCCCGCCTTCATCCCCCAGTGCTGATCGTGGCATAAACCATGCCTCGGTAGCCGAACTCTTTTTTGTTTGTGGCGATACGTATAATTGATGGAATTACCAACTCTCGTTTTATGACTTATTTGTTTGTCGTACAAAAAAACATAAATAGCAACTCCGGGTATTACCCATCCGCCAGGCAATATTGTTAATCAATTCCATAATAAGTATGACGAACTAGCTTAAAAAAGCTAAAGAGTTCATGTTGTCAAAGAGTTGAACAATGGTTTTTTCGTGATTCCTAATTTTGAAAAGAAAAACCCATGGCATGTTTAAAATCCTCAAACATATTTTAGGAATATGGCACGTGTATTTACTGAGCCCCAACTCACCCTTTTATAAAAATGTTTAAAATCCTGATTTATAAAAGGGTGACGTTGAATTCCTGATTTTGAAAAGAAAAACCCATGGCATGTTTAAAATCCTCAAACATATTTTAGGAATATGGCATGTGTATTTACTGAGCCCTAACTCATCCTTTTATAAATGTTTTTAGGTGATCACCTAGATGAACTCGAATACTATAAGAGTAACGAGGATGGAGTCGCAGAAGATGCTCGTTAGGGAGTTAATTTAAGCCCTTTTGAGAAAATACAGTACTATTCTGTTTATATTTTGAGAATCAATTAGAGCTTAAATCTCCATTAAGTTTTGATAATTTATGTTAGTCATTCATGGAGGAATATAGTAGAGATAATTTTTGAAAAGATCTATGTTCCCAACCTATTTTGGCCAGACCCAAGGGCCCGCTAGGGGTCCCACTTCGCCCGAACATTTCGACACATTCAACGGTCTTTGTCTTCAACGCATCAAACCGGTGAACGCCCGTGCGCCCAAGACACGTGTTTTTCTCGCTTCGCGCACTTCATGCGTGACTTAGGCACAATTTATTTCGCATTAGCGTGACTCACGAGAGCGCGATAGTCACGCCGAGACCACCCGAACACCTTTTCATAAAAAATGTCGATCGACGGCGCAACCGGAGCAACGGGGTCAATGGGCAAAGGCCTTGGCCAAACCCATTGGGTCGGCCTCAGCCTCCCCCATGGCCATTGGGTCGGCCTCGGCCTCCTTCATGGCCATGGGGTCTGCCTCGGCCTTCCCCAAGGCCATGGGGTCGGCCTTGGCCTTCCCCCTCGGTTCTTCACTTTTCGCGCAAAGTCCTTTTCGTACTTTTTTTTCTTTGTACGCTTTGTATGTGACTTTGGCACCTTATTTGTCACATTGGTACGACTCACGGCAACACGCTCGTCGTAATGCAACTTCTAAATTCATCATTGCCCATTAAAACACCTACCGTCGGCGCGCCTGAAGTTTACTTAAAGGGGGAGTGGCCCTGGCCTCCCTTCATGGGAGTTGGCCATTAGCCTTGGCCACCCCTAGGGTCGGCCTCGGCCTTCCCCCAAGGGGGTCGGCCTCGGCCTTCCCCCAATTGTTGGCCTATGGCCTCTCCTTTCGTGCACACTTCTTTTCTCGAGTCCTTACACCTCCGCAATATTTATGAACGTTCGTACATCAACCTCACGACATCTATCGTCCGTCGCTCGTGACCGCACACTGCTTCCACGATGCCTATGGCCCAAAGTCCCGCGCTACCGCCGAATGACCCGTCGCTGACAACCACATACCATCACTCCCAACTTTGTCATTACTACATGTTGCATTCATTATTTGTTATAACAGGCATACTCAACTCATGCCCCATCTCTGGGGCACACGACGCGCACCCGCGCCCGTGCACCATTCTCATGATACGTGCCCCCGGCACCAAGTATTGCTCCACGACGTTCATCGCCGCCCTCGTACGCCATTCTCATGATACGTGCCCCCGGCACTAAGTGTTGTCTCCGTGATGCTCGTCACCGCGCCCGTGCGCCACTTCCATGACATGTGCCCACGACACCAGATATTGTCTTCGCGACGTTCGTCGCCGCGCCCGTGCACCACTTCCATGACATATGACCACGGCACCAGATATTGTCTCCACGACGTTCGTTGCCGTGCCCATGCGCCATCTCCATGACATGTGCCCCCGGGCTCCCTGTCACACTATAGTGCCCTCGGCACCATACGCACTCTGTCGCGCCCATGCGCCACACCACTAACACAGACGTGCCCCTGGCACCTTACTCACTCCACCGCTCCCATGCGCAGCACGACTGATACAGCCCTACCCTGAGGCTCTCTGTCACAATGTCATGCCCCCGGCACCATACACACTTCACCGCGCCTGTGCGCCATCTCCATGACACGTGCCCCCAGTATCTTACTCACTCCGCCGCGCCCATGCGCCGCGCCACTAACACAGTCGTGCCCCTTGGCTCACTGTCACACTACCATGCTCCTTGCATCGGTCCATCCTTTCACCACACCAAGCGCACCTTGCCTTGGTCGTGGAACATGCTTCGACTCACTCCCCGGAGTGTGCAACATCCTGGGGGGATAAACGACTCCTCTAGGACACTATCTTCGCCAGGGAGCTCTTCAACTCCCCTTTCGCCAGGCAGACGGCTCCTCCGGGATGCTACCTTGACGCGCTCTGAGTGCTTTGGCATAAGGACTTACCCGCGAGATAGGTGACTCCTCCGGGACACTATCTCCATCAGGGAGCTCTTTAACTCCCCTTCTGCCAGGTAGACGGCTCCTCCGGGATGCTACCTTGGCGAGCTCAGAGTGCTTCGGCACAAGGACTCACCAGTGGGATAGACGACTCCTCTGGGACACTATCTTCGCCAGGGTGTCTTCATGACTGGCCTACGTGCTCCGGCACTAGGGGCTTGCGTCGGCACCCTTATGGACTATGACCCCCGGGTCACTTCGAGACGGGAGCAGGTCTTCAGAGGGCATCGCGCCTATTCTGCCTGGCAGTTAGGCATCGGGTCTTCCCCACCACTGCCAGGCCTGTGGGACTCTGCAAGGGCTTGGATTAGAGGCTAGATCAATGGGGTTCTCTGGCCACACCGACGCTGTGGGAGCCAGTCTTTCCAGACAGACAGAGAGACGCTGTGCAGGGCAGGTCGGGTGAATATGCGATTCGACAGTCCGTGGAGCACCGGCAACTGTGGACCTCTTAGTGATGTGTCACTCCCGGGGAGCGCCACGTGTCGCGTAATGACATCATCATCTCAACCTCTATAAATAGAGGTCTTGAGAATTCATTTAAGACGGTTGGACATTTTCAGAACACTTTCACTTTCTCACTCTAGAATCCTAGAGAGAAACATACATGACCCTGACTCTGGACATAAGCATCGGACTGTGACTGTCGTCATGTATTCACCCTGCGCCATCTCCCTTGCAGCACTGCCACCCTTAGGCTCTGCCTAGGAATCCCTTGGTCTCTGCCCTTGTTTCGCCCTTGCTGTGTCCCACATCAGCGCACTTGGCATCTGACTTGGACTGCATTCCTTGTGGCACCTCCACATCGACTGCGAACCCATTTTCCTTGGCATCAATCTATAAGTACTACTTTAGAAGCCTTATTAAGGTGTTAGTCAAATGCATGACTCGAAGAATTGTATATAGGTTATAATAAGGCCTGACAGAGCCCTGAGTGGATGTCTGAATGGATCTGCGGCCGATCATGGATCTTGCTCACGGGCCTACCCGTAGGTTCGGGTCGTGACAGATACCCTTCATCCCCTTCACCACACACACATTTGCATAGACCCATATATACACAAACAACTCACTGAGCACAAACCAACCACCAGTGCACCACCGACGCATAACCAACCACCAGTGCACTGCCCGACCATAAATAAACCCCCACCATCACACGATCCATCAACCACCGCAACGACTAGTCACCAACACAACACCCAATGCACATTTTTACAGAAGCGAAGGTCGATGTCCATACTACTATGGGTGGGGATAGGGGCGTCAAATATTTTAAAAAGTTAAAACTCAGTAGAAAATGATTCCCCTGACCACATTGATGATTTGATTTCATTCCCTTTTCTTGTCAGTCATCTCCTTTAGTAAACTTTTAGAGCTATTTTGTAAACGGTAAGGTGGGGTGTGGTGGAGGCGAAGGAAGAATATGGTGTGGCAAAGGAAAGGGTGAGAAAAGAGAAGAAGAGAAACGGGAGAAAATTGTTTAGGGTTTTGTTCACACCTTTTATATAATTGAAGATAAACGGTTGAGATTGCACATGATTAAATGTACGGTTAGGATCAAAACTATCATATAATATTCAGGGAGGGTACGGGTTGGATATCGGGCGGTTTACCTAAGTACCAAATCCAACCCGCACCTGTTACGGGTTAAAATTTTTATTACCACACTGGCCACACGTTCCGGCAAAATTAAAAAAAAAACTGCTCCTATAAGATCGAAGCGAGGTGAATATTCAGCGGGTGCAGATCAAATTGTGATCCCCACTAGTAGATTGTGATGTACGTGCTTTAAATTTCGTGGTCGATAAGAAATGCAGAAGACAATTATCTACCGAAAATGCCCTCGGTCAAAATAGGGGATGAAGCTGCATTCTTTCTTCGTTTGTTGAGGGATAAGTTTTCCAAAGGGTTTTGTTGAGAGAGAGAGAGAGAGATGGAAACAAGGAGGAGAAAGCAGCTCAAGCAAGTTAACAAGTCTAGTGCATTCGAAACCCTACATTCTGACCAGTCTCCTCTCGTCTTCCAGCAGACCATACTCAAGGCCATTCAAAATCCCGAGGTACCAAATACTTTTCCTTGTAAAGTACGTTTACAATGGCTGCTTCAATTGCGCTTGTTCTCACGTATGTGATTGTGCATTTGCATAGTTTTGAGGATTTGGTTACTTGGCTGCTATTCTTACGGACCGGTAACTAGAGTGCTGTTGTAGAAGATTGGTAAATCACAGTAAAAAGAAAGCAACTTTAATTCGTTAGCTGATGATGACAAGACATCATAAGACCTTAACATTTTCTTTCGCTCAATGTGGACATTGTTAAGGACACAAGCCATTTTCGTATTTCAGAGAACCCAGAACAGAGCACACATGGGTTTAAGTTTACAAATATCTGTTGTGTGATTTGCTAACAAACAGCATAGGTTTTTTCGGAACCCTTGGCAAGTCTTCGCTTGAGAGACGACTCAAAAGATAGTCCTGAGTCTTCTCTATAGAAGAGAGACCAAAACTTCCCAGATTTGTCGGAAGACCCAATTTCAGGCCATATGAACTTTACTGTTAAATCCTGTAATATTGATAATCCCCAGAATTCTCGTAAATAGACAGAATTTGATATGCCTCTCAATCAAACTAATGGAAAACAGAATTAGGATGTATCTAGGTAGCACCGATACGGACAACGACATCGCCCGGGGCACTGGACTCCGTAGTTTCTGAAAAACCAGAATTTGGACACGACACTGCTGAATTGTGTCTATATTTCCATATATACTTGCTTTTCCTATGTTTCATGCACAGTCACATCTAAAATTCCACTACTAAGTCAAGTTTCATCCACCTTGTGGATCCTTGCTACACTTTGTAACAAATCTCTGCAAAGGTTTACCCTCGTCTCATGCCTTAGTTGAACTTACTACACAGACTAGTGTCACTTGAATCCATTTCTGACATCAAGTAGAAGTAAATTCCAGCCTCAATTTCAAAAATTATGAAGGAAGGAGATGCTAGAAATTGAATGAGATGGTTGGAACGAAATTAAAAACTTTGTAGTCTTTCTTGTTAGTTTTAAAAGAAAGGACATGGAGAAAAGGAATTAATAGGGAAGAAAGACAAAAAAATAAAAAAAGAAGAAATAGGAAACAGAAGTAAGAGTCCATTAGAGTGAAAAAGAGAAAGAGATGAAAATGAAAAGGAGAAGAAAAGAAGTAGCAAGCGAAATTTCTTGCTGCTTCTTCTTCTTCCCGATCTCGTATAGGCTGCACTAAGCAGTCAATTAACTGAGGATGGGATATACAATCTGTTGATATTTTAGATTTTGGCTATTTTTTGATTCCTAAAAGGAGCTCCAACTTTTCCTAATATTTTATACCAACCCCATAGTAAGTTTCAAATTCTCATTTCAGCCCTGTACCTGTCCAAACTTCTACATGAAGTGTCCAACACTTCTCAAAGAAGTGTCCGACACGGGCGTCCGATTTTGAAAAATAATAAAAAATTCGGACACCTCCTAGAGGTGTCCGAACCCTGTCCGGAGGTGTTGGCAAGGTGTCGGGGTGTTGGTAAGTGTCGGACACTATACCTAGGGATGTATGGAGATTAGAATCTGACAGTTTCTCTTTGGAGCCGCTCTCGACCTTAGACTGCTCCTGACCCCTTTCGGCTATTCCTTCCAAGTCACAGTGCTGCCTGTGCTTTGTGCAGATATGATTCTTTGGCAGTTAGTTGGTAATGTTATGTGGGAAGCCTTAAAAAGTCTCTTAACACCTATTTGCCTGATACAAGCTTGATTCAATAGTCGCCTGATTTATCAGCACGTGGATTACAATTTTTGAAAGCGGTGAAAGGGAAGCGAGATATTGGATTTGCCCACTGAAAATGGTGTGTTCCCGGATGTCTCCTAGACTTCTCTTCTTCTTTTAAAACTGAATTCTAGACCTTTAGCTTTTAACTTTTTGACCTATGTTCTAGAACCATCAAAAACCAGCCCAACTCTTTGTGGGATTTAATTTGTTCTCGGAAATGGAGACAATCATCAAAGCGAGCGCATGACTTACAACTCGGTTTATAATGATTTGTAATCAGGGAACGTAAAATTCTTAAATGCGTCTCATCTATTCATTTTCAGTTTGAATTGGCTAGCTAATCGCAGTAGTCTACTAGCAAAGCTGTGAACTAGTAAACTATCATTTGCTCCTTGCATTTTTTTTTCTGAGAAAGATTCCGTGTTTTTGCGCATTCCTAATTTTTGTTTTTCTTGGCTTTCAGGGTCTGAGGTCGCCGCTATTGAAAAATTTGTACTATCTGCTTATTCATTTGTCTTCAATACCATGGGGTCGAGCAAAGAAAGGAACTGGTTTAAACGAGCTGGTTATGGAAAAAGATCAGAACGGAATCAGGGTGACATCTACAGATATATGTAGGCTCTCTGAGAGTCTGTCTCAAGAATTTTATAAGAGGTTTCTGCAGTTGCTTACTGCCATAAGTGATACTTCTGCAACTAGTGCTCTTGGACGCTTGCGCCCAGATACATGGCCTGCTGCTAAGGAACTGTATCTGTTGCTAAGGTGTTGCCTGATAGTCTTCAATACGCTTGTACTCCAACAACATCTGGTGGAAAATGGCCGTGTTCTTCTCCTAATTATAAGATGTATAAGTTTACTTGATTTAAATGGAGGCAAGCAGAATAGTGTTATCAACTTAGGCCGGCTACTTACTTGTGAGGGCAAGTATAAAGACAGTGACCGCACCACCTTCGTTACTGAGGAACTTGTTACTTCTTTGTCTTCCTTAGAGCAGTCCGATCCATGCATTCCTTTTCTGTCTGTAATGCTTGAGGTAACATGTTAGTGTTGACAGTTGATTGTTCTTCATAATTAGTCGAACTTGTCTGTAGCTTACCATAGGGATAAGAACAGTTCTAGACATAATCTGTTATGTTGGAACAACATTCTCTAATACGGCAATCAGGCATACATAATCTGTGGATAACTTATCACGTATGCCTATTGTGGACAGACAAGATATATGCTAGTGAGACAAGGTAAATGGCCAGGAGACTTACATTTGGCAAATGCTAAATGTAAAAGCCACGTGGTCCGTTGTCTGCTTCCCATTGCAACTACTCTTTTTTAAATAAATAAAAAACCTTGTTAGGACTACTATGTAGTGGAACCTGAATTCAGTTCAGAACTTGCAAAGTCCTTTTTGGAGCTTTTCCTTTGCAAATTTAGTGACCGCCTGCATCTGATATTTTTTCATCACTACCCTACTGCATCATGTTCGATTGGAAAAGTTCAGTCAGAGGGGGATGGTCCTTTGTCAGTTCTCCACTCCGAGAAGGAAAGGGGGTTGGGGGGGGGGGGGAGGCAATATTGTTTGATCTATATTTGGGTTGCAAATCTGTAAGAATTTGTGAGATCTTGGGGAGTGACTTTGGCATAAAGATAAACTGTTGTTACGGTCTCCCCCTGGGGCAAACAGTGGTAAATTCACACTTACAGGTGGTTTCTTGTGCTGATGATTTTCATCATTCTTTGTTTTATGTGGACTGAGAAGTGGTTTAGTAGGTTTTTTTTCCCTTCTGGATACTGTACGTTTCTTGCTCTTTCCCATTTGTTGTGAACTATGGATCTGTGATTATTCTATTGTCACGTCCTACTTTGGTTTTGTTCAGAATTGTGGATGGCTCCTTTATTTTCCTATGCAGAATCGTTCAATGATTGGCTTTGCTGATTTGTTTGGCTTTTTTTCCCAGTCATTCAATGTCCTCGACAGCTTATATGAAATTATAATTTTCAGGTGTTTATAGATGAGCTATTGGTGCATGGACAACTAAGAGAGCACTTTAAACTGATTGATACTATTTCTTCCACAGAAAAGCATTTTATGGGCCACTTCAGTCATGGTGATATTGGCATAGTGATTGAGGTGATCTTTGCTCATTTTTCCCTATCAATTTCTTATGACCAAGCTTTTGATGATTTCGTGAAAAGACTATCCTGGCTTCAAGGCAAGGATTCAAGAGCTCCGGAGCTGAGCCAGAGTGCATCCATATCATTGCTTTTCAATCCTATCATGCTTTCTGCACCCAAACTTATGCAGGCACATATTGTCTCATTAATTTCTGAAACAACGGGTTTTCATCATCTGCAACCAGATCTTAGCCTTATAGATTACCACTTATCGGTGTTCAAACAGTCTGTAATCTTGTATACTGAACACATGGATACTGTGCAAACAGATGGCCATCCTTTTGGTGCTAAAGGTTCTTTTGTGAAATCAAGTCTATACGGCAATATCTTCAACTCCTCTTGCGAATCTTACATCCAGCCGGCCACAAAAGAGAAAATTAATCATCTGATCACGAAGTTAGATGACTCATGGTGTTCACATTTGCAAAGCATGTTCCTTAGAACGAAATCTGACCTGATAACTTGCTCTGCTGCATACATAAAGGAGAATGAATACATGATCGACACACTGTGCAGGAAGGAGATTCTATCGATTTTAAGTCACCTGATATCCATAACTCATGACAACGTCAACGATATTGCTCTACAAACATATGGGTTTACAAGTTTCCAAGATATTTGTCTTCTTGCTTCCTTATTAAAGCTTATGAGCAGTTCATTGTTACAAGCTCTTTGGTGTCTAAGAGATAGTGATAAGTTGGGTGGTGCGAAAACCTTAAAAAATGTTTCTTCTAGTAAGGAATATAATTCCATTCTTGATGCCCTTAACCGTTTCAGAGAAATTAATCTTCGTCTACCAATCCAAAGTTCTTTACTCAGTATGATGGATAATCACCTGATGGGGCATAACGAGTCTAAACAAATGGTTTTGCACTTTTTAGGCTTGCTATCCTTAAGCTTTGTCACTGGCCTTGATTTCTTAGTGAAGGGTTGCATAATGACCATTATGGCATCAATGAGTCTGTTTGCTATTGAAGATGGTAGTTTAGATGCATTGAGGTCACTAATCGATTCAAAGTTGGAATCCTCTTCACCCAAGTTACCTCTTGCCATTGTCCAAAAGGTGACTCTCTCACTCTACTCCATGTCTCCCTCTGTGGCGTGTGTTTCTTATTTGACATGTGTTACGTGCTTTTGAATAATGATGCAGGCTGTGGTGGACAAAGAATGTTGTCTAGTGGTTGCTTCAGAGTTCCAGAACATACAGGCTTTGTACTTGAGGTACATAAAATCTTTTTAATGCCATATATCTAGTAGCCAAAAGTCATATTTGCTAAAGTTTGAGCATCAAAGCTGCAATACGTTGCTTTATTGGACTAAAATTTCTTCTGCATCAACTTGTCCATGCTTATGCTGAAACTCTTATTTTGCTCATATTATTTTTTATTCATAAAAAATCTGTACTCTTTGTAAAGGTGAATTGTCTTCTGGATTCCTTGAAATTTTTAAATGTGTCCTGGTCATTGTTCCTCTCTCTCCAATACTATGTGATAAAGTTCAGAATTTTGCCATTGCTCGTGTTGAGTCTGTATTGAGAGAGAACCTGGTGGTGTCTTACCTATTATGATCTAATTCAGGTAAAGATGAGTGTTACTTGCCAGAAAGTTGGTTTGCAGTTCGCTTGATGATATTGAAAAAGCTTTCTGCAGTATTGTGACTTCTATTATCAACTACATGTGGGACAAACTAATGCAACTTGATATTGCCTACTTTTTTTCTCTAATATTTTGCAAGGGTAAAACCTGCCGTATTGCTATTGAGTTAGTATTTTCAAATATTAAGAAATGCCTGATTATTGAAGGAAAAGCACAATGTAACAACGCTACTAAGAATATACCAAGACAAGGTGGGGTATGTTAGTATGATGAATTGCTTATCAGAAAGTTGGAGTAATGGGGCAATTGATTTACTCCCGACACATATTCTTTGTTTTTTGAAATCTACACACATTTAGGTTAAGTAGAAAGACATAGATTTTAATTTGTGGGTACCTTTTTTGGTTCAGCAAGTTATTATTATATTCCTATTAAGTTAAAGGGAACATTTACAGGAGGTGACGCCACTTATCATCTGTCGCTGAAAATGTTGGGTCACTGAGAAGCATCACACAAACAAGATGAGTGCAAGTTAAGTGAAATGATAGAGCAAAAGCTAGGATATTGTGACATGGGTTGCACAGTGATTCTGTTGTATACAACGGCTTCCTTAGGATTCCCCAAATAAAAGAGGGGACTCATGTTTGAACAAGATGGTGAAACAAGTACCCTACAGGTTTGATTGCTTGATATGTCTCATGGAGCCAAATCCAACTAGGCTAGGAATTTTTTGGTTGAGTTGTGTTGGGTGAGTCATCACTGTTACGTTGCGTGAACATATTTAGTTACTTTTGTGTGCAGATCCTTGCTGGCAACTAGCTGGCTGTGCATGGTAGTGAAATTGCATATCCCTTGTATATGCATCTTTGCTCGATGTTACTCTTTAGCTCAAACGAAAACCAAATGAGTTTCTGTAATTAGGAAGGATGCATAGATGTAATTTCCAAGTATGTAAATTGTTATGATCATGTTATCCCTTAACCTACCTTATCCGTCATCACCCTTTTTTTTTTTTTTTCTTTTCCCCCTTTTGCAGTTCGGCTCCTCTCATTGGCGAGAGTATAGGAATAGAGGCTGAGCAACCAGATGGTTCAGGTGCTTCGTCTCCCAGTAACATGGAGGGTGTTGTCACAGAAGCAGAGACCAAAGCAACTTGCAACGGGAAGCTTTTCCTCATGAGCATCATCTCACATGCAGGAAGATCATATGATGACGATTTAGCTGATTTCATCGAGTGCAAGCAGGGAAAGGATTATTCTAGCTGGTTAAGGCATCGACAACAATATCGCAAGTGGAAGAGTGAGAAAATGGCGGTGGCAAGGTGGGAGAAGAAGAAGAGAGCATGGAAATTCGCGATGGGGAAGAGAGCTATCAAAAGTGTGAATCTGAAAGAATGCCGGTTGCGTTGTGGCAGAAGAAGAAAGCAAGGAACTTTCATGTCGCGTTAGAACTTCCAGCGATGTGTTATTTTGTCACATTCAGATGCCTATGTTGCGTAATGTAATTAGTAGAAAGAAGTAGATGCATTATGCGTTGTAAAAAGTGTAATCCAAGAAAATGGTGGTTGCAGTGTGGCAGAAGAAGAAAGCACGTAGATTTCACGGAAGGAAAGAGCTTAAAGTAACTAGTTGCATTAGTATGGTACTTTACGAAGTACTCTTCCGCATCTTGGCAATTGCTTGGAAGCCTTATTTGGGTGGCTCGGCCCACCCTATGTCTTCCTAAAAGTTCAGGAGGATTGGGTTTTAAGGATCTTCGACTGCGTAATCAGGCTTTGATGGCCAAGCAGGCTTGGAAGATCTGGTTCATGCCTCATGGCCTTATAGCCAAAGTTTTGAAAGAACGTTATTTCAAGAGCCAAGCTTTTCTAGGAAAGGGTCGTGGATTTGGCACAGTATCTTCGTCGGACAACTTATTCTAAAATAGGGGTTACAGTGGCATATAGTTTATGGACGATCCATCTCTTCTTGGATGGACTAAAGGCTACCGAATTCGCCGCTTGCACCGTTAAAATCTTTTGGTACATAGAGCAATATCACTAGATGGTATCAGTAGATGGTATCTTAGTCGGACAACATATTCTAAAATAGGGGTTACATAGTGCTAGGTGTTCTGTTCCGAACTTTTTCAACGAAAATGCAATGTTTTAGATCCCTGTCCTCTCTGTAGTTGAACTCTTAAGACACATGAGCAGCTATTCTTAGACGGTAAACAGGTAAGAGCTATCTGGCTGGACTCCTCTAGTAGCCAGAGTTTGCCTTGCAATGGGTTTGCTTCTGCAAGCATGAGGTTTCAACAGTGGCTAGCTCAGCCTACTTTTAGGAGTATTTGCGTTCTCCTAAGCATTGTTTGGATAATAGTTCGACTTTGGTCTATTTGGTGAGCCCAAATGCCTCGGTCTTTAAGGGTCAAAGATTTTCTCCTTCTCCGAGTTCGACTTTTGTTTAATAATATCCTTACTAATAGATACTTTCATACCTGTGTCCAAGAGTTCAGATACGTCGATGTTCCTAGAGTACATGTTTAAACTTAACTACTTGCATATTATCTTCTTATCTACTACAATTTTGTGACACAGATGAAGGACAAAGCTTTGAGATCAACGCCTTTCGCTGAAATTTTATCTAGGATGACGATTAGCTGCGGTAAATTGCGTACTTGCATCCTGTACATTTCACCCAGGGGAATGGGTGTGTTGTAACTTTTATCGGCATTGACCTCTTTTGCTTACCGATCGGTGTGTGAGTTCTCTTTCTGTGTGTGTGACAGGGTGTCTGTGAGTCCATGCTACCGGTTGTGTGTGAGAATGTGGGTGATGAGTCGGTGTGTGTATATGGGTGTGTGCTTTTGGGGGTTGGGGTGGGGGATGTTGTAAGTGTGCATTACGGGTGGTGTGTGTGAGTTGTGTGTGTGTTATGCGTGTGTTTTGTGCGTTTAATTGTGTGCAAATAACCGTGTGTAGTGTAACTGTGTGTTGTGTGCGTGTAGCTCTGTGTCTAACTTTGTGTAAGTGTAACTTGGTGACAGACCTTAGCCCTTTAGTGATTAAGGTTATTTCTCAAGGTTGGGGTCTTCCTTTTTATTTTGCATGCTCCATAGGGGATAAAAAAGTTCATTAATGTTATGGACTCGGTAGCTCCCCTGTTGTCTGAAGATTACATCATTTGGCTTTGGCCTCTCGTTAAGAAGACGATACTGGCTTTGGAGAACAGACTGAGGGTAGTGCTGAACTAAGATTTTCTTAGTGCCTGTGCAATTAAACATCTTTCGACGGATGAACTAGAATGGACATTTCTATTAAGATTTCATTCTTGAACAAAAATTTATTTTTTAATAATTTATTTCGTCTATTCCAAGACTGGAATAAGGGGGATACACGTTACACCATGATTTTGAATCAGCAAAGAGATTCCAAGAAATGAGAGCGAGCTAAAGAGGAAGCTTGTGCTGTAATAGGTTTGGGGGCCAAGATGCTTGACTCAGGTAGATCTTTGCAGAGTATAGTTTAGAGTTTCCATCGTCATCAAGCTGAGGAAGAAGTTTGGGTCACGTGGATTCGGAGGTCTTGGATAGGTTCCCAGATGTTTGAAGACAAGTTTAAATGTAAACAGAAATCCTATACGATCACTGCACATTGATAAAACCTTTAAAAAGAAGTTCCTTGTCGGTTAAGAACAAGCATCAAAAGAAGCCACTAGCCATCAAAGCTGCTCCATAACATGAAGACAGCATAGATGCTTATGTCGCGGATTGTTTTGATCGAAAGTGTGCGAAAGGCAAAAAGGTCAGGAAAGTGGATTGAGGCCTAGCGATCGAGGCAAATATTTTGGAGGATGTGATTCCAATATCTCAGAGCTAACTTATAAGAAGGATATGCAATCAGATCGAAGATATTTCTAGATGAAGATGATCGTCCCTACTCAAAGAAGAAAGGAAATGATTGTAGCTTATTCTTAGGTAGCTTATAGGACCTATAAGTTTTTCTTTTACCCTAACTTTTTCCTAGGCCACCTTTTGTAGGGTTCTGTCCTAATGGGCTCCCTTTTATTTTATTTATTTTATTTGTCTTTTCTAGTATTTTCATTTTCATATCTTTTTTGTGTGTTTTGCCCTAACTTTTGCCTAGACCGCCTGTTGCAGGAGTTTTTGTCCTAGTAGGCTCTTTTTATTTTTCTCGAGAATGTCAGTCGATATCCTAGCCGGTGGAATAAAATAATTTTTTTATTAGAATTTGGCCGCACTCGAGACATCTTTATGGGCTGCTTACAGACCTCCATCTGATGTGTCACACTGAATAGTGTTTTAAAGGAGGATTAGGTCAATTCGTTTACAATTTTTGCTCATGCATAGTATTTCTTTAACAGTCTAGATTGACTAACTGTGACAATTATTTCTGATATTCTCTTTTTGTAGTAAATCTCCTTCTTTCAAGCCACGTCCTTTCACTCGGTTGTTAAATGCTCGGGCAATCCGCTTCTGATAATCTTGAATGTTGTATAGAGCTTTCTTTGATAACCTTGAATGTGGTGTTATCGAGTCTTCCTTGGCTACTCGGTTCTCTAGCAATACCCTAACTGAGTCTACTTTCAATTCCACTGGGAGGATGACTTCCATATGGTAATCTAACCAATATGGTGTAGACCTGGTTGATGTTCTCACTGATGTCCTATAGCCCCAGAGGGCATAGGGAAGCTTATTTGGCCAACTTCGACAGGAATTCGTCATTTTACTCAGCATGTTCTTGATGTTCTTATTTGTGGCCTCTATGGCCCCATTGATTTACGAAAGGTAGGGCGATGAGCGATGTCAGATGATACCATATTCTTTAGCTAAACCTGTGAATTCCCCTTCGAAATGCAACCCGTTGTTGGAAATCAACTCTCGAGGCATTCCGTACTGACAAATGATGTAGGTCCGAATAAATTGAGCCACATTTCTGGCGTTGAGCACTGCGTACGAAGAGACTTTCACCCACTTTGTAAAATAATCGATGGGTACTAGTATAAACTCGTGTCCTTTAGAAGCCTTAGGACTAATCTTTCCTATCAGATCTATTCCCCAAACTAAAAAGGGCCATGGAGACGTATGTTGTATAACTCTTAAGGATGGAGATGCTGCAAATTGGATTAAACTTGACATTTGTGGAACTTTTTCAAATGCTCGATACAGTCTTGCTCCATCGTACTCCAGTATTATCCCTGTCAGAGAATTTTCTTTGCTAACATACATCCGTTCATGTGCGGTCCACACTCTTCTGAATGTATATCATCCATAATCTGATTGCTTTCTCTCTACGTCACACAGTAGGTGTTCTCCATTGCAGAGTCTCTTGTATAAGCGCTGGTCACACATGATAAATTGTGCTGCCCATCTCCTCAAAGATATATGGGCTTTCACAGAAGATCCCTTGGGGTGTTTACCGTCCGGATAAGGTTCTAGTATACCACGGTTTGGCTATCTCGTCTTCATCTATGGATGCAATCATAAAGCAATAAGCTAGCCGATTTCCTTTCTATAGCACAAATGACTCTACTTCCTGTCTCTTGGGTATATCCACTATCTATGGGAGTGTAACTAAGGCATCGGTAAAGTTGTTCTGGAGTAAGGCAAGTAATGGAACTTTACATCTTTGAACTGATCCATGCTCTTTTTTGAATGGGCGTGGTATGCTTGTAGATGCTCATCCCTAATTCTCCACATCTCTTGTATTTGGTATGATCAACGCTGAATCACCGTATACTATAACCTCTTGGACTCCTATGCTTAAAGCCATCTCTAAACCGTGATACAAGCTTTATATTTGGCGGTATTGTTAGTACCGTCGAACGTTCATTTGATGGCTATGGGTGAATGGCCGCCATCTGATAAGAGTAACATTATTCCTACTCCAAATCCCTTACTATTCATTGCTCCGTCTAGATATAAATGCCACCTCGTCTCTGACTCAATGACACAAACTCCTTTATACGTGAATTTTTCTGCCCATCAACTAGTATCTTTTGTCGGACAATGTGCTAATAAGTCGTTCCTTTGATGGACTTTTGGGTGACATAGGTGATGTCGAACTTTAAAAGCAACAAGAGCCATTTTGCTATCCGATTGGATAAAACTAGTTTCTCAAATGATACTTCACGAGATCCATCTTAGTCAACAGTATAATACGGTTAGTCTGAATATAATGTCACAACCTTTGTGTTACCCAGACTAACGATACACATGTTTTCTCCAATGCTGAGTAATTTATCTCTCCTTGGGTCAACTTTTTACTGACATAGTAAATGGCTCTCTTGAATAGTAAATGCTCCAAATGTTGGCTAACATGGCTTCAACTGTGGTATTGGTTATGGTTAAGTATAGTAAGAAGGGTCTACCGGGTATTCGAGTGGTCAGGACTGGGGGGTTGCTGAGTTGCTGTTTGATTTTGTTGAAGGCTTCTTGGCACAAGATATTCCATTCTTTGGCTGAATTTTTCTTCAATAATTTGAACATAGGCTCACAAATCATAGTCAATTGGGATATAAACCAGCTGATGTACTGGATTCTACCCAATAATCCTCGATTTCTTTCTCGCTTCTAGGTGTGGGCATCTCAACTATGGATTTAATCTTAGCTGGACCAACCTCTATACCTCGTTTGCTAACCATAAATCCTTATAACTTTCTGTCTGGAACCCCGAACACGCACTTCTGGGGGTTGAATCTCACATTGTATTGTCTTAGTCTCTCAAAGTATTTCTTTAGGACTATGCAGTGATCTTCGCGCTTCCTAGACTTGATGATCATATCATCTACGTATACTTCTACCTCTTTGTGAAACATATCATGGAAAAGGGTAGTAGCGGCTCACTGATGTATAGCCCCAGTATTTTTCAATCCAAAAGGCATGACTATGTAACAAAAAGTGCCTTAGAGGATGGTGAAAACTGTTTCTCCTAATCCTCAAGAGCCATTTTTATCTGATTACATCCGTGAAGCAATCCGCAAAGGAAACCAACTTGTGCTCCACGATGTTGTCTATGATCATGTCTATAGTGGACAAGGACAAATCATATTTGGGGGAGACTTGATTAAGGTCTCGATAATCAATACACATCCGGACATGGCCGGTACGGTTGCTTTGGGGACAGATACAATTTTGACTAACTAAATAGGGTTTTTGATCACTCTGATGAATCCTATATGGAGGAGCTTTATAACTCCAACCTTGACCTTAAAGGACCACTCCAATCTCAACTTACTGAGCTTTTTTTTTTACGAGTTTGGCTTCAGGTAGGGTAGGTAAATGGTGCTACATAGTCGACAGGTCGATATTAAGCATGTCACTATATGACCAAGCAAACACATCTATGACTTCTCTCAAGAGTGCAGTGATTTCCTCTCTTTGTCTCTGATCTAGGCTAGCCCCTATTTTGATTTCTTTTACATTTTAAGGCATACCTATGTTGACTTTAATTGTTTCCTCTGTCACTGGCTTGACTCGACCAGACTTCCAGTTGTTTATTCCTTTCATCATTTCTTTCAGACATTTTTTCTCTTCAGGTTCCATTAGTTGCGACTCATCATTAACCTTGTTGATAATTCATCATAAGTTAGATCAGTAACACAAGGAACAATCGAAATCTACCATCACATTATCAACTAAAAAGATAGGGATAACATAATAGGTAAGCAAATTCAATTCATCTAGAGAGACATAAACATCCAGGTCTTCTGGTTCGGGAACAACCTCTACAGCATGACATCCTATGTGTAATCTCTGCCACAGCCAGCGGTCCGTACTCGATCATCTAATTCTGCGAGTCGCCTTGTGTTGGAATGATTAGGCTTGCTAGGCCCATGATCTGGTTGTCCACTTTGCAGATAAGCACAAGGATGTCCATATCACTGAAGCATACTGTCATTCCTTTCGACTCCATGAATTCCATGAATTCAGAAATGTCTTCGTTGCTTGGCTCAAACTGGTTTGGCAGTTCTTCATCCTCAACCCATTCACCGTCATAAAAGATCACCCATCCTTTGATCAGCTTTCCCCCTTTTTCATTCTTAATAGGCTTTGAAAACCCGTAGTAAGGTCCATCCTCTCCTTCTTTGACAAAACATCCATTCATGGTAGGGACCTTGGTTATGGCGTTGAAGTTCATGAGCTGTCCGTTATGTTTTTCTTTCTCAGTTTGGACCATCTTCCTGATAGATTCTTTCTTCTTTGTCTTGGTTGGCTTGTACTCTAATCCAAACCGATCCTTCTTGTTCTCAGCAACTGAAAAACTGGGAAGTCCTTGATGATTTTGGCCCAAACCCTTTTTGGTAGACTAATGAAGTCTTCTTCACTGTACTGTTACAGTAAGGTACAAAGGTGAGGAAATCTTTAACGAGACAAACCTCCTCGAACTCCAAGAATCAAACTAAGTTATTAATCCTGAATCCACTAAGCAACTTATCTAATAAGTCATGTGGAATCTTAACACTGTCCTTGTCACTTTCCACCTATCTGATCTGAGGTAACTGCGAGTCACCCATGATTGTAATGATGGGCTTATCCAAAACAAACTTGACTTTCTGGTGCAATGTAGAAGGATTTGCACCTATGGAGTGTATCCATGGTCTACCCAACGGGAGATTGAATGTAGTAGGTCTATCTAGCACTTGAAACTCGACTTCAAAATTGACAGTTCTAACAATCTGGGGGAGTTTGACTATGCCAATAACCTATCTTCGAGTGTTATCATAAGCTCTGATGGCTTGATTAGAAGGGGTAAATTTTAAGGGATCAAATGCCAAGGGCTTGGACAGTGTGTAGAGGTCAGACATTCAAAATAGAACCATTATCTATGAGGATTAGGATAACCCTCTTATTAAGTGCTCGCATTGTGATATGGAACGGGTCGTTGTGGCTGGGTTCAAACTTGAGTAAATCAGATTCAAAAAAGTAAGGACATTCCCATAATGGGACTTCTGTCTGGGTTTGTATGTGTATCTTTGCTTTGCTCGGTAGTTTAACCAGGGCTTGTCTGTGGAGGAAGCGAATAACAACCCTCAAATAGAGATCTTTACCTGGGTCTTCTTTAGTTGCCTCAATACTTCGTCATCTAGGGGTCTTGAGAAAAAAAAATGGGTTGGATGTGGCTGCTTGGGGGATGGTTTGGTAAACTTGGCCTGATTTGGTTAACTGTGACACCTCGATATTGGGCCTAAACACAAAGCCGTCTTCATTATACTCTTCCTCGACAATTAAGGCCTTACTTTTCATCAACTTTTCCCATGAGATAAAATCATAGAACTCTAGTAGATAATCGAACACTAAAACTAGCTGAATATACTGCCTTCCTAAAGTGATAAAGGTGGTCAGATCTTTCACTTGCAGAAATCATTGATAAAGTTACCCCTGCAAGGTGGTAAGGGTTCTTTCTTGACATTGGGTATAGTAGGAGGAGAAACTTCACCTTTGTCAATGACATCATGGATGGCATGCTTGAGACTCATGCATTTCTCTGTAAAATGTCCCTTCTTGTAATATCCCTGTTGTTGTTTATTATATATATATAAAGATTAAATATTTTTTAAAAAACTTGGTCTAATTTCGTGGCTGCCAAAGGCAGCCACAAACAAAAAGGAATGACACCTCTCATTTCCAAGAGGTGGAGTGTGTGCATGAAGAGATAAGTGGAGGGTGAGGTGGCATGTGGGAATGCTTACCCTGGATAACTGTTTGAGGGAGAATCACGGGAGATGCAGAAGGAATTATAAGATACCTTCAACTGAGAAATCATAGATAAATGAGAAAGGAAGAAAAAACAAGAAACATAGATCAATTTGGAGACTAATTGAGGAAGTTATGACCACCAAAGTCAGGAAAAAAATTCTGTCTGCAGTGTGCGAAGTTATGCAAAGTAGCTGATTGAGGGGTAATTTGAGAAAAACCCAGGGTGAATTTTGTGAAAGACCAAACAGAGAAGTTATAGAAGGGAGAGAAAGGAAGAGATTACAATAAACAGAATGCATTTTCGTCAAGAATTGAAGAAATTATGGGTCAGGTAAAAATCAGCTTTGTGTGTGTTCTTGGTGTTTTAATGTGTTCTTGATGGAAATTAGGGCTGAATTGATTATGATATGATTCCATGTTAAATAAAGTTATGGAGTTGGATAGGTGAAAACTAAGTGAGATCAAAGTGGTATAAAAGGAATTTGAAATGGAATTCAATAATGAGATAAGTTAGCATAAAATGCATGTATAAGTGAAGAAGGGGAATTATTTCTGGGCATGCAAACCTAAAAAATGCAACTTGGAGTGTGAAAAGAGATGAAAAAGTGTAAATTTGATCCAAAAGTGATGAATAGTGACGGTAAATGTCGCTAAAAGTCTTAGGGGCTGTTTGATAAAACTGAAATTTAAGTGCTGAAGACTTAAAATGCTGAATTTGTACAACTGAAAATTTTAAGCTGCTGAATATTAAGTACTGAAAAATTTTGGTCTTGTCTGAAATTTAAGTACTGAATCAGTAATATTCTCTTTGATAAAACATAATAACTGAAGTCTGAAAACTGTTTAATTTGACAATAATACCCTTTTACTCTATTTTTTGAAACTTTAACAAGCTTGTTAAACAATTAGATAATTGGGTGTATTACGATATCAATGAAAGATACTTCAAATCCAAAAACAAATGGAAAAAAGGCTCTAATTACATTCACAAGCACCATGAGAAGAAATAAATTACAAACCTGCTATTAAGGTTGGAGTGCTATGAGAAGAGATCGCTTCAGGGGAGAAGAAAAAGAAGAGGTTGCGGAACGATCGATCGGGAAGAATAGGGGGAAGAAAAGGAGGCAGATAAGGAAGATGGAGGGCAGATTAGTCAGTTAGGGAAAAATTGTTTAACGAGAAATCATTGAGCGTTTTAAGTGATAAGTGATAAGTTAGTCCTGAGTAACTTAAAATATTGGTCTTTATCTTATCTATCACTTATTATTTTAAGTGCTTAAAAAAATACGTTATCAAACGCACTTAATTTTAAATCATTGAAAACTTTCAGTTTTAAGTGCTGAAATGAGTTATCAAAGACACCCTTAGTCTCTAATTGATTTCAACCTTGATTTTTGAAATATGGTTTTAAGTGAGAATTTGCCAAAACACAAAAGAAAAACTCCTATTTTTTTTTGAAAGATCTTCATACTGTAAAATTTTTGGATGTTTTTGAGTTTCTTAACAATTATCCTTAAAATAGGGTTTCAAAAATTTTAAAAATATCAAATGAATGTATTTTAATCTAAAAATTTTACTGAAACTTTATGCAGCTGAGGAACTTTAGTGTCTAAAATTTCATAATATTTGGAGGCTGATTAGTAGTTTTGACAAAAATTGGTTCCCTAACGTTCGATTTGGTTATCTAGATGGGGTTTTCGAGCAAAAATTTTACCAAATGACTTTTTAGTTGAGAAAATCAGTTTGCATTACTTTAAAAAGGTATTTGAGCCAATTGAGAGGGTTTATATGTGCAGAAGTCGGAAGTGAGTGTTTAGGTAAATTTACTTATGGCTAGGGGTGTTTTGATAAATTTTCACATCCAGTGACGAATCTTGTGGAAACTCATGGTTAAGCAGTCAGAAGTATAAGGAATGAGGAATTGAGTTTAAATAGGTACAAGAAGGACGATAGTGCGGTTGATGCACCTCATGGGTTAGGGCAAATCAGTTTAACGAAACCGTAATAAGTTGGAAACAAATAAGCGGCGAGGGAGGGGGGAGGTAAGGTAGGTGTGTTTTTGTATTTTAGGGTTGTCTAACAAGAAATATTTATTTGATAGGTGATCCCATTGCTGAGAATTCGACAGTGAGGAGTTCATCAGTTATAAAGCCAAACAGGTAAGGATAGTGCGGTTCCGTTATGGTATCCGTTGTTTTGCTTGGCATACCATGTTGATGATGCTTGTGTTGAACTCCTATATTTATGTTGGAATATCGGTTGATCTTATGAACCGATACTTCTTGTAGACTTGTGCTGTTGAGGACTTAAGGTAGAATGAAATCCCTTAGCCCGCCCAATAACGAGCCTGAAAGCGTTGTTGAGGACTTATGATCGAAAACACTCTCTAAGTCCGCTCCTTTGATGAAAACCGTCCCCTAATTTGGACAAGACTGAGATGAACACCCCGTAGAAGGGGCATCACTAAGTGGAGGGCCAGTGAATTAAAGTAACTGGCGGTCAGTGAAGAAAAGAAAGTAACTGACAAATAGAGGATAAACCGTGCTAGACTCTGTACTGTCGTGTCGTGTCGAGTCGAGCATGCATTGCAATTGATTTTATTTGATGTTGTTGAGTTTATTGTCTTGTTATTCTCATGATGATGATTTGCTTTAGTGTTTTCTTTTGCATTGCACTTGCATAGTGCATGAGTCCGTCCAAGTAGAAATGATGATGTTTTGTTGGACTTGAGAGTCGCTCAGTCTGACAAAGGTGATGCAGCAAGATGGTTGTAAATGTTCATTCTTGGCATTTTTAAATCCTTTCCCTTCGTTGAAAATTAATAATCGATTCTCCGATAGTTTCAAAAGGGTTGTACGTTGTACTCCTCGTACTATCCTTACTGGGCGATTTGCGCTCATTTCTCATCTTATGTGTTTTTCAGGTACTAGGTTTGAACAAGGAGAGAGACTTCGGGTAAAGGTAAAGAGAAATTATGCTGAGGTTCTGTGAGGAAATATAACGCCACGATGATGTAAATTTGGTGTAAATATTAAGTTGTGTTATGTTATGCAGTTTTCGCTGTAAAACGATGTGTACTCAAGGAAATTCTTTGTAAGGATGTGTTGTGTCGTTCCTCCATGATCTTAAGGTTGTAGTTACTCTGTATTGTATTTAAGGTTGTAACATTGACAAGATTAACATCTTAGCTTTGGTGACGTCACTTGGGCTGGGAGTGTCACACTTCCCTTGGTGATAAGTGCAAAAAGCTTGAAACTCATATCTTTCCGGGATCACTGTTGGCATGAGTTAGGCGGTAGCTTGGATATCATGCCTCTACTCAACAACTGTTCCAATACTTTGGCCAATGGTGCATCCAACGGAGTGAACTTCCTCTTAGGCTCTGCAAAGGCCTCCCATGATACTATCTGCAGTGCTTGTACATTGTTGACGTTGCTAGCACTGGCAGACTTTGGCTGTACATTAGAATTCTGGGACTTCCTCGGTATACCCTTGGCTTCCTCTCACAGGAAATAGTCCTTTTTTGATGGCGTCCTCGATTTGTAGGAGGGATCCCAGTGGCCTTGAACGGGTGTGGTAGTGACCAAAGATGTAGTCATGGTACACGGGGAGCAAATTTTTCTGACTATATTCACCTGTTCCTCTTCTTTAGGATGATTCAACATCTGAGCAGTCTTATTTCTCTATCTCATGATTAACTCTGATTCCATTGGTTCATGTTTGGTAGTCTCTAGGTCTCTATGGGTAATGTCTACATCAGCATTGTACTGATACTAATTTACAAACTCTCACAACATCCTCCCAAGTTCGAGCTCGGGCTTCGTCCAAGGTGAGGAACTAGTGAGACGAGGCTCCAGTTTGGGTACAATGGAATAATGGTATCAACTGATTCTGATTGACACCATATGGTGTAAGGCACGCATGTACATCTTGATGTGGATTTTGGGGTCTGTAGTCCGTTGAACTTATCCATCTCTGTCATCTTAAACTTGAGCAAAAACTGGTCCTCAGGGTTCGTAGTCTATGTACTGAGGTCTAACGGGTCGTCAGCTTTCCTCATTCGAGTGACTTGAGATTCGAGCGCTGCCAGTTTATCTTTTTACTCCGAGATCGGGTTTTACTTCCTCATTTTTGAATTCGTATTGCCATTCGAACTCAGGTTCTGTCCTTTCATCATCTCTCATTCTCCAGCTTGGTCTTACCTGTTCTTTCATACTCTTCTTCTTGAGGTGGTTTATTTCCTCGATAGTCGGGATTGTTGATATGCCAGGTTGCAAAACTAGTTTGAAAATCCTTCTGCAACTCATTGATAATACGGACCAAATCTGTGATTTGTGGGTATTCTTTAGCCATTAGGGTTTGTGGTGAGCTTCTCCAACGAGTCCTGATACCAGCCATGCTTAGCCTTAGCTGTATAGATAAATTTTTCGAGAATTTAATCACACAAACCACATAAATCAAACTGGCGGGTCTATTCTTCATGGGGGATTTTGGCTAGTGGTAGGTTTCCGTCAATGAGATTATTTTTTGAAATTATTTTTCTCTTAAAGATAAGGAGAGATAAGGCTAACTAACCGTTCAGTTATCTAGGATGGATAACAAATCGGTTGATCAGTAGGTTTAACTTTTGTTTCAGATGAGATTTTGGGACCAGAAGGATCTAACTAATAGTCCGGTCATTCAGGGTGATTATCCGGCCGATTGATTAGTGGGTTAGGGTTTGGTTTGGAAAAATTCTCTGGTACTAGAGGATGCTGACTAACCATCCGGTCATTCAGGGTGATGAATTGACCAATTGGTCAGTAAGTTAAGGGTTTGTTTTGGGAAATTTTTTTTGGTAAATAAGGAAGCTGACTAACCATCCGGTTATTCAGGGTGATAAACTGGCCGGTTAGTCAGTAGGTTTAGGGTTTGGGTATAAGCCAACCACTTCAAAATTTTCATGCGCTGCACTTACCCACTAATTGTTTGGTCAGGAGTGTAAAAAATCAGCCGGTAAGTTAGAGTTTGCTCCCTTTTACAAGATTACCAATTAACTTGCAGAATATTGGCTGGTTTCCTACTAATATGCCATAGGCCAATACATGTATTCTCCCAAAAAGAGTAGAACACTGAATGGTCTGGGAGTTTGGTTTTTCTCTCAATGCCGGTATATGTTGCTCTTTCTGCTTGGATTATACCATATACCTCTCGCTCGTAATGCAGGTAGTTAATAATGGGCGATCACCAGTACTTGTACAAGCCGTTTAATATACCAAGAAACTAGGAGATCACTTTAGTACAAAATTCGCCTTGTAACCTGGAGGTTCAAGGGTTTCAACTATTGCCTTCGAGTGGGTGGGTTAGGGACGGACGTGCGCATGTGTGAGGCATGAAAATAAGGGTACAAGTACCACAATTATATCACATATACATGTTATACAACACAAAGAAATACAACAAGGCCAAAAAGCATAGAAAAATTTTCAAGTCTAATCCTCTTAGTTTTTAAGTCCCCAGTGCGGTCTCTACTGTAGCGAATTGCTTCGAAAAAAATCCCCTTGAAGGACAAATTTATTGAGCGACCATCTCATTTAATCAAACAAATTAAAATAAGAAAAAACTAAAAATGAATCTAAAAATGTCTAAAAGGATAACTAATTTATGAAAAACAGAAAAATGGGTTCGTTGACTAAGTTACATGATGGGAAAGTGTTAGACACCCGCCATACCCTTTCAGTCTCTACTTCAATTCTATTGATTTTAGCCTTTTCAATAATAAACATGTAAATATGTAATAAAACTAACCTAAGTGTATTCCCAGATTATTGGCTTGAATTCAACATCAAGGGTCGAATGGCCTACTTATCCAGCCAGACAAACCAGAATCAAAACCATCGTAGTTCGATTCTCGTCCTACAGGAGGCGGACTACACTTCTATCTTAGACTTAGACTAAGTAATGAAAAGACTTTTTTTTTTCTTTTTTACGATTTTTGTAATAAAAATGTGATCACGAAAAATGGAAGACAATTCTACACCATTGACCTAGGCCAGAAAGCTATTAAATGTACCTCATGAATCTGCTTATCTGGATGACTTGGGAATGCTCTCTAAAGGATCCATGATACCACTTCTAGGTGAAAGATATAAAAACTCTAGGGAGAAAAAGTTAGATTTTCCAGAGACTCCTAAAAATGTAGGCCAAGAGTCTTATCTGTAGAGCTCTGGGACGCCATAAATGATAAAGATGGCTGTATTAATATGCAATCTAGAGATATGGCAGAATATTTAATAAAAATTACAGATTGACAAAAGTCAATTAGCCGGCCTATTTGTCTTATCGGCCAGTTCATCCATAACTTTATAATACTTGTTCCTTACTTCGAGACGTTACCTGACCTAAATTTAGTAATTATCTCTAATTTTCTAGATGAGATGTACTATATTTGGCGTTTATTTTCACATCTCACACAAATCAATGATCTAATTCTTGCATCATGGACAAATCACAAATAATTCCTTAAATCATCTAAAAAAAATCATAATCTAGACAGAGACTAGATTGACATAATTGGATTGGACTTTTGAATTAAACACCTGGCGTGGACTGCTAGACTGATGGACCGAACAATTAAATTAGACAAATGAAGTTGACAATTAGACCTGGATAATTAGACCAAATTAAATTAATTAAGATATATTAACAGGCCTAAACCTTAATAATATATTAATAGGCCTAAACCTCTAATTCATAATAAAGGCCAATATTTAATTTAGTTAAAATGAGCTAAAAAAAATGCTGTGTCTACACCGATGCTATTTGTGCAATGTATTGTCCAACGTTTTGATCAAAATAAGTATGGCGAAACTCTTTGTACACACAAGTTTCGTGCCTAAAGTTGCGAGAGAAGAAAAAATGAAAAAAATTCATATCAATTTTTATTAAAGGGTTACACTACTTTGTGATTTTTACACAAAATGAATTAAAGTCTGATTGGTCTCCAATTAGGTCTCGATCCAAGGGCTTGAACAACTTAATCATGAACCACTACTTCGACTTCTTTCTTGAAGGCGATCATCGACTTGTAGAATCAACGAAGTTGAAGGCGAAACTGCCTTTGATATATAAGATCAAAAGAAAATTAATCTGTATATTGAAAGTATTATAAAAGAATGACACTGGATTAGTGCATATGATTCTTCAAATGAGACACAAAGTATAAGACCATAGAGGTTTCAACAGATTTTCAAATTTGATTGTAGACCCTACTTGTCTTTTTTCTTTGCCCTAAGCCCTTTATTTATAGGCAATGTAGCGGGCTTAATTCTAAAAAATCCATGATCTGGGCTTTGACTCTGTATTAAAGAGATTTTATCTCCTTTATTTTAATCTGAATCTCTTGATTAAATGAATTCTTATTTTTATTTAATTTACAAATCCTTTTTGGTCAAAACTATTGACTTTGATTTTTACTATCGGAAGACCACATAATTGGACTAAGTCCATTGACCAAATAATTTAAGTGGATTAGTTCTTCTTACCTAATCCAACCCATCATCTTATTTGACATGCTTCGAAGTCCACACTTGGACCTACATTTTTCGTCACATTAAACAGTTAACTAGCCAACAAAATTGTACTCCCTCCGTCCCAATTTTTTTTTATCATATTTTCATTTTGAGCTGTCTCAAGAAAAATGATCACTTTTCAAATTAAGAAAGATTTTGTAGGTATTTGTTTTTAAAATTTTATCCTTTTTACACTTTTTTTGTTCTATTTCTCTCTTCATATTTAATCCTCCACCAATCCATTTTCTCTCTTCCGGCCTCCTTTCTTCTCCTCATTCTTTCTCTCTTGGAGTAGAATCGAAAACTCATAAGTCATGACATATAACTCATATCCTATATAAGCGTCCAAGTCAAACTTGATTAAATAATTTGGAATCAAAGGAGTATATAATTGACTAGTAAAATATTTTCAGTGTCTACACTCTTACATTAATATTTTTTCTGATCAATGGTAAATGTTTGATTAGTATCAAGTGCCAAGAAGGATGCAAAGCAGTTATACTTGGTCAGAAGAAGACAATAATACTCAAACATTATCAATGTTTCTAATCAAAGCATGTTGACTGTACATTCTGAATATGCCTCCCATTATTACAACCTACATAATACTCAAAAAAGCATGTTGGCAAATGTTTATAGTATATTTTGAAATCGGCCATTGAGTTGTATACCAAAAATAAATTGTGGAAGACAACTCTTGCGCATATTATATGTTGCTAGTAAAATATATAGGACATATGTAAGGTTAGTAGAAAACTTTATAATCATACACCTTGAATTACTTAAGGTGTTTGCCATTCGTGACTAACAACATCAGTACCAGACAAGGCCATGGGAAGAAACCTACTAGGATTTCTTTGTGATGGCTTGTTTATTGCCATAAATAGATTTATTCACTGATGAATGAAGACATCTATGAAGTTCATCTAATTTTAATAAATGTTAACTGCGCAGGCAAACATTTTGGCTAGCTTTTAGAAAGAATGCTTGGGAGAGTCAAATTGTTGAAATTCAAAAATGGCAAAGGGTACTAAACAAATTGCCCATATTATCAAGAAACAATTTGAAAAAATGAGATTAACCCTTAAATTTCTCGACCCTAGCCAGTTTTGTCCTATAACTTCACAAAGACAACTCATTTGTTTGCTTTAATGAAAATCCTTTTCTTTGTCATGGACGGAAACAAAAGCATGAGATTAATCTTCCTCTAGTAAAGAAGTAAAAGCTGCAAAACTAATGAATAAATATATAGATTTTTTATATTTATAAAAATAATTGTTTTTCTTCCTTTAAAAACAAATGTTCATAAGCACACAATCAAAAAATTTCCCCTTATCTTTAGAGTTTAGAAAACACGATAGAAAATAACTCTTGTAATCAATTCCCGACAATCATCTTGGCTAAGAAGAGTATTAAAATATCCTTTTGCCCTAGATTTCGTGAGAAATGAATGGGAAAAAAAAATGCATGAAGGACCAAAATCATCAAAATAACCACAAAATTATGAGGTACCACAGTCTCTTAAGGATCAGAAAAGTTCTTGGATGTAGGCGATATCTGACCAACGGTTGTAATGGAACAAGTACGGACTTTGATGAAGATAATATCCTTTGCACAAGAGATACTGAATTAAAGCGCCAAATGGAGGTTTGAAAAATGACAATGCCAAAGATTCAAGCATGTAATTTGAAATCGATAAAATTCCTTATACAAAATTCTCTAAATTAGAGCGCTAAATGGAGGAGTTGAAACAGAAAAATGCCAATTTAAGGAAAGAGTAAAGTGAAAAGCTCAAAGAAGAAAGAAATCAAGGGCATGAGTTTCAAGAACATACTGCATGGAATTTTATGAGCAGAGCATTGAATTTGGGGGTGTGTGTTTGTCCAGCACCAATGGAGCACGTGAAGCGCTTCTACCTACCATAGGGGATGACTTGGCTAAGGAACAAATAGACAAAGATAATGTAGCAAAAAATAAAACTGATTATTGGAACAGCTGGATGAGAGGAAGTCCATAACAAACAATTCAAAACAACTGTGTTTGAAAATGAAAGGAAAGAATTGGCGAAGAATTCCATCTTTGCCCACTGTCAACAATGGGAAGATTAGAAGCAGGAATGATATATTTCATGAAGGATTATAGTAGCCAAAGCCATCATATGCCACTGCAATAAGGCAAAATAGGGTTTTTGTGAAAGAGAATTCTTGAATTCATAGTCCTGTAGGACATTAATAGAAAAAATAGTGTTGAATACACAATTGAGGATGTGAAGGATGAAATGCAAGCATGGCAAAAACATTAATAGCTTATGTGTTGGGAGCAAGACCACCAATGCATGTAATGAAGGGCTTTCTGGAAAGGAAATGGAGGCAATTTGGTAATTTCTCTCTATGCTTTCTAAAATCTAGAGTGTACATGGTAAGGTTTGATTTTGTTATTGCTTATAATCAAGTTCTGGAGAAAGGGCCATGGTTTTTTTGACAATGAGCCTGCCCTTCTTAAGCAATGGAAGCTCATTTTTAAGCCATGGAATGCATCAATGTCCATTGAAAAAGAAGGACTAAATGTTGTACCTGTGTGGATCAAATTACCATCCTTACCATTGCAATTTTGGTCAACAAAGATACTGAGTAGAGTTGTTAGTTTAATTGGAAAGCCACTATTTATGGACCATACGACTGCTTCCAAAGAAAGAGTAAGTTATGGAAGAGTATGCGTGGAGATCAAAGCTGATGGAAGGATCCCTGAGGTAATTCCATTAAAAGAACCTGGTGACTTTGGGCACCAAGAGTATGCTCTTACTGTAATGTCTTTGAGCACCAAGAGGGTAAGTGTTTTGAAAAGCCTCATACACTGTTAAGATGAAAGGCAAAAGAAAATATAAAAGAAGGTGAGAGGAGAGTAGACCATATTGAACATCAAAAAGAATTAAGTACAAAGGATAATATACATGCAAATGATGATATTCAAATAAAATGCAAAACATGATGGATTGCAATCAGTCCCATAAGATCCCCAAAAAAGTAATGATAGAAGATTGATGAATGAAAAGTGGGTAACACTAATAACTTCAATGCATTGGAGAATATTGCTGACACCGAGGAACTGGTGACTACAACCTTACAGGGCAAGGGTCACTAACTATTGGTCTACAAAGAAAATCATTCATTTGGGGGGGTGGGGGGGGGGGCAAGTAGTGGAAAAGGTATCAAGTTAAAATGTTAGTAATTTTCAATTAGAATATAAGGGGCTTTAATGACCCCAGGAAACAATATGAAGTTAAAAAGGTCCTGAAGAATTATATGGTGGAATAATTGGCTTATTTTAAGCTGGAGTCGGGGTGGAGAATATTGAAAGTATTGGCAAAAAAAATGGAATAAGGACCGGTCTTTTGTTCACAATGTTTATAACAAAGTAATATCTAGAATTTGGATGGGATGGGATGGAATGAGAAACTTATTTAGGTGAATCACATGAATTCATCAGCACAACATATTACTGGTAAGGTGAAGCCTCTTATCTTTGATCATACCTTTTTACTTGCCATATGTCTATAATAAAGGAGAAGAGAGGAGAGGAGAAGAGGTATGTGGGAAGAATTAAATTATGAGGCATAGAGCATTGGTCAAGTGCCATGGTTGCTTATTCAGACATTTCAATGTGGTAAGATGTGAAGAAGAGAAAACAATGAGGCATTAGGCTAAATCAATAGGATATAAATGAGTTTAACCAGTGCCTTTACAACAATTAGCTAGAAGATATGCCTGCCACAGGACTGCTTTATACTTGGTGCAACAAGAGAGATGAAGACCTTATAATGTGCAGGTAGGATAGGGCACTGCAAAATGAAGGATGGTTAGATATATTCTCTAATAATCAAGTAGAAGCCCATGATCCAAGAATGTCTACCACTCTTTATTACTAATCAAGATTGATCAAGAGTTGAATAATGGGAAGAAACCGTTTAAATTCTTCAATTTTTGGATGAAACATTGACTTTTAAGAAATTATTAAAGTCTATTTGGCAAGAGGAGATTGATGGGAAGGCTGGCTACCAACTAAGCACAAAGCTTAAATAGCTAAAGTATGTACTGAAAAAGCTCAATAAGGAGCACTATAACAACATCTCTCCTAGAACTGCACTTAAGCTAGAAGAGCTTCAAGAAATTTTGGTTCATCAGGATTCTAAGTTTGATTAGGCATGAAAAAGAGGTGCATGCCAAATATTATAATCTGGGGCAAGCTATCAAAAAGCAAGAATTAGAGATTTGAAGCTGGGTAATGGAAATTCTGCTTATATTGATAAAAAGGTGCAGCTACATAGATCTTACAATAAGATTCTGTCTATCAACACTATGGAAGATACACAGCAACATGGGCAAATGAGGTGTACCAAATGGCTATTAAACATTTCTAAGACTTCCTTAGAACACCTGTGCCTAGTAAGCCTTTTGAAAAGAACCAGGCTAAAAACTTTCATTAAAAAAAAAGGTGAAGAGCCATGATCAATAGCTATTAAGTGCCCTTGTATAGGAGTTCGAAGTGAAGGATGCCATCTTCTCCTTCAAACCCAATAAAGCCCTTAGGCCTGATAGATACAGTGCATAATTTTTTCAACCAAATTGAGAGGTGGTAGGGCAATCTGTGATTACAACTGTTTTGAAAATTTTCAACAAAAATGCAGTTATGAAAGGGTTTAACATCACTACAATAACTCTAATACCTAACCCAAGCACTATGAAAGATTTTAGGCCCATTGCTAGCTGCAATGTCATCTATAAGTGTGTCTGAACAACTGAGTGCAAGATTTAAAAAGATACTTCCAAAGATTATATCTCAGAGGCAATCTGCCTTCGTGACCAATAGAAGTATTGCAGACAATATTCTGCTAATGCAGGAATTGGTGAAGAACTATATCATAAAATTGGTGGTACATCTAGATGTGTGATGAAGGTGGACCTCCAAAAGGCTTATAACTCAGTGCATTAGGATTTTCTACAAATAGTCTTCCCCCACAGTTTGTGGCATGGATTATGCAGTGTGTCACCACAATCAAATTTTCAATCAACCTCAATGGAAGAATGGAGGGTTATTAGTGCTAGAGGACTAAAGCAAGGGGATCCCATATCCCCTTATCGTTTCCTTTTGATAATGGAAGCTTTTTCTAGCATGATGGATGTATTCACTACCCAAGTTGATTTTATTTTTCTCCTAAATGTAAGAAATTACAAATCGGTCGCCTGTGCTTTGCTAATGACCTTTTCCTATTAGCTCAAGCTAAGACTGAGACTATGGAGCTTATTAGACAAGCTTTAAAGGAATTTGAACATGTATCAAGTTTGACTCCCAACCTTACTAAGAGTTCTATATTTATAGTCGGTGCTTATCAGAGTACTGTTATGCATTTAATTGAAATCATTGGTATTCCTACCGGATGATTTCCTATCACTTACCTTTGGGTGCCTTTGATATCTACAAAGCTACATTATAAAGATTATAGAGTTCTTGTAGAGAAAGTGACTAAGAAATTTCAAGTTGATCTTCAAAATACCTAACTTATGCTAGTAGAGTGCAACTTGTTGTATCTGTTATACTAAGCATGCAAGTCTATTGGCGTAGTATCTTTATACTACCCAAGAAGATAATCAAGCAGACTGAGTGCAAAGTAAGGGCATTTATATGGCATGGTAATGAAGAAAGATGCTCTGGTGCTAAGGTAGCATGGAAAAATATTTGTCTACCAAAGAAGGAAGGAGGTTTAGGAATCAAAAGAATGGAAGAATGAACAAAGTTGTTATATGTAAGCATTTATGGGATTTGGCACACACGAAAACTCCCTGTGCATAAAATGGTGCCATATCTTTATCATCAAGGATAAGCATATTTGGACCTTCAAACCCCCTGCTATATTGTCACGGAGATGGTGCAAAATAATGAAGATTAGAGATATCTTCCATAATTTTTTTAGATATAAAGTTGGGAATGGAAATACAAATTGGCTGTGGTTAGACAAATGGCTTCCAAATGGTGTATGATTGATGTTTATGGACATAGAATATTTTATGACTGGCATGAGTTTAAATGCTAAGGTCAAATACATTATACACGGTAGCACATGGAGACTACCTACTATAAGATCCTGAGCACTCAGAGATCTTAACTTTGTTCTATGGTCCATGCCTGGGCCTAATTCCCTAAATCAGGATGAAATCACTTGGACATTGAGTACTAATGGGCAATTCACAATTAAATCTGCTTGGGAAGGTATTAGAACCAGAGCTGAAATAGCCCTTTGGTGGAAACTGTTGTGGTTCTCTGGACACATTCCAAGATGCTCAATGTTGTTATGCTGTTATGCAATGGATGGTTAAGAACTAAAGCAAATTTGAAAGCATGGAACATTCTTCAAAAGGACATATGTGTCATATGTTCCACACAGCTGAAGACCATTTATTTTTGCAGCATTCATTTGCTAATGAATAGCGGGGATTAATTATGAGGAAATTACAGATTAATATGAGATTAAATTTGGAAACAGCTATTGCAACATGCCTGCCAAAAGTTTAGAGGTAAAAGCTTCAAGGCTAGACTTTGTAAGCTGCTCATAGTTGTAACTTGCTATGAGATTTGGCAAGAGAGGACTGCCAGAATTTTCAAAGAATAAGCTTTATCTGTTTATGGATGCTTGTTTGTCATACAATAATGGGTGAGATATAGAGTCTATAGCCAGAAAAAAAAAAAAAAAACCCTGCAAGCACTGTAAATCATGCCCTGTGTGAAGCTTGGGAAATTGATAAATAAGTTTTGTTCTAAAAAGGTTGAATAGAGGTTATGAAGAATGAGCTAGAAGAAGAGGTGGAATAGATTAGTGTGACCGTATCATCCCTCGTACATATGATTTTTGATCAAAAGTAAAATGAGGGACCTTTTACCCACAAAAAAAATAAAATATTTTGCTTCCTTCAAGGCTTATTTATTTATTTTATTTTGGCTGTTCTTCATTTCTCCTTTTGCCGCCTCCCATGAAAACCCTAAGACTTTTAGTATAACATATAATGATAATTTCTATAGTAAAAGTAAGTGGGAACCATGGGGTAAGCAGTACAGTAATAAACTGAGATAAGACATTATTATTAAACTTAAAAGGTAATTAGAAAAGGAACCCTTAGCAACTTGAAAGCTGAGATAAGATATTATTATTATGAAAAAAGAAGAAAAATAAATAGTGAATTCAGAAAACAATTTTAACTTTTCGAAGGTCCAAAAAGATCCTTACAACCTTTGAAAGCTAAGATCTAATATTTGCTATAAAAAAGAGTAATCGGGGAGACAGAACCGTGGGATAAGTAATGACAAACTAAACCTCAAAAGGTAATTTTGACAGAGACCATGCAAAGGCTCTAACGCAATTTTATAGGTTTTTGTTACTGTTTTTTTTAATAAAACTCAAAAAAGCCCTTAATTCTAACAAAAGCTTGAATTTTAATAAGGATTCTTTATGTGAAATGGCTTGATTACTCTAGAAGTGAAAACGCCCTAGTTTTTAGTTAACACTCAAATCCATAAGGTATTTTGGGTGGGAGGGGAGGGGGGGGGGGGGGGGGGAGCGTCGTAAGTCGTAAACACCCTTAATCTTTTGCCAACACTCTAATTCAAAATGGACATTATAAGGAAATAAATTTAGCCATTTAAACTCATATGTGCTTTAATAGATAATATAGATAGAAAATGAAAGCTCAGACAGGGCAATATAGAGGCAAAGAGAGAGGGACACAGATAATCCAAAATCTTAAATTAGCCCTTATAATAAGAAGGAATGGGAATTTTTTGCAACTAGTACTGCATACACTGCCAAAATAGTCATTAAAATGCTTGAAGACCTAGGAAAATTGTAATGGGGATAATTCGTCCCACCAAATAGCAAGAAAGTCGTTGCACCAACAGAACAACAGTTGAAGCTCCGCAAGATCAACAGATTATCAACTCAGGAAGCTGCCACCTCCACTTTCCGTTGCTAGAAGACCTCCAAGATCTCTGGTTTCATGAAATAACAAAGTATCAATACATGCAGGGTGGCTTTTTGGAGATGAACAAGATGATGGGCAAACAAGTAAAGCACGAAATAACTTCACCGGAATGGCATTCGACATGCACTCCATGGAAGCTATTCTGCATACGAGAACCATCGTTCTACTCTCTTAACTGCATTTAACATTATTTCCGGTGTCTTTTTTCCGAATAGGCAACTCAATGTACAGAAGATATGCTCGAGTGAAGACTTCTACATAATTACTTAGGGAGGAGCATGTCTAACTGTGTGGCAGAACTGTATTAAACCACTTGCTGTGATGATTCTACAAAGTCAACCATTTCACAGCAGCTCATGGAGCCGACTTAAATCTATGAAGGAAAAAAAGGGTGGAGTGGACTGAAAATGTACATATAATCTTGATCTTAGAGGTAGAAAGACAGACTGGTACCTTGCTGAGCTGAAGACTCATTGACGAATAATATCATAGCTGCGGAAGAAGCCCTCTTAAATCCACAGATCTTCATCTTAGCCTCATCAGTAAACCCCAAATACTTCTTATTACCTGTTCTATTGCCTTCACACTGCACATAAAACTGCAGTTGAACTAATGCATGTGCATTTCCAAGCAAAAATTTCACCAGCTCGAACTCGCTTTCACTGCCTTCAAATCTTTGGAACCTTGTACAAGCAAGGTGATTCAGAATCTTTTGTGAAGCCCAATTTTCCAAGTTGATTTCCAGGTAGGCATCTCTGCAGTCCACCCCACTGGCCTCTGAAAAATATTAAGAGAACAAATAAGCAGAGAAGGGGGGAAAAGGTACAGGGGGTAGAGAGAGCAAGAGAGAAGAACGAAAAATATAAGCATATAGCTACTGCACAAAGAATCTTTACCGAGATAGATTAAAACTAAAAAGTGAACTGCTACGTACATAAAAAGAAATACTAAGACCCCACAAGTTTGGACTTCTACTGAGCAGGAGCATCGCCATCTTGACATGCTGTTTGACAGGCCAAACACCAAGACGTAGAGTCTTCAAGTTGCACAACGAAATAGCACTTAATTGTCTTCGAAGATCTTGAGCCCGAGACAGAAACTGAAGGAAGCAATGAGAAAAATGCTTGAACCGCCCAACAATTGACAGCATTTATCACACTCGGAGAGGCAGAAAGAGATACATGAAGAACTTGAAAAATAAGAAGCAAAAGAATGGTGATGTACCTCATTGACCCACAGATGGAGATACAAGTGATTTGCTTTCCAGAGTTTTCCAAGGACTTTAGTGGTGCATCGGCTGATGTCATCATCACTTCTTTCTTCTGGATCAGGTTCTAGGAACCAAATACGTGCAACAGAAATACAGGGCATACTGGTGATATCATAATCTAGTGCAATGTCATCCATATACGTGAAATCCTCAAGGGATGGAGTATGAAGTTTAACAGCACAGTTCCCAATCCCTGGACAATTCCATATAGTCAAAAACTTGATCTTGGAGGCCGAGATCTTCAGAACCTTCATATGGGTCAAATCGCAGAGGACTATTGACAGAAGGTCCAATGATGGGAGAACTGAGGATAAATCTTGATAAAAGGTGTCTTCGTAAAGTCTTACACCTTTCAGATTTAGCTGCCTGAGTTTTGGAAGTACAATCAATTCGGGCCACTGAAAATCAAGATTCAACAAAGCCAAATCCAATATGACCAGAGATTTGCATGTAAACAGGAAATCCGGAAGTTTGTACGCTTTTCCATAAATAATCAACCTTTGAACGTTGTGTTGTATGGCAAATGTGAGCCATTCAGTCTTGATATTGATATAGCACTCATCTAGGGGCAAAAGGTAGAGTCCGAGTGCGTATATGTCTGAGGTATCATGAAGAGCAAGCGTTTGATCCACGAATGCTATAAAATGTCCCAGCTTATTTTCCATGTCAGGAAAATAGGGGTAAGCAAAAAATAGATTAGGAAGGGAGTACCATAATTTTCTCCACATTCGGGACAAGATGCTGATTTTTACAGCATCATGTGCCAGTAAAGATGAGACAATGTGCCTCTGAATGTCGTGGGGTAGGAAGCTCAATCTGTCCTGTGCAATAGGTAGCTCTGTAGAAGAAAGCTTATTCTTAACTCGTTTGTTCGAGTGTCCAGCCATAGTTTCTCCAGCTGATGCGAAAAGCCAACCCTGAGAAGCGGAATCGACAAAAGAGATTTTTGTGTCATTTCGGAACACTCAAACTTTCTTAGTATGAAATAAACGAGAAAAGCTACAAGCTGGTACCACGTGACACAAGCCTAGTATAAGTTACATAACAATGTGAAAAGGAAATTGTATAGGAAAGCTTAACTACCGTCTACCAAGTAGTTCATTCCTCAATTTTTCGCATTTTCATTTTTCATAGATAATGGAAGAGAATTCTATTTATAGAATTTTAGTTCAATATAATATTGAATAAGTCCTGTCGTCCAATAAGTACGAGAGGAAACAGGGAAAACACGTAATCACATGATCTAAGTAGAACCCTGCTAGCCTTTTGTTTCTTTCCAGCAATGAATTTGGTGTATTGCCAAGTCAATATATATATGTATGTATGTATGTATGTATGTATGATGGATGGATGGATGGATGGATGGCGATCCACATCTTTTCCAACGGTGATCTGGTCGTCCCCTAGAGGTTGTGGACAGCTCAGATTGGATATTTTGTGCACTAACCGCTACTCTTAGTAGCGGTTAGGGGCCCACTCAGGCCGAAGGTATCATAAATAGCGAAGGGATCCAGGGAACGGGGGGGGGGGGGGGGGAAGGCTGCCACTACTAAGAATAGCGGTTAGACGGGGAATTCGAGATCTCCACCGGTAGATGTGGATCAGTTCCCACACACACACACACATATATAAAGGGAACTGATCCGTTGATAGCGCTAGCAAGTTGCTAGCGTTGTTTGGCCGTCTACAACATTATGTAGCGGACGGTTTTTCGTCGTCCGCTACATTATGTAGCGGACGGTGAAAAAAATACTGGTCGCGGCGCGCGATCTGGCAGTCCATTCTCGCTCGTGGACGACCAGATCGCGCTAACAACTTGGGTTAAGTTGTTAGCGCTATCAACGGATCAGCTCCCATATATATATATATATATATCACCTAAGCTTATCAATAGATAGAGAAAAATCACCAAGATACGCTATATCCAACACCATCACCAATATGCTAAGTTAAGCTTAAAGTAAGGACAAGTCATGGTGTGTGGTTGGAAAGAGGTGTGGATAAGGGAGCACCATTGTCTATCTATTGCCGAAACAGATAGTGATGTCTCACTACTTAAGACACAAATGAGTATGATTGAAGGGTCAAAAGTGAAATGAAGAAAAGACAGTAAGCGCCTCCAATCTGATGGATTCTCCATTCTGTCTGCGCTAAGGAATAGTCAAAACTAACACAAAAGGCATTACGATGCAAAGAGCTTCAATTCGGAACATCCCAACATGTCATACACGTTAAAATATGCTAACGTGTACTCCCTCCATCTCAAAATATTGGTTATATTTCCTTTCTGGACTGTCCTAAAAAACTTGATCACTTTCCAAATTAAGATAAATTCTACAGGTGTTTTTCCACGTTTACCCTTCTTACACTTTTTTTATTCTACTTCTCACTTCACATTTAATCCTTCAGCAACCCATTTTTCTCTCTCCTGACCCACTTTCTTCCCTCGCTCTCTTCTTTTTCTCTCTTAGGGTAAAATGGGAAACTCATAAAATATAACTCATATCCTATATAAGCGTGCAAGTCAAACACAATCAATTAATTAGGGACGGAAGGAGTATATTTTAAGGACCTTGCCATGGATGGACTATAGCACTCGGAACCTAGATGTATATGAAGTAAGCGGGGAGCTATCTATTTACATAAAGGCTGGGCCCTCCCACACGCTCCCATTCGACCTGGCCCAGCAAGCACTACACCCAAACTTAATACTGGGTCCATGTTTTTATCCACACTTAGTCCATAAAGGTGTAAAGGGCCCCCACATATCGGATTACTATTATAAGTTGGCCCTTAAAAGTCAACACAACAAGTCTACCAAATTGGCTTTTGACCCATGACAAATGTACTTAACGGAAGCCCACAAAAAAACCTTACAATACACATTTAAAATAAGAGAAACACCATTATATCCTTCTGCAGTGAAAGTAAGAATCTGTCATATTTTAGTGACTTACGACAAACGATTGTATCGAGAAATAAGGGTATCCATTTTGGTCCCTCCCAGAACTTCCCGTGACCGAGTCCTTGAACTATTCACTGCTTCTACTTTGGTCCTTTTGTTATACGTCCCATCAAATAATGACCATGTGCATTCCATGCAAAAGCTCTGACAATCCTTTCTCCAAATTCAGCAACTTTCAATCATCATTGGCAAAAACGAAAGACAGAGCTAATTAAAAAGAAAGCTAACACCCAAGAAGCAAGTATGCAACACAGTTTCCCATGGATACGCAACCATAATCCCAAGAAAGGTAGATAGCCGTCCTGAAAGGAAATCATTCTCATGAGTTGATCATCAATCAACCAAAAGAGTCACCGAAGCAAACACCTCATCGTAATTCTGGCAGGACTCCTCGTCCTCCTGCCCAAAGTCTCTCTCCAGTTCATCTTCTTCAACTACAAGGCTGATTGGACAAGTAGACGAGAATGCACTCAAGCTGGATACGGTTTATGTCACGGGTCTTGCATCACCCCTTGATTAATACATACATTCTCCAGCCCTTGAAGCTCTTAAATTGTGGTCAAGTTAGTCAGCCTTAATGAAAAAAGTTGATTAAAAGAATCAGAAAATTTTGTGTTGAAGGGATGACACAAATAATAATGAAGGCTGCTTTAGAGGGGTTTGGGCTTAAGTGCACATAGCGGGGCATTTTTTGGCTTTTCTGAAAGGGCTGCGCCTAGCCTCAAGCGAAGTTCTAAGGGTGGGTTTCACTGCGCTTCTCATGCGCCAAGGCACGCTTTTAATCACTTGGGGTGTATCAGATTAGTATTGGCAGAGATCTGTGGATCTGGAGATAGTGGATGTTTTGAAAAAACTGAAACCACGAAAGGAGGTGTGTGGAAACAGCAACACCGTTTCATCAGCGGTGGGCGAGGAGTCAAGATGGCACCCTGTGATGACAGTGGCCCATTAATGATGCAGTGCTCTCTATGAATTTTTGAGGTGGCCGGGAAGCGAGGGGTGGTTGTCCGCAAGAGAGCTAACGGACATGAGAAAAAGGACAAGGATAGGATGATGATTCAAGGTCTTGAAGACCAAAATACCCCTAAAAAGGTGCATATGGTCAATTTTTAACAGGCAAGTGTAACAGGAGGACCAAAATACAAAAATTAAATAGTCCAGAGACTTGGGCAGCAAAATTAGAGGTTCACGGCCTAAACTGAAGCAGTGCATACTTGAAGTGACCAAAAAGAAATAACCCAAGAAATAATTTCAATTCGTCTATATGTGTCAGCCATCCTGGATATATTAAAACTGAAGATATCATTCACTGCTTTACTTCTTGATGAAGTATGTGACAATTTCATAGACCAAGTCCAAATTTTGGATATTAGAGAAAAGCAAAGAACACACATTTGAGGAAGCTCTGGCGCCGGTTATTAGATTAATAGTAATGGAAATTTACGTAAGAGGTTGATTCTTTCCTTTGATAGGTAAAGTGTTCTCCAGAAAAGGACGCTTGCAAATAGGAACTCCCAATTGAATAAAAGCATACAGAAAAAGCTAATCTATACACAGCAAGTAGCTATACAAATAGCAAATGCCTCATAGTAACCAATGCTTCTTTCTTCCAACCAACTAACAAGAATAGACAAAAAAGAGCCTTTAGCTCAGCTAAGAACAGTTCTCTCCCTCAAGGTCTAGCCTGTTTCTCGCCTTTCAGATGCATCAAAATAAATAGGGTTTTAATGCAAAAAAGACGCAATCTATATCTCAGATTTCTCATGTGATGAAACAATGCAAAAGCAATTGATCCACTGATTCTCTTCCCTCCTACACATAAAGCATCACCTGTAGTTATGAAGTCTAGTAGGCTGTAATGGAACAACATATTAAGACATTGTTTATTTACCTTCTCAAACTATGTCGAGTTGCTAAAAAAGTTCTTGCCTATAAGCTTCTAACTGAAAATTATGTGGTGTGAGCATCCATTTTTAAACAGACTTCTAACCCGCTCTTGTAAAGGAATTCTGAATATATCAGGCATAGGTACCACCATAGTGATGCTAGGGATGAATCCCTTGTGGAATTACTCCTATCAGAGAAAAAATTAGACAAAGAAGAAATCCCCAAGTTCTGCGCAATGAAAGTCTAACATGACGGAATGGTAAGGTTTACGACGTACAACGTAATATGAAGAAAAGGAGATCGAGAAACTAATTATTTTCCCCCTTTACCTAGTATCATTAAGTGCCATGCAACTATAGGTGAACAAACTGAGGCAGCCATTATGATTAAGGAAAATTTCCTTTTGGAAGGATAATACAACTTGGGGAAAACATCAAATTAATAATGTGCTAAATCTAAAGCATGATTTTCACTCTATTACGATCAAAAAAGTTATAATACAAGCAAACGGACACCTATATACTATAAAAATCGTGCAAGTATTCAATGTGAGGCTGATACACTTAAAAAATGCTGAACATGTCATTTTTTGAGCAAGTGTCAAGGAAAGTCAGAGTAAAAAATTTGGCGTAGAAGGATCTAAAAAAACAGGAACATAAGATAATAAGTGAAGGGGCATCAGAAGTTAAAGAAAATAAACAATACAGCAAAGGAAATAACAAAAATTAAAATAAGAAAAGGCATCAGCTAGGACCAGATAGCAACGTAATTGAGGTTCTGAAGCATTTTAAAAATGAGGAGATTCCTGGTTACGGACATTATTCAATGAAATTACAAGTAGCAGATGAATGATAGATGGAGGATCAGTATCTCGATTCCAATTATTAAAGTTTCTCAATACAATCAACTAGAGAGGAAAAGAAAGCACTTGGTTTAATCCTTACAGTGAGAAAGAATGATAGAGTTCCTAGGAACATCGTGTGCTAAGTCAAAGATAAAAAGGACATGGCATGATATATACTAATATGACAAAAAGAACATGTCAAAATGATGCAAATGCAGGAGAATGTAGCAAAACCCTAGTAACGTTGGGCTTACATCAGGGTTCAACCTTATACCCCTATCTTTGTTCTTTGATGTTAACCATGATAACATTGTTTGGCCCATTCTCAAACAGCTTCAGCTTTTAGATAAAATGGTAACTTAACATTGTAACATCTTGGGTCCTATTCTCCCTCTTGCATATTTCGTCCCGTTTATATAGTGCAGTTTGCACCCTGTTCATTTGTGCACTTGGTGGTGGAGCACCTACGGATATATCTCATTAATTTGTCTCTCGTCATATTCATTTGTTTCTGCACGTACAATCAGAGGTTTGCAAGTGCAGGGGAGTGTCAAGAATGATAACTTGTCGAGCCCATTCTCTAGCCAGCCTAAGCTTTTAGATCAAACAATAATTTAACATCTCATTATTGATAAATTGACAGAAAGCATTCAAGAGTAGATTCAGGGATTTTCTGATGTAAGACTGATATTTTTAGTAGATTAAACTAAAGCACCAAATAATAAATAAGAAGAAGGCAGAGATTAAGTACAATGTAGAGTAAAACTGGGTCATGGATGTAACTTAGTAGTTGAAGGAATACACAGGGAGCTGGTGAAGAGATCAAGGGTCAGCGCTGTTAAAAAGTCATCTTTTTCTGTTACTTAAAAAGAAGATCAACATCAAGAGAAATTCATAGTAGTGCTAGGCATAAAGTCAAAGCAAGTTAACTTAACCAAGAAGTGCATCTGGTGTATAGCATCTGTATACCTGTAAGATTGAAGGAGAAGTTCCATATGACGGCCATAGGACCGTCTACACTATATGGGACGAGGAGCTAGTAGAAAATACAAGATCTCATGGAACTAGTACCTAAAAGGTGATTTTAAGAAGGATGTGTAGTAAAACAAGAAAGAAGAGAAAAGAATAATGACTAGAGTGAAATCGGTTTAGCTGGTCCAAACACGTGTAACATAGAGTAACAACAGCTTAACGGATAAAGAAAAGCTTGATAACCATCAAGGGTAATCAAGAGCAATAAGTTAAGGGAAGACTAGACATATAGCAAGATGAAGTGGTAAATAAAGAAACGACAGTGTTTGGGTTTGTAGAAGCCGATGAAGTAAACAGAGAGGAAAGAGAAACTTCCTTGCCTAAATGAAGCAAACGTTGCTGCACCACAAAGATATTGGTCCTGCTACAATAATTTGCCAAGAAGAGAACTCCAGAACTGTGAAGCAAATAGGTTAGAATAACGGCTCTCTGCCGAGTGAATCACATTCCCCGTTCATAGAAAGAGAGTTTGTCTTTGCCTTACAAATCTGTAGAGTACATAAATGGTAAATCCTTTGGTCATGCTGACCATGATAATTCTAAAAGTAGGCCCAAGTGCATCGGCATTCAGGATAGTAGTGGAAAAGAAAAATGAGGGTACGTACTCCAGTGACTATGAGCTTCTGGGACCCTTTTGAAGGTAAAGATGGACCTAAGACGGCTCAAAGACTTCGAGAGGAAGAGTCATCTTCAAGTGGTTGCCCAAGACATAAAACGTACATACTTGGCCATCCCTTTTGAAGCAGCCACTGTCTCTTATGGTAAATGCCAGAATTATTCAAGTTTGGGAGTTTTGCTTTCAGGAATCCTGCAGACAGCGCGGGGAGGGTTTTTTTGAGGGAGGGGGAGGGGGCTGCTTCATAGGGCTTGTTCTGTTGATCTTTAGGCTATATATGTAACTAGAGGTCTACCATATAGGTCAGAGAGGAGCTATTCTTTCATTCTAGTGCTTACTAGTTTGCACACAGATATGCCGTGTATACGATATATTTCCTTTTTACGTGTTGATGATCTCTCTATTGTTTTCTGAGCTAGTAGGTTCTTTGGTGCATCACCTTAAGAAGTGTGTCTTTTGCACTGATTGTTGAGCTCAGCCTCACATATATTGTCCTTCTGTGAGTTTTTTCTATTGAAATTCCCCAGATAAAATCCCCATAAAGACCTATATAGTACCTTCAGAAAGAAAAGAAAAATGTGATACACATACAAGAACAGTTGCCTAAAGGCCAGTTTCCCATACAGTCCTTTCAAGTTGAGGTACTTGAAGGAATTTAGTGCAGACAGACCTAATAAGGAACTTTATTTTCTTTAGCATCTGGAACTTAGACTGAACAGCCATACTTCACAATTTCATATCTTAAGTTCGGGGTTGCACCTAAAGTCGAATCTCCTCTTTTCCCAAAATTAATCGTTGTGAGCTTACCAGTTGCTAGAAAGGGCCGCACACTGTTTATCATGCTTAAAAGTTAAAACTCAACCTAGAGTGTGAACCTCCACTGCCCCGTACAAAGTAAAACTAAGGTGCACTTTAACGCACAAGTATAAGAGATTGAGCATCCAAGGTATAAAATTAAGACCAAAAAGCAAGCAGAAGCACTTAAAAGCAAGAATTGACTCTTAAGGAAGCTCTGTTGAAGTGTTTAAATACTAAGTGCACTAAAAGGTAAGGTGGTCAGATAATGAACCAAACAGTGCATGTCATGCTTATCTATAACAACGATTTAGCTGGAATAATATCAAGACGAGCATGAGTTAAGATGACCAGTTTCCTGAAAGGAGAGAAATTAAGACAGATGATAAACTGGTTCAAGCTATCAGCAGGCCCCGTACAATCATACGATGCCATGTTACTGCAAGTTTACTGATATATGAGATGCTATAATAAGAGGATTTTTTTTCCTTAAAAGCTACTGGAAATATTCTTTGGATCTTTCTACAAAATAATTAGCATTTAACATGTTATGGAGATGAGATCTAACGGTCTATATCTCTAGGTAAGAACTCTCTCCCTCATTCTCTTGACGATCAAGGTAAGAATGCTCCCTCCACCATTCTCGTAAACACATCTTCACTTTTCAAGTATTGTTTTGCTCCAATCCATAGTTTCACTCACATTCGAGACCTCTATCCTCTTCCCTCACTTGATGCGATATCTGAATACCTTGTTACCTTCTCCTTTTTCCCTTTTCTTTTCTTCTCCATCCATATCTGGACAACTAAAGTATCGGCTTCATACTACATAAAACATTTCTTGAGCACTATTTTAGCAATAAAATGTATTCGGCCTGTTCATTTAGGCTTCTCAATTTTCTGTTTTAATTTCTTCTTTTAAATTGCTTTTATATTGCGTCTTTTTGTGTTGAAAAAGAAAACACCATCTTGTTCGTTTACACTTCTCCAAGAAGTATCTAAATGTTGCTTTTTTCGCATAACTTGTTCGTTTACACTTTTCATATTCACTTTTTCACAACATTTGTCCTTTATTTTCCATAAATACCCTCATTGTTCATGTTTTGCTTTCCCAAAATGCGCTTAAAATGCCTTATTGTTATGACGTCCGACACGAGGTGGCCCATTGGTTCAGATGTGTGGTCTGATCTGGCCCTATGCCAACAGTTACTAAATCCTCACAGTCCAAGCCCACCACCACCATGGATACAGTGCACCCCTCACATTGACCTCGGTAGTTGGAGGAGGAGGACTTAATGGCAGACTGGTGGCTTGCCGTCGCTAGCGTCTCCCTCACCGATGGATTGATCCTGTCAGTGAACTAATCCTGGTGGTCACACATGCATACGCACACTCAAAACACGAACGCCCCGACACATACAGTGAGGTCATTCGGGTGGTTGTAGGTCGTGCCATGGTGGGTAATGGCCGTTGTGGGTCGCGATCGGGTGGGCAACGGTGAAGATGGTGGCTTATAGTGGTGCTGGGGCTTCGATCTAGCCCATAAAAAACCAATCCATTGGTGGGGTCCAAATCAGTGGAGAGATGCATTGGTTCTTCACAGTGGCGAGGACGGTTCCAGTTACAGTGAGGTGGCATAGTGGTGCTGGTAGGTTTGAGAATGATGGGGGGGGGGGGGGGGTATATTTTTATGGTGTCAGACATGTCTGTCACACGGGTGACTTTTTCCTCTTTTTTTCTGCCACGGGTTGTAACCGGTCAGAAAAATTATGTAAACACCCCTTGAGGTGTTTTCACTTTTCTCCACTGTTTGAATGACTTTTTTCCGAAAAAAAAAACGAATGATGTAAACGAACAACCAAAAAGAGAATCTTTTTGCCATCATTGCAAACATGGAAAACGAAAACTGTATACTAACAACCCCTTGGTTAGCTCAAAATTTCTCATTGCCTATAGGTTCCCATATAGTTCCAGATGGTATTTTAAAATTGAGGTGCATTAACTTCAACCTTTTACAAAGAAGATGTATAGCATGATCTATCACATAAGCAACTGAAGTCCTTGTCCTTGTGTCATCGCTTGAGTTTTAATGTTTGTACTATTAATTCAGTGATACATACATCTTCTGGTGTGGCAACATTTTTCTCTCTTTATTCTCCATCTCCTTCCATTCTACAACCCTAACCCTACATGCATAGTTTTGGCATGGTTTAGTACTGTGCAGGGCCTTGCTGATGTCAACATTTCTCTGTTGATGCCAGAAACAAGATCTAGGTCTCTCCACTGCTTCTATGTCCTAAAGCGGTTCCAGAGGATAACTTCGGTAAAATTTCCTCATTTTTTGAACCACCATTTTGATTAGCGAAGACTTCGCCACACGGTGCTTCCATCAACATGTTCCCTACTTCCCAGGCTTTTCTTTTGCAACCCTCTCTCCCACCCGTGGTGTCCTCGTTCAAGTTTTGCCCAAAGCTATCTTGGATATTGATCATTTTGGGGTCGCCATGCAGTGTTGCTTTTACATGATCTTGAGCTAAGGCTTCCTTTTCCCACATTAAGGGATCTATTCCATTCTAGCTCCAGTAAAAGCCTCCCACATAGTGCCTCTTATGCATTTTGTCTAAGTTTTTGACTTCTTCAATTCTACTCATCTTTTCCAAATCTAGGTCAACATCAGACACCGCTTAATATGGTCAGAAACTTTGACTCTCGTATTGGAACCACCTCTTTTGATCAGAATCTTCCTGTTGCTCTTAGGAAGGAAGTCTGGTCTTGTATCCAACATCCCTTCCTGGGTCTGTGTCTTATCACCCTTTGTCTCCATCATATCGTGTCCCTGATCTACTTGAGGATACAAACACAGGCTCGGCTGCAGGCCAGCTGATGCACCTATCCATGCCGATTCTCAACACTCACTCGTTATTAATACAAACCCAACTAGGACCCAATTGAAGTAACGAACTAAGAGATTTTACCTGACCAATTTATGTTTGCAGTATTTCCAAGGTAATCATACTAAGAGCCTGACTTAGTGGTGAATGACATATGACCAAGCTATCACTAGGTCTGGGAATACACGTTAGGAAAAGGTTGTAGGCTACTTTATCAGGGATGTGCAGTACAGGCGTCAGTACAGTCCAGATATTGTGAATCGCCATCTTAGACTACGCTGTGCCTCTTAAAATATTCAGTAGCCTGCTTTCCGCAAGTGTTTTACTTATTCCCCCAAATTCCAAAAAGTAGAACCCTACTTAAGGAGAAAGCTAAGGTCTTCCGACATTTTGTAGAAACTTTCCACTTTTTTTACCTATTAAAAGCCCTTCTTTCAAGTATTTCCTACAACATTTTTCAGCCGTTAATAGATACTATAAAACCGCCCACGAACTGCAGGAGGTATATAGCATTTTACCCAGTGATATCAGCTACCTCAAACATTTATAGAAAAAGCTAATATCACTCTAAGGAAATTAATATCCGTTGATCCCATTCACATAGGATATGAAGAACCTATGGAGTGAAATAGAGTCCAAGGTACAGAATGTGCATTAGGCTCCCACTGGTTCTAAGGAAGAACTAGCACACATAACGATGCGCATTTACAGTGGTTGATGGCACGGCAGCGGGGTTTGACAATTTTACTTCTCAACCTAAGAGGAATTTCTCGAGGCTTGTACAGCACTGTGTAGAAAATATCCAAGACAATGACGAGATATTCTGCTTAAACAATGTATTGGCTGCGTCCAACTCTACATCAAATAACTTCCCATATGTTCTAAATGAGCACGTGATGCATCTCCCACTCTCCCCGTCTCAACATATGCACACACGTGGATATCATTCATTAAACTGATACGCCTTCCACATTCGTTGTGGTTTGGTAATTCGCCACAACTGGCTTAGCTTAAAGACATATGAAATCGCATTAGTAACGAGTCTATTCAAACAAAGCTTAATTTAGGGCTTCTGAATCTTTTTAGAAGCACCAGTGAGAAGAATTAGTACGACGACTGTAATTCATCAACGAGTAAACCGAATCCAGCTTACAGAGCAACCAAACAACCAAAACTCAAGCAAATAAAATTTAAATACATGTGTAAAGGTCAAGACAGAACTGGAGACCTCGCCTTTCGTAGGACTTCCGTGCTAATCACAAAACCCTGTTGTACCAAGGACGTGGATTGGAACTTGGAATCATTATCATACCATGCACTGAACGAAAGGAACTTGCTCAGCCTTTCTCCGGACTCTAAAAGACATCAACGCCTCAAGCTGCATTTGCGCAATGGTGGATACATAAGAATACTAGCATGAATGTTACCTAAAGTAGCGAAACAAAAGAAGGTACATTTCATGGACTTGCATCAAAAGAAAAAGAAGTCATGAGAGATGCTTGAAATGGACAAGAGATTCTGTCTCCTCTTTCATGGACTTGGGGTCAGAACAGGAGGTACATTTCCCCCTGAGTGTGATAATCTAGGCTAAAAAGGGGTGCCTCTGAAATGCACATGAAGTAGACCCAGCCTCTGTATGTTCTCATAAAATAGTTCTCAAAATGGCACAAAGTGAACACTTGTCCATTTGCATCTTGACCACGTTATCAAGTAGATGTTCCTTCTAGTTGAGTTGAGGACCCATGGAAAAAGGAGGACCAGCAACACTAACACTAATTTTTCTAAAATATATACCCCTCACCAACAATTAGAGTACAACACCTAGGTATATGAAAGGTAATATATTGAGCACATGCTATTTGATTCTTTTTGAATGACAATTATAATAAAGGCTTTACTACTCAAACTATAGTACCAGAATGCTAAAATTACCATAATGAGATCAGAGTAAGAGCTTTCCAAATTCAAGGAGATTGTTACATTAAATGTTTGGGAACATAATGTTACCAGCAGGAGTAGAATGTTTCTCTCCAGCCTCTAGATATCTAGCATCGAGGTACAAACGAGGTTAATATCATCCTTAGGCGTCACCATATTACATTTTAAAAGCTTCTGACCAATTCTACACGTGATACCCCCTATTTGGACACTGCAGTGCCCATATGAAAATGAACTACTGCCAGTTTTAAATTCTTGAATATGGAAACAACAACTGAACTTGTAAATAGACAGCATGTGTTTTACAATGTCTAGATGATATTGCCACAAATACGGCCTATAGGATCGACATGCTAGTTAGAAATTACCTGAGAGTTACTTTCTATCAGCGAAGCCTTTGGTAGTTTGCTTCTGGCTGCATAAATGAGGGAGCACAAATTTCTAAGTGAGGAAAGCAGCACAAACTTTGGTCGCAATAAACAGACTACTTTTACAAAAGCAAAAACTAACTGATATCAACAATGAGGGCAACTGCAGTCAAGCAACGGAATATAGATTGCCAAACCAACTAGATTGGAGACTGTAACAAGTCAGACCTATCTCAGCCACACATCATCAACTAAAACACCTAAGAGCTAATTGACTTGTCGTATGACCAACAAACATAATTGGGAAACCATCAGCATTTACAAGTATAAAAGCACCCTTTGCACCCCAAGTAAAATAACACTTTGCAACACTATAATGGCATAAATTGGCTGTCAGCTCAACAGTGAGAATTTATGTTTAGCCACACCTTAGCCCATGGTGACCCAACCGACTATCAAAATGAACTGACAAACACTACAATAATGAATAATTGGCAGAAAAAGCAAGAAAGCTAGTCACAGTATGGCAACAAACTGCAGATTTCACCAAAGCACTTCTTGAACTACATAACAAGGACCATGACAGTCTGTTTTGAGACTCATGACTATTATTAATGAAGATGGTAGATAAAGAGAGACACCAATAGTAGAATGATTAGGATATAGTCTAGTTCATATCTTTACAGAAACTGCTCCAGGAAGAAAAGAAAGGAGAAAAACATGCATTTAGCCAACTCCAAAGTCCAACGAGCTGGAGGAGGTCTTTTTGAGTCGAGTAAAACACAGAAGTAATAACAAAGTTATAACTAGTTCGATGTTTGTAGTACGGTTTATTTGTACAAGTGATTGGAAGGTTTTAAGGTAGCACCTGAGGCCTGGCAAATGAACTATCTTAAATGACAACAATTTTGTGACTAAGCGTGGTCATTTTAGAGGTTCATGCATGCCAAGTATGGTACTCTGAGTTCCAAGCAAGAACCACACTGTTAAACTACTTTAATTTTAGCACTAAAAGTGATTAAATGTCAAGGGCAATTATATTCATGGCTTCCCTTTTTGTCTTTCTTTTTTTTTTTCCCTATTTCGCCACAACGAGAAAATTCTCTACCCAAATATGCCTCCTCCACAACCTATGACCTTGCACGTGAAAGGGTGAGGCCCTTCCAATGGGCTACAACCTATGTCTCCACATCATGTCCCTAACAGCCTAAAACACATTTAAGAGTAGAATTGGCCCCAGGGGTGACACAACACTTCTATCTAACTCCCGCCACCCCCCAACCCCCAAGATGAACCAAAAACAAAAGCATAGAAGGATAGAAGAAGGAAAGACACCTCAGCATCCTAATAATATCTTCTTTATGTACTATGCTATGAACACAAGAATGGTCGGCCAACGTTATCAACAATTTTCATATTTCAAAAACTTGATTCCCACTGAATCCCCTCATCAAAGAGTGACCTAGCTGTAATCAGTAATGAAGCGAAAATTACAAAAACATCTGCAAGTACCTGTTCAAAACAAGATAACAGATACATATCTCAATCGGTAAGAATTTTACAGAAGAAGCAACAATCAAATATGTTAATAAATAATATCAAATGAAACTAAAATGGGGGTTGATTCATGGGCACCTCTACAGCTTGAGAAGCAAGTCAATTAGAAGCTCTTCACCATGACCTCCTCCTTCTTATCAAGCAATTTCTGTTACTCTTGACGGAAAGACCTTTCTTCAAAGGAGTATCAACTACATTGCAACAAACCCTTTCCATACTTGACCCTGTAGAATTAAATGTCACAAGGTTACTGCCAAAAATTAAAGGGCAGGTAATCATAAAGACTAACCATATTTGGATTTACTGCAAAGTTCACACTTAAACACAAGTAGGTGGGCCCGCACAACCAAAATTTGCATGGGGTGAATAAGTCAGGCAGTTAAATAATGTTGAAGTACAAAAAAAAATAGAAAATAATACAGCTGTAATTAGCTACAGCATATTAACTAACAATGATTACACATTTTAAAAAAGTAATTAAGGCTTTAAAATGGCAAAACATGTAACACTGTTCTTTCAAGAGCAGCTTGTCACTCTCATGACATAGTACAATTAATATAAGTATATTATTTGTTTCCATATTAATAAGTAAAACATACATTTATACTTGAGAGTTTCTTAAAAATTATTCACATAGCTCTTGATTTTAGCCATTGCAGTGTGCAATTCAAAAGCCTCACTTAAAGACTATACGCTCGTACTCCACATTATACTTGAGAATAGAGATTTTCCTTCATTATGGTAAAATATTACTAAGATCTGTTGGCTAAAAATAGAATCGAGTGGAAGTACAATTCAAATTTTGATTCCTTTGGAGTTTAAGGAAGGTTCATCCTCATATTTATTATAGAGTTACCTTAACAGGTTATGCACTTAATTTACAGCTTTAGCATTTATTATGCACAAAGTTCAAGAGCCCTCTTCTGATATATACTACAAAATGCTTTTATTGTATGTGGACTAACATTCTTAGTTGCTTGTGGCTAATTTTCTGGGATAAGTAAAACAAATATCATCTTTCAGTTCATTTTATCTAGGTAACGATTTAGCACATAAACACTTCAGAATAGTTATTACACCGGAGTTTTGGTAAGAATTTCCCTAATACCTAGGCGATTGCCCTGAATTGTTCCACTATATTCTCTTCACATTGTGAAGTGAAACTGGAAATAAAATTGTTAAATAAATCATTTCTATACACTTTTACAGCTTGTATCTTGAGAATACCAACTTCAGAAAAACAAAGGATTGCATTAGTGCTTAAATTGTTTCCTTTTGTACAATTTCTTTTGAAGAATCACCTCACATGCTTATAAATGTAATATATGATTCACAAAATTCATTCTTGATAAAACAATTTCAAAAATCTCTGCCACATATATGTAGGAAATATTGTAAGAATCTGAGGATAGTTGCATGAATCCCCTCCATTCCTTCTGAAAATAATTTAGATTGAGTACAACAGGGATTTTTCTCAGGCTCTCTAGACCTTGCAACTAATGCAACATGTTTAGTTATTTTACCGCAATATTTGACCCTGAGAGAATATCATGTACTAACCATTATTGACTACTACAGTACTACTAGTACAGACATGATCATCATCATCATCATCATCATCATCATCATCCAAGCCATTATCCCGCAGAAGTTGGGGTCAGCTACATGAACCCTCTTCTTCAATCACTCCTCTACCCCATCCCGCGTTAAAACGGATGATTTCTTATAAATTCCTAGCAATCTAGTCTTTTCTCACTGCTCTCCCCAACTTATCCTTCATCCACCCCTCTTGTCTTACCCCCGTGAACTAGGCACAAATATCTTCTTTTCACTGGATTATCAAAAGGCATACGTTGTCTAGGACAAACCACCTCAAGCGATGTTTCCTCATCTTTTCCTCAATTGGTGCCACCCCCACTTTGTTGCGGATATCCTCATTTCTTAGTCTATACCTCTATGTGAGGCTGCACATTCACCTAAGTGTTGGAATTTCAGCTACAATCATTTTATGTGTATGTTCTTTCTTAGTTGTCCCTTAGTTTGAAACATTCAACATTACTGGCCTCACTGCCCTCCCATATACTTTCCAACCATAAGGGTTCAAAGCAAACCGAGAAGAATTAGGCCCCAAAGATCAAATCTCCTCTCCTTTCATTCTATAAGGGACCACTTCTCAACAAATCAAGCAGCGACCTGCATATGGATGATTGGATGTAGAGGGGACCAATAAATAGGATAAAAGCCCTAGCAACTGGGAAGTGCAAAAGTACGTAATCCCCGGATTCACCAATGTGCTACACATCAAACCAATTAACATAAATCTTTCTCCTTCTCCACTTGATTGCCACCTGTCATCACTGCATTTCTAGATGCTTCCTGAAAAATTAAAAAAAAAACTTACCTTGAGCTGAGCCAAAGGTCACCATATAAAGTAGCAGGGCTGGGAATTTAGCAGTCAGTAACTAATGGGAGTTCATGGAAACAAGTCCTTTAGCACTACTGGGACACGACAACCTTTCCCGCTAGAGTAGCACATGTCACAGTTCTTCAACACAACCCAATTCCCAATCATGAAAATTGTCCGGAACGCTGCATTCCAATCCCTCCTGCAATGCCGCTACTAGTGCTGGTGTCACTAAAATGAAAACTGGCAACAAAAGATCGTCTGAAGCTGCAGAAAACAAATGAAGAGGGGACTGAAGTATTTATTTTCCTTATACGTACCCCGCAGAGTGTGATGTGCCAACATCTCAGGCGGCGGGCAGATAATCATCGTGACAACGACTTGCCGTCTTTCGTGTGAGGCCATTGCAGAGTAGTATATCTTCAAACCCATATGCCTGTTCATCTTTCTCTCCCTCCCCCTCAAATCCACTTTGTTTCCCAGAAACTTGATGGCCAAATACCTAAGTGAAGAGGCTATTCCCAACCCGGAATCCACCCCCTCAATCACAACCATGGTGAGTAGTTTCAAACGCAAACGATCAGGCCGTACCGGGATTCCAACACCGCGTAGATTCCTTCATTACTTGACAACTACATTCATCCACAAAAGGGAAATTCCATACTTGAAATCTGTTATTGTGGAGCTTTCCATACCTCCCGCCGGATTATCAAGATGATGGCTAAGGCCGAACCGTTTAGGCGTCAAATGGGCCGACCGGCCTGTACAGTCGGGCTTTTCAACAAAACCAATCGGGCGGGGATCGGGCCGGGGTGACACGGGCAGGGATTATTTACCTATATCTACCTATAATTTATATCTATCTATCTATCTATATCTATACTATATATAAACGAAAAACATGGTTTGATTTGGTTTGGTGTAACACATTTTTGATATTACATAACTACCTACCTAAAATGGTGACAAGTGACATTCCAACAATTTTTTTTAAAAATGACACAAAATACAAATCTTAAATGTTAAATAACTACCTATAAAGACATGTTTGGTTTTCATAATTTAATCTTTATTAAAAATATAGTTAAAATAAATTATAAAGCCCAAACTTATATTACAAAAATATTATATTGCTAACTTTATCTTTGCATATATTTGGTTTTAACAATTTCAAATTCATTAAAAAAAGTGTAGTTAAAATTAAATCTAAGTTTCATGTGATAATAATATTATGCTAACTTATTTTTCTATAATTTAAAATTCATTTACCAAATGTGATGATAAATACTTATACGTGATAATTGATTTTTTTTTAACAAACTTGACATTATCAACTTTATTTTTGCACACCCATTGCGTGTGCCACGCTGACTCGTACTATATATAATGAGAAGATATTTTTTGGTGTAATATTCTTTTGGTGTTACATTGAGAGTGACTCCAGTTCTGACACGTGTCCAAGATAAGAATAAATTCGTAAAACACGTTTTTTAGTGTTACATAACTACCTACCTATAGTGGTTATAGTGTTACATTTTAATAAAATTTGCACTATTAATTCTATTTTTGCACATGCATCATGTGTGCCACCGTGACTCGTAGTTATAATGAGAACATGATTGACAAAGTATTACGTCGAAACTCATCCAGACGAAGACATCTGTCAAATTCGAGGATAAATGTGTAAAAGACTATTAGCCGCTCTCCACAACCCTCCCTTTTTTTATTTAAATCTCAAAGTAACTACCTCGGAGCATATCTTTTTGGGCTAATTACACCTATGTCCCTGAAGTTATGAGGTAATTACAGTCAAGGACAATAGTTTGGACAAATTACACTTGTATCCGTTGACCAAACAGAACCCTAAAAATCCTAACGGCTTTAATGAAAAGACTGTATTGCCCCTAAGTTGGAACCTTATTTTTTTTGTAATGCCATTACTTCATTAAAAAAAAAAAGACTTTACTTCATCTTTACTTTACTCTTAACCCCCCCCCCCCCCCGCCCACCCCATCTGCATCCCCCTTCCCCGTCACCCGCCAACCCCGTCTTCCTCTTCTTCCCCGGCACATGTGAGCAATAGCAAGTGGCGATGGCGATAAGAAGTGGAGGGCTTTGAAACCCTAAATTGAAAATTAGGGCAAGGATTTCAAATTAGGGTTTTGAAACCCTAATTGACATATTGAGATCCTTTGAGAAATTGCAGATTGAATTGAAGCTCTAATTTGCAAATTAGGGTTTTGAAACCCTAATTGACATATTGAGACCCTTTGAGAAACTGCAGATTGAATAGAAGCCCTAATTTACAAATTAGGGTTTTGAAACCGTGATTGGTAGATTGAATTTTTAAAATATTCTGTATATAAAGTACAAGGGGTAGTATCGTCATGTTAAAAATACGTATTGATGACATCATAAAAAAAGTACACTTTTTGGACGGAACCCTGACGGATGGACACGGGCGATACACTTGAAACACTTTTGGTCACATAATATTACATTTTGAAACTTTGAGTCTTTGACTGTAATTACCCCCTAACCTCAGGAATAAATGTGTAATTAGCCCTATCTTTTTCCTTTTCCCTCTCTCCTTCTCCATCTCCATTACTCGGGTGGCCAAATTAGGGGTTCTGAGTCACAGGAGGGAATCCTTCTCTTTAACTTGCCAACTTCTCATTCTCCATTACACGAGTGGCCAACCTAGGGATTTCGAGTCACAGCCAAGAATCCTTCTCTTTAACTCGCCAACAGTAAACCTCAAGCTTCGGAATCATACTCATCATGTATTTTACAGGTGTGGTTCGCAATTTACACACATCATGCAATTCGCAACTCAATTGAATTTTTCATCAAAACAATGAGAAAAGCATAATTTTTTCGTGTTTGCTGATCAAAGTTTTGCTGACCATATGTTTCCTGTTTGCTGATTTTTGTCTTATCTTTCTTAATTATTGGTGGCAAATTGCAAGGGGTGGGCCACTGCGAGTGACGACGGCAAATTGGTGGTTGCTGTTATGGTTTGGGCGATGAGTGCCAAGATACGGTGGCTAGTTGTAGCAATGAGGAGGTGGCGGCCGGCTGTGTTGGTCGGTGATGGTAGAGATTAGCCGTGGTGGTGGGTAGTGGTCATAGCGGCAGATTGGTAGTGACTGCGGTGGTGCGTAGGCATTAGGTGGCGGAATGTGGTGGTGGATACAAGGAAGTTGTTGTAGCTGTGGAGAGAATGACAGTAAATGGCAATGGATATATAGCTATTTATAATGTTTTTAGTATAAAATTGTTCGAGAAAATTGGAGAAAACCTTGTTTAACAAACTACATTGATGATCTACCGTTGGTTGGGCACCACTACACATTGAAAAACACGACTCATGAAATAAATAAAACAAAAGGGTTGATAAGCAAACAACATGACTCACTTTAGTAACATAGATTCATTCTTATGTTGCTATTTAACCGTAGTATTAAAGTCAAAAGCCTTTGCCTTCTAGGTGTCACCAAGTGTTTTTAAGTCATGCCAAGGATCATTTTTGGGCCTTCAACCCATTGTCCATTGTAATAAAATGTCAAGCTTATCCATTCTTTTTTACAAAATCAAAGTCACTATCGAACCATGTTTTCATAGTTTTCCAATGAGTACTTGCGGAGAACGAAAATGCAAATTGCAGAATATCTATTGATATGTCATTCTTTGACCAAGTAAGAATAATAATAATAATAATAAAAAACTTATCTAGATCTGCCTACATATGAGAAGTTTGTGTCAGATTTAAAGTTTCATAATGTTATATCTATTTCTTTTATTTTTATTAACTGTCTCGAAAAAAGTTGTTTTAAAAATTATATAATAAATTAGTCTCACATGCATCGTGTATGTATGGTAGCTCGTATTATAAATATGAGAGCGTAACCTTAGTCCAAGTTGTTGGCCTAAATTGATTTTTTTTTTAATTTCTACGATTAAATTTATATTTACGATAGAATTTAATTATAAGCCCTCCTCCTCTGATCCGGACTTAGAAACCGACTACTGCTTGTGAATAAGTAGATGAAATTACTTCATTTTTTTGTATAGAAGAAATTTAATGCCCAAAACAAGTTAAGTTATCTAGTTAGTATGTTTATATATTTTTTGCTTTAAGTGCATTTGATTTGTTTGAAGAATATATAGGGCGACAATGAACTTTATTTTGAGAAAAATATATTCTAAGAAGTTGAGAATAGAAAAAGTAAAAGAAATTACATAATCATCTGAAAAACCTTCAATGCCTGAATCACAGTTGTGCTTATCATCAATTAGTTTATCTTACTGTTGGTATTTTGCATCAAGATAATCCTTTTAACAAATACATGACTTCAATTCCTCAGGTTAAGACGACTCCTACAGTCATATCCAATACCCTTCCGCTCATTGAAAAGCACGACTCTAAAGTAACTGTGGAGGCTTGTATCGTTAGTACATCACATGCAACTTCGAATAAAACACAATAAACTTTTTCATTTTGTTTCCAAACAAATACTAAATCAAAATTATTTTGTTCCTCTTGTGACAATGAAGTATAACAATTAGTATTTGCATATAAATGAACTTCATTAAAAGAAAAAAAATGCAGAGAAATATGTAGGATGTTCTTCCACGCTCAGTTGTTTTGCCGGTACATCTTCAATACCCTTAAGATATGACCCGTAATATATTTGACCGTTTGATGTTGTTCAAATGATGAACTTATCAGAGTTGAAAGCACGGTTGTCGTAGTTGACCGTTGACGAATGCCCCAGTTTATCTGAATTTTTCGATATTTGCAAAATTTATATAATATAACTTGAACCTTGGATTCATAATAGTGGCAACAGCAAAAACAGTAGGCAATTCTGATCAATATTTTGCAACTTTAATGTCAATTTGTTTCACAACATCACTAAACATTTCCATAACTTTACATTAGTCTAAAACTTTAGTTATTTTAAGTATTTCCAATATAACAAAAGAAGATGTGGGATAGTAAATACTAGAAAATAAGTTACTATCTTTACTATTATGTAACTAGTCTTGGTTTGATGCTTAGATTGATGGCTATGACCTAAAAAGACCTTAGGACACCTTGTGCATTGCATGTGAGTTCATAACCTTTCAAACAAGTGTGGTTTTTGAAAATAAGTGAACTTTAGAGCTCACTCAGATTTTCTCAAAAACTATTTTGGTGCCAATATTTTCATATCTTGATAAAAAAAAAATTATTAGCTTTCCAACTAAGGCTATATACGAACTGAGTTTGAGCTGAACATGGCCATGTTCGAACTCGTTAGTTTATTCTAAACTTGTGTTTGAGCTCGGCTTGTGTTCGTTAAGCATATATAATTTTGTATTCGTGTTCAGTTCGTGAAAATAATCGAAAGATTGAACTCGGCTCGTTCATTTAAGCTTCACGAACCGAGCTCGAGCTTGAGTTCGTGTTTGTGTTCGTATTAATTTATTGTTACAAACAAACTAAATTAGCTTAAAGACAACCTGGAAACCTGTCACGAACCTTATACGATCATTAACGATTATGTTCTTCCATACATTCATTACTGTAATCACAAAAATAATGCCAATTACAGATTACAACAACTGCATTAGACAAGAGTTTACAAAATAATGCCTTGTACAAAAGATGTAGCTAATCATGTACAAAATATGCAGTTATACTTCCAATGCACAGTCCAAATAGCGTATCAAGCATGCAGTCCACAAAAAAAGTGCAGCTTTCTCCTTTAATTAGTCCTGCAAAGAACAAAACCAACAATTAAGAGTTTAAACAATTTTCTATATATGTACTAATTGACTTGATGCTACTAGGATGTGAAGTATGCTAATACCTTAATTACAAGTTTATAACATTCAAAGTAGCAAATTAAAGGTCATACAAAATGCTTGTACAAAAGATGTGGCTATACTCCCAAAAACAATCTAGACAGAGGTATCTCCCATGCAATCACAACAAAATTTACAGTCTCCTCCTTGATTTTGTCCTGCATAACCGATAGAAGATTTATGAGTTCAAACAAAAAATAATCACACACTATTTAACTTCATAAAGATAAATAATATTCAAATGTGACGTTACTCAATGGACCGAATCAATACCTTTAATACATAAACTACTACTGAGGCAGTTCAATCTCTTTTACTTCCTCGGTTGTGCACTACAAAATAAAAATAAAACGACGAAAGTTAGCAAGAAACATTGTATATAATATACTTGGATACAATGAAATAACGTTGTTAACTATAGTAAAAGTATAAATAAATGAATAACGTACAGTGTATACTTCCTTTACTCCGTATAAGGAACGTACCAATCTCCTCCACATATCAAAGCTTCCACAGTCTTTGTCGATAACGATGCACGATAGGGGTCTATAACCCTACCACCGGTGTTAAAGGTAGCCTCCGAAGCAACTGTGGTTATTGGAATTAAAAGTATATCAACCACCATCTTTGACAATATTTTATACTTAAGATTGTTCGCTTTCCACCACCCAATAACATCAAACTGAGACTCACAATTCACCTCACAAATGTACACTCCTTCAAGGTATGTTTCCAAGTCAAACTTAATATGCATCACATTTTCCATGCTCCTCACATAAAGATCATATTTTGTCTTCCCTTTAGCTTTGTAGGTAGTAGTAGTACTACTAGAACCTCCCACAACATTCATTTCCTTAGTTACACTCGAGCAATGCAAAGCATGATTCAAGACATATTCCTTATACACCTCAAGTAGGGAACCTGACACCAACTCAATGTTCTTTTTCGACTCAACCTCATTGTAGATCTTAGGAAAACAAAATTTAATGAATGTCATTTTGTACCTAGTAAAGAATCATGTAAATCAGTACTTAGATTCACCAAAAAGTAGACAAAATCAACCAACAATCAATGTAATGTCCTTAATGAAAAATTAACCAACAATTATCAACAAAAGAGTATATGATAGGGCTCATTCACGCTAACTATAAAGCAGTACTTAGATTTTTGCTAACTGTTCACTTGAAGCTCATTCGTGCTATTCTCTCTAGTAGCTAGCCATGGTAGCTGCCTATGCATGTAAATGAATCAAATTCTTCAACTCTAAGGAACACATGTATTGCTGCAAATTCTGAGAACATCAACCCTCAACAAACATGTAAAGCAGTACCATGTAAAGCAGTACTAAGATTCACCAAAAAGTAGACAAAATTAACCAACAATCAATGTAATGTCCAAAGCTGCATATGCATGTAAATGAATTAGTTTCGTCAACTCTAAGGAACACATATATTGCTGCAAATTCTAAGAACATCAACCCTCAACAAGCTCTTTCCATAAGAGCTGAGGTCTTAAATCTGCTTACTTAGACCCACTACCATGTAAAACACTACTTAGATTCACCAAAAAGTAGACAAAATTAACCAACAATCAATGTAATGTCCATAGCCGCCTATGCATGTAAATGAATCAGATTCCTCAACTCTAAGGAACACATATATATATTGCTGCAAATTCTAAGAACATCAACCCTCAACAAGCTCTTTCCATAAGAGCTGAGGTCTTGAATCTGCTTACTTAGACCCACTCCAAGTGGAAATGGAAAGAATACAAAACAATAAAGAACAAACTATCAGGAAGCATGAAGAGGGCAGCTCTCTCTCTCACTCGACCCAGCATTTCAGCAAGTGAAGACTAATTTCTATGCATATATTAAGGCTGAAAAAGTGAAAAGTATTCATTATATGCTGTGATGAGGGGGAGAAATGTAGAGAAAAGACATACCTTGGGTCCAGAACAGCAGCAATGGCCATCAACTGATTGCATTCATCCCAGTATTTATCAAACTTTTCCTTCATTTTCATCGCCATAGCACGCATGTAACTGTTTTCCTCTCTGCTCTTCTCATTTAAGGCTTCCTTGATCTTCCACACCTCGGGAAGAAACATATTTGCAGTAGGGTACTTGGTCCCCGATTGCTATCAGTGACTTCTCGAAAGATCTCTAAGAACTTGCACACTTCTTCGGCTCTTCTCCAATCTTCTACTTCAGGCAGCATAAATAATTTGCATCACGAGGTGAAAATTGCGGAAACACTTGCCTAAACTTTAGTGCAGCAGCCAACATAGAATGTGTTGAGTTCCAACGTGTGGCCACATCTAAAATGAGTTTATTTTGAGGTAATTCTAGTGATTTTGCAATGTCACTGAACATGATAATTCGAGATTCTGCAGCATTAATGTACTTCACGCTCTCACGAACATTTTCAATCACACGCTTGACCTCACTAAGCTCGTCTTGCACCATTAGATTTATGATATGCGCACAACACCGCACGTGAAATATCTTCCCAGCAAAGAAAAGACTTTTTTTCAGTGAGATATCTTCTTTCAAGTACTTAATTGCTGCATCATTGTTGGTTGCATTATCAAAAGTCACAATTGACACATTGTTGCCAATTCCCCAATCATCTAAACACTTAGTAATGGCTTCACATATTACTAGGCCAGTGTGAGGAGGTGGCACATCACAGAAGTTTAATATTTTCTTCTGCAATTTCCAATCGGAATCAATGAAATGTACTGTAAGAACCATGTACCCAATCTTTTGGCCAGACTTCCAAAAATCTAAAGTAAGGCTAACTTTGCTAACACTTAGGAAAGTTGCCCTCAAGCTCTTTTTCTCTCTCTCATAAGTGGCCATTACATCACTCTTTGCGGTTGCTCGCGAAATACTTTCATAGTAGGGGGTGGCTGTCCTCATGAATCGATTAAAGAATTCATGCTCCATCATGCTAAATGGGTACTCATGGACAAGAATCATTTGGGCAGCAGCCTCCCTAACCTTAGCATGATTGTACTTAAAGTCCTTTTTGCTGACTTCATGCTCCATCTTTCCAAGCTCGACATTTATCACAGATTGATTAGCAGCTACTCCACGCTTAGGACAGTAGGTGTCTCGATGTCTTAGAAGCTGAGTTGTAGTACCACCTTTTGTCTTGTTGAGGATAGCATTGCAAAGCTTACACTTCACTTTTTTTGTACCATTTGCTAGTGTCACATCAACAAAGAAGTCCCACACCGAAGAAGTTTTCTTTCTTTCTTTCCTTCCTTTTAAACATGGTGTTAACTTCTACTTCACCAATAGCCTCCCCAACAGGTTCACTCATAATTATAGCCTTGCCCTTTGACTTTGAAAGCCCCGGTCGTGATGAGTTATCAGATATAGAAGAAGTTGATGATAATTCTATCTCTTCACTAGACATTTATAACAAAAATTCTAGATAAATTACTCTACAACTCAAACATGGGCAGAACAAAGAAAAAATGGTCATTGACGTAAGGAATTAAACTCACCAAAATACTAGTGCATTTAACTAATCATCCTTACAAGAAAACTGAGCTTGAAATGGAAGATTCCTACTTTCTATTGTACTTTCTTTTTTTAGAATAAGGCTCTGCCCAATTCCCTCCAAAATAATGTTTGTATTAGAATGGTTGCTAGCATTATTTTCTTTGTACTAGGATGTTGTTTACATTTAAAACCTTGACAAAGTAAGGTCACTCTTTACATATATGCATATTATACAATGACTACATTCCATTTGCTTAGATTACAGCACTTTACATACATGTAAGGTCACATTACTGTCTCAGAACTCCAATCTCTCCCTTTCTCTCTACCTCTTTCTATCTCTCTGAGATTGACATTTTCCTTGGTGGTATGCTGAAAATGAAGATAAGGTTGTGTTATTTTCTAATAGCTACTCTGCACATACTGAGTTAGGTTTTTGCAGCAAGTAGACCTTTTGCACCACATGATGTTGCTCACCACAAATGTTAGCTTTTCAAACACCCTTTTCTTTCTGTAGAAACTTTGCAGGTGCTGGAAGAAATTTGCACCTTTTTCATACTTAATTTGTATCTTTCTAATGTATTTTTTGGCTGATGAATACCTTCAATGGCAAAAAGAGTTAATTTATAGCTGTGCATTCTTAAGTCTTAGCCAACTTTCTGATTTTGTTCTTTTTAAGAATCTCACATCTATTACTAACCTTCTAAGCTCTAACATGACAAGCCAATTCTTACAGTCTGCCCAACTTGTCATTGACACAACCCAACTCTAACATAACAAGCCAATTCCAGTAGTTTTGTTATATACATGATTAATGTGAATATGTGATAAAGTATATATATTTTTCTATTAGAATCCATGCCCTTGACCAGCTAAAGAAAGAGTAGAACTCCTACTTATTTACTTCCTTTACTTCAGGGAGTTGAAAACATACCAGAGAAAGAGATTTAATCTGATCACTTTAGAGCAATAAGCTCTAATTAGCTTGTCTGTGAATGAGATGCTCGCGATTAGAGAGGCTTCAGAGATCAGACGACTTGGCTTGTGTGGAGGAGCAGGCGAGCAGCTACCGTTTGTGGGCCCTGTGGCCTGACTTGGCGGTAATCTGGGCGGCGGTATGGGTGGTGGTCTGGTCGGCACTGTTCTTATGTGATGAGAGACAGGGGGCACTGTTCTGAGTATCTGAGAGTATCTGAGCAGTGGTCTGGGGCCGTGATCTGAGCAGTGGTCTGGCCGTGATCTACGTAGTGGTCTAGCCGTGATCTTAGCAGTGGTTTGGCCGTGATCTGAGTAGTGGTCTGGCCATGGCGTGAGCAGAGGTCTGGCCAGCGATATGGGGTATGGTCAGGCCGGCGGCGTGGGGTGTAGTTAGGCCAGCGATGTACTGATGAGAGAGGGGGCACGACGCACGGGTGTTACTGTTGTCTGGTCTCTTATGAGTTGATGAGAAGGGAAAGGAAATGAGTTTGGTGAGGATAAGTGATCCAAATGCATCCACGTCCCAACGCACATCCCAATACACAGATATTTGGTGAGGATAAGATATAATGTATTTTTAATAAGTATAAACGAACGATGTTCGTTTATAAGACTCGGGTCATGTTTGGCTCGTTAAATAAATGAGCCCTCTCGTTCACGAACATTAATAAACAAACATCATTATGTTCAAGTTCGGCTTGTTTAATAAACGAGCCCTAAAATTGTGTTCGTGTTCGATTCACTTATTACATGAACAAACCTGAACGAGCTAATAAAAGAATGAACCATGAGCTGTTAGTGAACAGCTCGGTTCATTTACAGCCCTATTTCTAACACAAAAAAATGGCACATCAATCTGATTTTTCTAGAGAAAGTTATGCCCAAAATAGGAAAGGGGGTTCCGTGAGGCAGCCAAAAGGCAGTAGGGTAATACAGTCGACTGCATTAGAATCCAGTCAACTGCATTGGAATCCAGTCAACTGCATTGGTCAAAATTTAGCTCCAACGGCTATTTTTGAGGGAACTCAGTCGACTGTATTCCCAGTCGACTGCATTGGGAATACAGTCAACTGTAATGGCAGTTTTGCTCACTTTTTGTCTATAACGGCTATATTTCATTTGCTCCCTATATAAATGGTTTGGGGCTTTATCATACACCATGGAAATCACATTCTAAGCCTCCATTCATTAGAGAAACATCAAGGCTCATAGATTAAACTTTTCTCTCTTCATCTTCATGATTTTACATCATTAAAGAGAGCATCTTTGTGAGCAATTCTTTGATTGAGAGTGAGCATTCTTCAAGTCATCAATTCTCTCATCTCTCTATTGTACTAGAGCTTTATTTGTACTCATTTCCTTTCAAGAGGGTTTCTTTGTACACAATTGATCTTTGTAAAAGGATTGTGATCAAGGCTTGGGTTTGTCAAGTCTTGGGTGAGCTTTGTGGATTCAAGGCTTGTGCTTGGTGTGGGGATATCACCAAGTGTTGTAAGGGTTTTGATCTTGACCCGGAAGAAGATTGTTGCTAGTGGATTCTAGTGCTCTTGTAAGGGACTTCCTTGAAGAGGTGGATGTAGGCTTGAGGGTAGTTCAAGCCGAACCATTTAAATCTCGTTGTCAAGTATCTCTAACTCAATCTCTTTACTTATTGCTCTATAATTGCTTGAGATTGTGTAGTTAGCATCTTCTTTGAAATATTACTTAGTTTGATTGAGATTCATAATTGTGCTTAGTTTAAATTCTCCATTAATTTTCAAAAACCCTATTCACCACCCCCCCTTGGGGTTGTTTTATTGGTTTCACCGTTGTTTGGCAGCATTATATTGTTTGAGTGCATCAGACCTAGTAGTGCTTCTACTAACCTTTTTAGGCAAAGTTACACATAATTACTCATATATCTACTATACTTCTCATCATCAAAAAAGTTAAATGGTTCTGCATTATGTACAACAAATTCAGCATGACTGTCTTTTTGTTGTCAGTGGTTATAAATATGTAACTTAAAGTCAAAAGATAATTATGTTCGGCCATCGTCAATATGGCCTTGTGTAGATGGACATTACACGAAATGCCTATTGAGATGTGTATTTAGCTAAGTCTTTTTACGAGTAGCAGTTTGTTGTGTTAGAGCAGCAATGCAATCTTCTCCTAACTATAGTTTTTCTAGTGCTCCAGGTATAATTTTCTTTAGGTTTAGCTAATAGATAGTGGTGTCATCTAAATCTCTTTATGGCAACTTAATGCATATAGAGCTATTAAATGGTATTCTTTGCATTTGTTGTTTTGTCATCCCAAGATATCAATTTCCATCATTTCAATTACAGAAAGGAATCTTACAATTTCTTCTTAGTCACTTTGTTTTCGCACTAAAACTAGAGCTGTATACGAACTGAGTTCGAACCAAACATGGGTGTATTTGAATTCGGTTTGTTTAAGTTACGGTATGTTCGAGCTCGGTTCGAGTTCGTTAAGAGCGAAAAATTTGATGTTCGAACTCGATTTGAGTTTGTGACTGAAGAACTCAGGCTCGACTCGTTTAACAATACGAGTCGAAGTCGAGTTCGGAAACTCGGCTCGTGTTCGAGTTCAACTTCCAACAAATTCCTAAATCTGCAAAAGAAATCGTCAAATCCTTTAATATAATCAAGCTAAAATGAATCAAAAATGATATTATAGAAGATACAATAAAACACTACAAATTAAAAGAGATCTTGATTGATTGGCGATGAAAACAAAGAAACAGGATGATGCGTGCGCCAGTGATAGGGAGATGATAACTTCGAAGACATGCGCTGGCGATGGGGAGATGATGACTTCAAAGACATGCGACGGTGAGATGATGACTTCGAACTTTGAAGACATGCAATGATGGCATTGTAGACAAGCAGAGACGGCGTCGAAGCCATGATGTGCATGCATGGAGAGGGGGGCTATGTGCGATTTGTGAGGGTGTGTGTGTGTGTGTGTGTGTGTGTGTGTGTGTGTGTGTGAGAGAAAGACGGGGGAAGGGATGGAAGAGCAGACGGTTGCGGCTGTGTGTGATTTGTATGTGTTTAGGTTTAGTTTTTAGTTTATATAGTTAGGGTTTCTTAGATGTTTGGCTTCACAAATTGGGCTAATCCCATGGGCACGGGGTTTAAGGCTAATTAACTTTAGGGCCTCAATTTAAAGCATTAATTTATATGATTATGAAAATGTTAATTTTTTAAATATATTACAATTAATTTATTATTTAGATAAGTTGTTCGCGAACACGTTTGTGAATATTTTGGAGTGTTCATGTTTGGCTCGTTTAATAAACGAGCTCTACAAACTTGTTCATGTTCAGTTCGTATATTATCTGAACGAACGCAAACGAGTTTTAAGGAGAACGAATCACGAGCCGTTCGTAAACGGCTCTATTCATTTACAGCCCTAACTAAAACCACAAGTATAGGAAATTCTTTTTTGATTAGGACGTAAGAATTCTTGGTCCAAATTTTCTTGGAATTTGAAGTAGTAGACATAGATTTGTACTCATGTCATCGTAACAAGATTATGTGGCTGGTTATTTAAACAAGGACAAAGGTGGTGGTATACATCTTTCTTGTGCTATCGTGATAAGATAGGGAAGAGGAAACACAGCTTGGCATGTGTTCCATCGATGCCTGGATATTAATGGTCTCTCTTTCCTGGTATTAACAGTAGCTATATGCATGTGATCAAAATATTTGTACATGTTCGTTTGTACGTGCGATTTTGTGTTTACGTCTTGTGTTGTGCTATCATCAGTACTTGCATGTTGCATAAAGTGTGATGATATGACTGGTAATAATCAACAGTGTATCTATTTGAATATGTAGACACCCCACTCGGTGTAGGTGGGAACTATAACTATGCAAAGCATTTTTTGTGATAGTCCGGTGTTAGGTTCACAATGCTGCTGTGCATATCAAGTCGTTTAGAAGCAATGAATTTTTCTCCTTGAAGTCTAATGTTGAATACAGAAAAAATCTTTACGTTCTAAAATCGTCTGGCTTCTGGTCATTATGGATGGGGAAGCAGCTGTTTGCATAAATGAGGTTCAACAGTCTCACGCATGAAACCAAGTGTAACCCAATTTGTAAGACGAAAGTATGTAACATACTTCTAAATTTGTCTGAAGATGTTTTTTTACTATCACCCTGAGGGTTTCATAGGTGTCGGATTGTATTTGATATCAGGGGTGAACATTTAAACCGTTCAGACCAATTCAACCGGTCAAACCGACTCGACCAAACCAGCTGATCACAAACCGATTTGAAAAAAACAATAGGTTTGTTCTTTTAAAAAAAACGATGTTCAGTTCTGTTAGTTCGATTTGATTTTTTTGAAATCGTTCTAAATTGAACTCAACCTTTATTATTCAACTAAAAACATATAACTTTTTATCTAATCGTAGTTATTATTAAGGTTTTACCATATTTAAAATTTAACCACAACATATATAGGTAAATTCTAACCTAGTTTCAATAGGTAGGCTCCAAAAAACTTGTGATTATGTATATTACAAACATCAAATAGTCAATGGATAGGCACAAACAAGACAAAATTACTACAAGCCCGTATCAGTTAATCCACTTGATCCGTCCAAGCCGTTAAAACTGAATCATTTAACTACTGTTTTTCCAAACCGATGGTGGTCGGTCTATTGGTATCCAACCTACAAACTAAACCAACCGAAACGTGCTCAACCTTATTCGATATATTATTAAACAAATTGAATCATTAAATTCTTGGACATGTCATGAACATTCTTATTATCATCACGCAACATCTTTTGCTTAAAAGTGGCCCAATGGTTTCATCTTATGCACAAAGCTATAAGATTCTTCCCTCCCTCCCTCTTGCCTGCTTATGAGGTATTGAATTGGGAACACGAGCAAAGTGACCCATACGAACACTAAGGTAGCGTTTAAAATAGTTTTTGCTTTTAGTTTTTTGTTCAATTTTGAAAACTCAAAAAAATATCGGCGTTTGACAAACAATTTTCAGTTTTTTTCCCTTTCAATTTAGTTTTCAAAATGAGCCCGTTTTTGGAAACTCTATTTTGGAGGTTTCATTTTCTAGTTTTTGTATTTTTTTCTTAAAATCCACCTTTCAACTTTTTAGAAACATTTTATGTCTCTTCTTCCCTTCGATCTTCATCACCAGCACCTACAACCCAAGAACACCAAATCACCAACCACCATACTCATTGATCACCGCCAGCACTACCATTACTGAACAACACCCCTAACAACAAACTACAAACGACCACGGCTAATGACCGCTGATCTGCCACCACCGTCGATCAACACACCCAAATACCAAGCTTGTCAACACTGCCAACCATCATAGCCACAGGCCAGGGCCACCATTAGTGACCAACACCCACGAACACCACAATCACCATAACCATTAATAACCACAATCACCACCACTAACCAATACCGCTAAACACCAAATTCTCCAACATTGGTCACCACCAGGCACTACCACTCTTTTAAATCCAAATCCACCATCATATCGACCACCATTATTCTTGCGACAAACACCACCATAAGATTTCATACATCGCTTAGCCCTAGCATTTCAGCTTGTGCAAGTAAATTCCAAACCATTTAAACCCCTTCATCCAATCAAATATCAATCCGACCCAATGAAGTCCTAATGCGCAAGCTAGTGTGTTACTACCATAGCAGTAGTTGAACGGTGGTAGAGGAAATGTGTAGGTAATGGTGGGGGCGCTTCTGGTTATTGAATATAGGAGTTCAGAAGAAACTCTCAAGTATTTAAAAATGAAAGAAAAGAGAAGAGAGGGAAAAAACAAAAGTGAAAGTTGTTAGGATCAAACGCTTACCACTGCACCAAAAACAATTGCTGTTAGTAAGGGCGTAACTTTATTTCCTTATAATCCTGGTACAGCAGCCAGTGCACACGGTCGAGTACACAAGGGAGTAGATGGACGTGGCCAATCTCCGATCTGCCAACAATTCATTCCCCAGATACACCCCGAGGGACTCGAACCCGTGACCTGCTCTGATACCAATTGAAACCAAAAAGATAACTCTAGAGGGGGTGAATAGGGTTTTAAGACTACTTTAATGATTATGTTGTCTAACATGCATTGAGTTGATGAAGCAATAGGTACAATCTCATACTCATGATTAGACGAGCAAATCATTTAAAGTCATTCAACGAAACGCATCAAAGAAGGAATTCGTCGATTGAGTTTTACAATGCTTTTATTTCCTTCTTTGTAACTAGACTTAGAGAGTTGATCGTATCGATGACTGTAAACCTAGAACTTGTCCATAGGTTTCCTTGCATGCATAAAAGTTTTTCATTCTTTGAAAACAAGGAAAGTGCATTTTTAGGAATGCAGTCGACTGCATGTTGGGCAGTGAGGTATTACAGTCGACTGCATTCCAATGCAGTCGACTGCAATACTTCCAGTAGCCTATTACAGTTGACTGCAGTGGAATGCAGTCGACTGCAAGTTGGAAATTTTGAATTTCCAACGGCTACTTACATTGCAGTCGACTGCATTTACCGTTTGCCGCATTTATTGCTCCACCTAACTCCAAACGGTCATATTAATTCCCAGCCCTATAAATACTCATCTTGGGCATAGTTTTTATTCACCAATTGCATTCAGAGCTCTCTTATCTTTCATATTCTCAAAGATCAAAAGCAATTGTTCAATCTCTCTTGGTTTTCATTATTTTCTCATCACATTTCAAGAGAGCATTTATTGTGAGCTTACATTTGAGAGATATACACTTTCATAAAGTCATCATACACTCATTTCTCTTGTTCTAGAGCTTGAACTTGTACACATCTACTTCTTAAGAGTGAATCTTTGTACACAATTCTTCATCTAAAGTTTCTTGTAACAAAACTTGGGGTTGTCAAGCTTTAGAGCTTTGGGATTGTCAAAGCTTGTTCTTGATGTGGGCATAGCATCAAGCGATTGTAAGTGGTTCGATCTTGACCCATAAGAAAGATCATACTAGTGGATTCTAGGGCCTTTCAAGAGACTTCCTTGAAGGGGTGGGCGTATGCTTGAGGGTATTTCAAGCCGAACCATTTAAATCTCCTTGTCAAGTATCTATAAATCCTTCTCTCTTTACATTATCATTTTATACTTGTATTGAGATTAGTTAGTTTGCTTACTTGAGTTATTGTGTTTGAGGTTTGTTGTTTGTAACTTTTCAAGTGTTATTCATAGCTTCTCTAAGTTTGTAGTAATTACTTGTTATTTTTTAAAGTAGTCTTAAAACCATATTCACCCCCCCCCCCCTCTAGGGTAATTTTTTTGGTTTCAAAAGCCAATTATACAAAACTGCTATCAAACAACCCATCAGTTTTGTACAAAAGAAAACTCAAAGAAGTATTGATTTTGCCTTTTTTAAAAATAAAAATTGAAAACTGAAATGAGTTTCAAACACATTCTAAAGGATGGAGATTTTTTTCCCTATAAGAAGACACAACGACTCCGAGTTCAAGACCCCCCCACGTAACATGTCATAATATGTTTTTTTTTTTACAAAACTGCAGTGTCATTGTTTCTCTCAAAGCCATAACCACTATTGGATCTCTAATTTAGACAAAGTTGGCTTGAAGTGAACTTCCGTTATTTGTGGGTTCTTATTATGTAGGTGATCTTGATTGTGAGCATGTGAAACCTAGCCTGTGGTGAAATTCGGGTGGGGTACAAAAAGGAAATCATCATTATAAATGTGGATATGGCAAGTTAACTACAGGTCTGTTGAAATCACGTTTAGTTTTGATTTTCTATTTTTAAAAAAATAAAAACTAAAGCTAGTTTAGTTTTTATTTTTTACAAAAACAAATAGGTGTTTGATTACCCAGTTTTTATTCTGAATTTTTTCTTTGGTAGTGGTTATGGTGGCGGTGGTGGGGCATAGCGATGGCTGGCGAGCGTGGCAGTGGTGGGGCATGGCAGTGGCCGGCGGCATGGTGGCAGTGGCTGGCGGTGGAGGGGAGGGGGCGGTGGTGGTGGTGGTCTCAAAAGAAAAAAAAATTAAAACTGAAAACCCAAAACTTCAAAATGGGAGTTTTCAAAAACAGTCCTGTTTTAAAATTTGATTTTCAAAAACTGAAGGAAAAAAAATAAAAACTGTGTGCCAAACGCAATTTTTTTTTCCAGTTTACCAAACTAGGAAAAAAAACAGAAAACGAAATGATGTTTAAACAGGACTTATGTTTTTCTTTTTCTTTTTGTTTGTTTTAGCTTGAAGAATTGAATTGACAAAAACAGTATCCAAACAGAAAGGTCTAGCATCATGGCCTGTAAAAATTATGCACAAATATAAAAAGACCAGATAACTTTTTAGGAGAGGCTTTAAGTGTCCAAACAGAGTCAGGTTTGCCACAACACTAAAGCATTTAAGTGCATGTGCTGAAAGGGCAATGGATCCACCTTCCTGAATGAGCTCTTTTTTACCTGTCTATTGAGTAACACCGCGAAACTTTTTACGAATGAAACAAATATCAAATATTTGAGGTAACCACGGTCGAGATGTATAATTGCAACACTCCTACGTTACTACGTTCCGAATTTGGGTTGGCCAGGTACAGCATTCGTGCGAGTACGGGGTCCAAACCAAACCATGAACAACTTGTCCTTATATTCTCAAATTTGCACCCCCCCCCCCCCCCCCCCCCCCACACACAGCCCCCACCGCCGAGAGGATTTTAGTTGTGAGACATTATTAGGCGGTTGCCACTCCTGTATCACTTGAACTTTGGCTCGGTCAATCACAAGAACACCAATCCAAGGATCAACTTAAAGTCATGCATGGTGACCTTTGCGTAAAGGAATTACCAAATGCAACGTGTTTTAACGTGTAATCAGCTCCAAAACAAGCCACACGAAGAACGAAATCCACATCTTCCCAACCGATATTTTTCAAAGGAAAACTTAATTATTAAATCATTGTCCTTATTCTTATCATGAAAATACATGGAAAACAAATCAAAATGACTATAACAAAGCAAAGAAGTCTCTCCAAGACCCCCAGAGAGTAAAAGAGCTTAGGAGACTGTAGGCTTTTGGATGACAAAGGACATGCACTGGGCCTGCTTCAAGTTGTCAAATGCCAAGCAGCGAATATAGGCATTTGGGTAAGTCTTCTTGCACTCCTGGATTTCATGGAGAACTTTAGAGGGATCATTGCATGCAAACATAGGCAGCTTCCACAGCGTCCAGTACCTCCCATCGTAGTAGTTGGGGATTCGGCTATTTTCCCTGTACACATACCCGACCTTCCATGGAAATCACAAGTGAATTCAGATTCAGACCCTCAGAAATACTACCAACCAAGGATAAGCTACAAGAAACAATTTTAGGCCAACTAACTACTGAGTTCATGTGGATTAGCGAGAGAAAAACAAAAGAAATTTCACAAATGCATTTGATGGAGTTCACAAAAGAACTTAAAACATATCGCAGGAGGTTTCCCAATCTTGTGATCTCGATATGCAAGCAACCTTGCTCTTGCTATTACAAAATGGCTATTTTTCCAACTCGAACCCGAGTTACCCACCTTACGTTGTGAGCTTAGGTTCTCAAAGATTACGAATCACCAAAAAGGAAAAGAAACGTACTTATAAAATTCGCATAATCTCCTAAATTTCTTCTACTCATGAGTTTTCGTACATACAAACATGAGTATATGCAATTGATCTTACCGTGTCGAATTCAAGGCAAGGGATCCACCCCTTTTTGATCATGTAATCAATCTCCTTTGCAACAGATTCGTCTGTGAGAGGTGGAAGGTAGGACAGAGTCTCGAATTTCTTGTTGTCGATCGGATTCCATGTCTATCAACAAGGTAGAAAAAGTGAGCAGCAGCACAAATTAAAGGACATCTTGATCAAGCTGTGAATCGTATGTTGACATCATTCACACTACCTTCATGCATCGAGTTTTAGAACCATTGGATACAGTTTTCTGCGACCACGCAACCGAATCCTTCAGCTGAAACTGCCTAGAAGAGTTGGGTCTCAACCCAAGGTAGCTGGATCCAGTAACCAGAGCTGAAAAGCTTGCAGCAGACATTTCTATGAAGTTGGCTTTACCTTCACAACAGTGAAACTGAAATGCACACGAAAAGAGGACTTGTTGCCACTGCTACTAGTGGTTGTATTACTTTGGTTTTGAATATAGCAGCTTGGTTAAAGAAGAGGACAAAGAGTGATGGCTTGGGTGGGGGTTGGTTGAGCCTTTGTACGAGGTGGTATGGAGGGTTTTGTTAGGCAGTTTAGCTTTGGTTTCACCACCCCATCCGTGAACCACGAGTGGGGTGACCAAAACCAAAGCTATAAAACACTTGACATTTTATTGCAGAGTATTATGTGTCAAATGTTGGATTTGATCGGTCCAATCCAGTTAAGTGGTCTAACAGATCATACGAATGTTGACTTATTATTTGACTTGGATATTAATTAATTAAATTAGGCTAAATAACATTATAGGCCTATTTAATTTAGCATCCAATGCACTTATGATTTATTGTGTATAAAAGGCTTATAGACCCTATGTAATACCCCATATAATTTTTTTTAATCAGGATACTTGTATAAGTACGAATTAGAATGTATTGTGAGTTTGAATTAAATAGTGGGCCGAAATTTAAAATTTTCTTACTAAAAAGTGAGTTATACTTTTGGGATTAGATTACCCAAAATTTAAATTTGGGCTTTAGTATGACCCATTTATAAAGTTAGAAAATTTTGGGACATAATGGGTATTTTGCAATTCTTTTTGTGTTAGGAATACAATTACATTCCTTTTAGGCTCATGATTTATATGCAATATAATTTTTAGGAGCACACAAACTTCAGAAGAGCCTCCAAAGAATCTCTAGGAAGAATACTCTTCAGATTTTGGTCATTACATTGAGGTACGATCTTATTTTGATATTGGGATTGAGGTTTGTGGTAAAAACCTACATAAGCTAATGTGATTGATAGAGTCTAATAGAAATTTTGGGTATTATTATATTAGAATTTTTGATATAATTTGTTTGAGACGATCAAGATTTGGAGTTGATTTACGCAATTGAGGTAAGGGTTTTCTCACGCATTTACCCCATCTGAATTCTGATTATCGATTCGTTCATCAATTGATTTGTTGTTTAAAGAGATCTATTGATTCTTTAGAACCCTAATTACATTCTTGATCGTTACGCTAAATAGTTCTTTGTACTTCCGATTATTGACTTTGATTCGTGATCTTTTTGTTGTAAATCTTTGCAGAAACTTCAAAAGTCCGTAACTTTGTTGTTCTTTGGCAAATTTTAGCGTTCTTATACTTTTTGAAAACCTAAAATAGTTTACTACAACTTTGTAGTTTTGGGTTTTCCGAAATTCGAAGTGATCGATATTCAAAAACATACTTGAACATTGTTATGCTAATATTTCTGCCAATTCAGGTCAGCCAATTTCGATTTGTTGTATCTTATTTGTTTCTCATTGGTTTGTAATTATTTGAACATTCTGAAATCCTTGAAGAGTCTTCTTCAACTTTGTAGTTTAAGGTTTTATCATAATCCATTTGGTTCTTGGTCAAAATTGAGTTTGAAAGTTATTTATCAGTGCAGACTTTTCTGTTTTTGACACTGTAAATCAGCCCACTTCGATTTGTTCTATCTCCTTTGTTTCTCATTGGTTTTTCATGATGCTAGACAATCTGGAAACCTTAAAGAGTCATCTTAAACTTCTTAGTTTTGTGTTTTCTCAGAATCTATCTATATTCTGATTAAAATTCAGTTTGAAAGTTATTCATCAGTGTAAAAGTTGTTGTTTGACACTGCAAATCAGCTTGCTTTGACTTGTTCCATCTTATTCGTTTCTTATCGGTTTTTGATGAACTTAGACACTACAAAATCAGTAACGAGTCCTCTTCAACTTTTAGGCTTTGTGGTTTCTTAGAATTTGTTGATTTCATTGTTGAATTTAGCCCTTAAATAAAGCTATTCTGCGTAGAATCGAGTGAACGAAAATGACTTTGTTTGCTTCAAACTCTTGGTGTTTATTAAGTTAATTTGGTATATGTTTTTATAATCTGATGAGCCATGTCACAGTGTATGTGACTTATCTATTTCCGAATTACCCACGTGGATTGGAACGTGGGCTAGCTCAGCGAGTTGAGTTAGAGATCGCGATCGCGATCTTAATTTCTGAACCTTATCTCGCGTGTCAGTGATGGCACGCGTGACACATTTCTGAATGGCTCCAGTGGTCTTTGTCTTGGTACTCATTGAACATTTGGATTTTGATATCTGATCTATTTGAAGAAGTTTTGAACATATCTGAAGTATTATTGAATTCACTAGAGTCTTTTTGAAATATAAGTTATCTTTATCAGAACCTGTGAAAATGTTTTGAACTTAGATTTGTATTGTTTTGAATACATTGAAACCTTTTGACCCTTTGTAAATTTAGTTATATATGATAATTCCCTACTTTGAGGTTGTATTGTCTGTCGATACGAGTTATTTGATCTTGTTGCTAATCTGATTTCTGAATTGAAAGTTAGTGCATTGGTTTTGGTATTCGCCATGCACCTTGGTATCGTACTTTATCACCTCCAAGTACTACTATCGATATAACATGCTTTGTACTCTGTGGGTGGGTGGGTGCGATTATCTTTACTGGGCTTTGTGCTCACCCCCTTACTTTCAGGTTATCAGGTAGTGTTTGGAGCTGTACAAAGGATTCTAAAGCATGGCTAAGTAAGAAGCTTTTTAGGGAAGGATTTTCCTTTTATATTTATTGTACTATTAGATTTGACTTTAGATTTTATTTTGGAGCTCCGTTAGGAGTACTTGAGATCAATGTAATAGTTTTAAGCCGGAATGACATTTATTGGTGATTCTTGGAGACTTATTCTTAGACGCTCTGATTACTCAATTTGGGAGACTTTTGGATATTTTGAGATTTTCTGCTTTGCTTATTTGAAATTAACGTTTCGAAAAAAAAAATCGGGGCGTTACACCCTAATCTCTTAACTTTGATGGACGGTTGAGATTTGGCAGGCTTTAAGGTTGATCTCACTACATCAATCTATTCCATCATAAAGAATAGAGAAGAGTAGTGAAGATCAATACCAAAAGGGTACACGTTTGCTTCTGCATCTTGGCGTTCTTTCATCATCGAAATAAAGTCTTTGGTAATCTATGGCTTCCTTCGATTCCGGTGAGTTCATAACTCTATTGTTCTTATTTTATGCTATGGTAAAATTCTAATGATCTTGATTATGGGGTCAAGATGAATGAATTAATTCTAACATCAAAACCCATGTGCCTGCTCATCTCTCTCTAGCAAATGTATATTGTTTCTGAGAATAAGGATGGCCAAATACCCAAGTGAAGAGGTTGTTCCCAATCCCGAATCCACCCCCTTAATCGAATACCCACCTTAGTCAGCTGCTGTTGAAGATAACTTAGCACAAGGTATCGCAAAGGCTCGAAGTTGATGCATGCCTGTCATTTTCGAATTCCTAACCAACAAACCTCTCACCTATTGCCAGCTTTTTTCCCACCACTAATCAGCAAACTGATTTGGGGTTACCTTCCAATTCGAGTCACTAGGAATTATTTGCCAGAATAGAGAGCCGCAAGTGGCAACTGCCACCACCCTGTTTCTGGCCAAGTAAACCAAGACCTATGAATCACTAAGTTGGTCAGTAACAATCATAGTGATATAAACGCACTCAGATCTCCCTATGGCCTTCTTGAATATTACAATGATTCATGGCGTTCAATGATTACAGTAGTCAATGTGAAGAGAGCAATTTCGGTAGCCCTCTGTGAGGTGCTGAATTAGTACATCATTATTATATCACTTCGGGGTTGAAAATTATCCCCTGAGGTGAAAAATCATTATTTATTATGATAGTATATTGTTCAAGGCAGATCAAAAAATTTGGAAGTTGTTGCGATTCAAATTACTTTACATAGACTCGTCGTATTGCAGAAGTACCTATGACTTTTACTAAAACAGTGTATGCGTTGAACTGCTTTGACAAGTTGTACGAGCCTTAGCATATAAGTTAATTAGTTGTTTTAAGATACCATCATCCTCGAGATGAAATTCAGGTCACTTGCCAACCTTCACATCCTCTACAATACCAACCAAGTTTGGGTCATTCATTTGAGAAGACTTGATTCTCCCAATAATAGAAGGTTCGACCTACAAATATGCCAACTGTCCATCTGAACCACTAATTCGGAACTCTAACTCCAAACTCTGCTAACAACTGCGGCTGATGAGTAATCAAGGCTGCTAAGTTACCCGAACTCTTTCTACTTAATGCGTTAGCCACTACATTAGCCTTACCTGGATGATAATGGATCTTAAAATCATAATCATTCAGTAACTCGAGCCAACGACACTACCTCATAGTCAAACTTTTGTGTGAACAGATATTTAAGGCTCTTATGATCTGTATAGATCTCACATGTCTCACCAGAAAAGTAATGCTTCCAAATCTTAATTGCAAACACAACTGCGGCCAGCTCTAAGTCATGAGTAGGATAGTTCCTTTCATAATTTTTCAACTGGCGTGAAGCATATGCAATAACCTTTCCATGTTGCATAAGAACACAACCAAACCTTTTCAAAAAGGCATCACTATAAATAATGAATCCACCTGAACCAGGAGGTAGTGCGAGAACTGGTGTTGAATCCAACCGGTTCTTCAACTCCTGAAAACTTTTTTCACAAGCCTCTGACCAAAAAAACTTAACTCCTTTCTAAGTCAACTGAGTCAAAGGGCTAGCAATGCTTGAGAATCCCTCAACAAAATAACGATAATACCCAGCTACTCCCAGAAAGCTACGAATCTCCGTCACATAAGTCGGTTTACTACAATTCACCACGGCCTCTATTTTTTATGGATCTACAAAATTTTCATCCTTTGTCACTACGTGACCCAGAAAAGATACTTGCCCCAGCCAAAATTCACACTTCTTGAATTTTGCATAGAGCTTCTAATCTTTTAGTCTCTGTAAAACTTGTCTCAAATGTTGTTCATGCTCTTCTCGACTTCTTGAATAAATAAGACTATCATCAATAAAAACAATCACAAACTGATCAAGGAATCGTTTGAACACCCTGTTCATCAAATCCATAAACGCGGCAGGGACATTAGTTAAACCAAATGGCATGACAAGAAACTCATAATGCCTATACCTCGTTCTAAAAGCAGTTTTAGGGATAATATCTTTCTTGATAATTAGTGGTAATCAGATCTCAAATCAATCTTCAAAAAGAATTGGGCTCCCTGCAACTGATCAAACAAGTCATCTATCCTTGGTAAAGGATACTTATTCCTCACAGTGATGCAATTTAACTCCCTATAATCAATACACATTCTCATAGACCCATCATTCTTTTTAACAAATGACACAGGTGCACCCCAAGGAGAAACACTTGGATGAATAAAACCCATATCTAATAAATCTTGAAGCTGAACCTTAAGCTCTTTCAGCTCTGCTGGAGCCATACGATATGGGGCCTTAGAAATAGGAGCTACCCTTGGAATAAGATCGACAAAGAATTCTCTCTATCTGGAAGAAGCCCTGGGAGATCTTCTGGGAAAACATCTGCAAATTCCTTCACAACAAGAATACTATTCAAATCTCCACTAGACGAACGTGTATCATAAACATGGGCTAAGAACCCCATGCAAACCTTCTTAAGCAGTCTTCTAGTTGTTAATGCTAAAATAGTTCTTAGGAGGTGTGACAGGTCTAGAAGACTGATATACAAACTCAGGTAGGCTGGGAATGCAAAACATTACTTGTTTCAAGTAGCAATAAACTCTGGCATGATAGGCAACCAATCAGTCCATGCCCAAAATCACATCAAAATCATGCACCTCTAACGGTATAAGGTCTACAAGTAGATCTCTATCACTAACTCACATATTATAGGATCTATAAACTGAGGTGGCACCAAAAGAAACTCCCATTGGAGTACTAACGTAAATCCCACTACCTAGGGATTGTAACTCAGTACTAAGCTAACGAGCAAAAGATCTAAAGACATACAAAAATGTGGAACTAGGGTCAATTAAACAATAGGCTCTAGATGAACATATGCAAAATGTACCTGTCAGTACATCGTTAGATGCAGTGGCATCCTTTTTAATCAAGGCATAAGCTCGAGCCAGAGTAATTGCTGCCTGATTAATTCCCGACAATCGGTTCTGCTGTCCTCTACCCTGAATAAATTGGGGCTTGAGTGGCTGAGGACAATCCTGGATCATGTGTCCTTCCTACTGGCAGTTAAAGCATTCCCCACTCTCCCAATAACAAACACCGCTATGATTCTTCCCACAAGTTTTGCAAGCTACTATTGGCTTCTAAGTATTCTGAACAAGTTCCTTGATAGCCAAGTTATTGTGCCTCCTCTTAGGCTGCTGAGCCACATCCTTGCCCTTGGAGCTACTCTCTTCTTTTCCACTTTTCTGCCTCTGATCCCTGTAATACTTGCACCTGGCCTCGACGTCTTTCTCCACCCTCTGAGCTTTATCCAGGACCTGGCCATACGTGTCTAAAGTCACAGCTCTCAAGAACGTTCTGTTAGCCCTAGGGTTGGATAACCTAGGCTTACATCTTGTTTTGATGATAACTACACATTGATTATGTTCTAATGTGTGCTTTGAGTGTATTCTTAGTAGGTATATACATGCACACTCATGAAGACATATTTGAGAAGTTGGATAGATGGATTAAAGCCAAAAGCTTAAAGTTATAATGGACATGCTATAGAAGCTTCATCAAGTACAATGTCAAAGAGCAAGAAAGAATGCATAGGCTAAGTTATTACTGATTAATCTTTACAATTATGTAACTAGTCTTGTTTTGATGCTTGGATTGATTACTATGACCTAAAAATATCCTAGGACACCTTGTGCATTGCATGTGAGTTCATAACCTTTCACACAAGTGTGGTTCTTTAAAATGAGTGAACTTTGGAGCTCACTTAGATTTTCTAAAAAATTATTTTGGTGCTAATATTTTCATATCTTGATAAAAATTTTCATTATCTTTCCAACGCAAAAAACGGCATCTCAATCCAATTTTCTTAGAGAAAGTTATGCCCAAAATAGGAAATGGGGGTTCCGTGAGGCAGCTGATAGGCAGTAGGGTAATACAGTCAATTGTATTTGAATCCAGTCGATTGCATTGGAATGCAGTCGACTACATTGGTCAAAATTCAGCTCCAACGGCTATTTTTTAGGACAAGACTCTAACGGCTATTTTAGGGGGAACCCAGTCGACTGCATTTGGAATACAGTCGACTGCAATGGCAGTTTTGCCCATATTATGCTCATAACGGCTATATTTCATTTTCTCTTTATATAAATGATTAAGGGCAAAATCATACACCATGTAAACCACATTCTAAGCCTCCATTCATTAGAAAAATCTCAAGGCTCATAGATTAAACTTTTCTCTTTTCCTCTTCATGATTTTACAACATTAAAGAGAGCATCTCTGTGAGCAATTCTTTGATTAAGAGTGAGCATACTTCAAGTCATCAATTCTCTCATCTCTCTATTATACTAGAGCTTCATTTGTACTCATTTTCTTTCAAGAGGATTTCTTTGTACATAATTGATCTTGGTAAAAGGATTGTGATCAAGGCTTGGGTTTGTCAAGTCTTGGGTGAGCTTTGTGGATTCAAGGCTTGTGCTTGGTGTGGGGATATCACCAAGTGTTGTAAGGGTTTTGATCTTGACCTGAAAGAAGATTGTTACTAGTGGATTCTAGTGCTCTTGCAAGGGACTTCCTTGAAGAAGTAGATGTAGGCTTGAGGGTAATTCAAGCCAAACCATTTAAATCTCCTTATCAGGTATCTCTAACTCGATCTATTTACTTAATGCTCTATAATTGTTTGAGATTGTTTGTGATTGTTTAGTTAGCATATTCATTGAAGTATTACTTGGTTTGATTGAGATTTATGATTGTGCTTAGTTTATATTCTCCATTAATTTTCAAAAACCCTATTAACCCCCCTCTAGGGTTGTTTTATTAGTGTCAAGTGGTATCAGAGCCTCGTCTCTTATTTTTTGGTTAACACCTAGAGAGTTATAAGATCATGGAGTTTCCTTGTCTTGAGGGGAGTTCTATCACTAGACCTCCACTTTTTTATGGGTCTTCATATAGTATATGAAAAATTAAGATGCAAGTATTTTTAGAATCTTTAGATTATGAAATGTGGAAAATCGTTGAAGATGGCCCTTATGTTCCAACCAAGAGGATTAAGAATAAGCTTGTGCCAAAAGAGAAATCCGAATTTAATGACTATGATAGAAATATGCTTTGCATGAATTATAGAGCTAAGAATTGTCATGTTTGTGCTCTAAACACAAATGAACTCAATCAAGTTATTATGTGTGATTCGGCTAAGAGTATGTAGAATACACTTCAAGTCACTCATGAAGGGACTTCACTTCTAAGAGATTTAAATATGAATTTATGGCATAGAGAATATGAATTATTTCAAATGTTTTCCGATGAATCTATTATGGAAATGAATTTTCGTTTCACAAAAATTGTTAATACTTTGAAACAATTAGGAAAATATTTCTCTAACAGTGCTCTTGTGAGAAATGTGATTAGGTCACTACCTAGAGAATGGGATGCAAAAATCACCGCACTTCAAGAATCAAAGGATCTTAATACCTTCCCATTTGATGAATTAATTTGCTCCTTGATAACCTATGATATGCAACTCAAATCATCCGGGCAAAAAGGTCCAAAGAAGAAGAAGAAGAAGTGCATTGCTCTTGAAGCTTCATCAATGATAGGTCAATCTTCAAGTGAAGAGGAAGAAGACTTGAATAATAAGGAGATGGACATACTTGCAAAGGAAGTTAATGAGTATCTTAAAATGAAGAAAGATAGAAACTCGCACAAGAGCAAGAACAGGTCAAGTATGGAGAGTACCTCAAGGGAGAATAAGAAGAAGAAATGGTCAAGAAAGAAGCATTCTATAAAGACATCAATTAAAGCCATCATTTGTAATGATAATGATTCAAAGGAAGATGAATATGAAGATGAAGATGAAGATGGTGACTTTGATGATAGAGATGCAAATCTATGCTTCATGGCTCAAAAAGATAATGAGGTAAATTCTTCATATAGTGATAGTGATAGTGATAGCAATTGCCCCAATGATGATATTTGTGATGCTTATGCTCGTTTATATGAAGAATCCATGAAATTAGCCAAGAAAAATTGTTCTTTAAAAAAAACAAGTGCATGCAATTTCAAAAGAGCTAGATGACTCAAAAAGTGAAAATAATGAGTTGCATGTCAAGAATGAATGCATATCTAGCCATTTATATGTAGAGCATGTGAATAATGATTTAGTTGAATTGATTGTGAGCATTCCTAGCACAAAACAAATATCTTGTAATACTTCAATTTTAGAAAAACAAAATGAAATTTTAAGCTTGATATTTGTGATTTGAAAAGATGCCTTGAAAAATTTGTTGATGGTCAAAACAATTTGGATGTCATGCTTGGACGCCAAAGATTTGGCCTAAACAAAGGTGGTCTTGGATTAGATCCCTTGGCCTTGCCTCTTAAAATCTTTCAACAACAAGCTAGGTTGAATATTCATTCAAAACAACCAAAGAACTATTGCACACCATTTACACATTGTGGTTGGTGCAACAAGAAAAGGCATACGACTAATTATTGTCCTTGTAGAATTGTTCATGTTAGAGGTGTAAAGAAAATATGGGTTGTTAAAGAGTTTCTTAATGTTGCTAAGACTAACACTTACGGACCCAAGAAAATGTGGGTACCAAAAGTTAGACCTAAATTGTGATTGTAGGTTATTCAAAGCAAAGGCAAATAGCAACATGGAGAAGGCTTCAAGAAAATTTTGAGAAGGAGGAGCAACAAGCTAAATCTTAAGGGGGAGTAAGCATTCCGAGAATGGACATGCTGCTTCAAATGAGAAGAGCCTTAAATCTTGTCAAAGAAAACGGACTTCAAAATGATCCTTCATTATATTGAATTTCTTGGTAGTTCACCAAGACGGTAAACCCTAATGCTCTATTAAACATTGTGGTATGTGCTAAACTTATATGTTATCAAGTATGCTTAAATTGCCAAATCTATAATATAACTTGCTTGTTGAGAATTCATGCGAGCTATGGTCTAAATTGTGAGTCCTTGATTATTTACTACTCTATGTTATAATCTTGGATACCTATAGGATTTTGATGACGATGTATGGTCCTCTTCACTTATATTGGTAATATTGATTGTTGATGACTATTATTGGGTTTATAGAAATTCCATGTTGAGATTATGTCGTCTTAATGCTTCACATTGCCATTCCTACACACACACCTTTTGGTAATGCCAAAAAGGGAGCATGACTCGGTTAGACATTTAGTTGTGTTCTTTGGATATTGTTGGCATTGATTGAGGAGGAGCATATAGTAGGATGAATTATGCATATGATAACTTGATAGAGAAGCTTACATGCTTGAACATACTCTTGAAAAATTCATGAAGTAGACGAGATTATTGAGCAACATTGCATATCTTTCTTTGGATCATGAAGGGACTCTTGATGTCATCCGTATGAGTTCATGAGGTATATGCACTTCACGCCATTATCTTGCTTATAACTATTTCTTCACATACACATACCCTTGTCTCTTTGTTGATGACAAAGGGAGAGAAATAATCTTGATTCTATATGTTATGTGATTGTGTGTTTTGAGAGAACATTAGAGGAAGAGCATATCTTGTTTTAGCTAGGGAAGCTAGCTACAAGCTTAATAGCTATATGAGATAAATTGACATATCTTGAGTATACAAGAAATGATTGAATGTTCTATGTGAGATTGTTGTGCTTAATTTTCTATCATATGATACATCATACCTTATATAGATTCAATGTTTGTCATCATAAAAAAGGGGAAGATTGTTAGCCCTATGGTTGGATAACCTAGGCTTACATCTTGTTTTGATGATAACTACACATTGATTATGTTCTAATGTGTGCTTTGAGTGTATTCTTAGTAGGTATATACATGCACACTCATGAAGACACATTTGAGAAGTTGGATAGATGGATGAAAGCCAAAAGCTTAAAGTTATAGTGGACATGCTATAGAAGCTTCATCAAGTCCAATGTCAAAGAGTAAGAAAGAATGCATAGGCTAAGTTATATTTGATTGATCTTTACTATTATGTAACTAGTCTTGGTTTGATGCTTGGATTGATGACTATGACCTAAAAAGACCTTAGGACACCTTGTGCATTGCATGTGAGTTCATAACCTTTCACACAAGTGTGGTTCTTGAAAATGAGTGAACTTTGGAGCTCACTCAAATTTTCTCAAAAACTATTTTGGTGCTAATCTTTTCATATATTGATAAAACTTTTCATTAGCTTTCCAACGTAAAAACGGCACCTCAATCCAATTTTCTTAGAGAAAGTTATGCCCAAAATAGGAAAGGGGGTTCTGTGAGGCAGCTGATAGGTAGTAGGGTGATACAATGCAGTCGACTGCATTGGTCAAAATTCAGCTCCAACGGCTATTTTAGGAGGGACCCAGTCGACTGCAATGACAGTTTTGCCCATATTATGCCCATAACGGCTATATTTCATTTGCTCTCTATATAAATGATTTGGGGCTTCATCATACACCATGGAAACCACATTCTAAGCCTTCATTCATTAGAGAAACATCAAGGCTCATAGATTAAACTTTTCTCTCTTCATCTTCATGATTTTACATCATTAAAGAGAGCATCTTTGTGAGCAATTCTTTGATTGAGAGTGAGCATACTTCAAGTCATCAATTCTCTCATCTCTCTATTGTACTAGAGCTTTATTTGTACTCATTTCCTTTCAAGAGGGTTTCTTTGTACACAATTGATCTTTGTAAAAGGATTGTGATCAAGGCTTAGGTTTGTCAAGTCTTGAGTGAGCTTTGTGGATTCAAGGCTTGTGCTTGGTGTGGGGATATCACTAAGTGTTGTAAGGGTTTTGATCTTGACCGGAAGAAGATTGTTACTAGTGGATTCTAGTGCTCTTGTAAGGGACTTCCTTGAAGAGGTGGATGTAGGCTTGAGAGTAATTCAAGCCGAACCATTTAAATCTCCTTATCAAGTATCTCTAACTCAATATTTTTACTTATTGCTCTATAATTGTTTGAGATTGTTTAGTTAGCATATTCATTGAAGTATTACTTGGTTTGATTGAGATTTATTATTGTGCATAGTTTATATTCCCCATTAATTTTCAAAAACCCTATTCACCCCCCCTTTTGGGTTGTTTTATTGGTTTCACTTTCGAATGCCATACTTTAGTCCATTCTTAAACTGTGTTGCACGTCTCTCTTCAGTATCTATAACGTGGGTTGCAAACCTCGACAACCTGGAAAATCTGGCCTCATAGTCCTTGACAATTTTATCCTCTCCATGTTCCAATTTCAAAAACTCCTCTACCATATCATCCTTCACATTTCTGGGAAAATATTTGTCAAGAAATATCTCTTGGAAATGATCCCAAGTTAATGCCTACTCCTCCTCTATAGTTAGAGTTCTCTCGACCATCTTCCACCACTGGTCAGCCTCGTTCTCCAACTGGTATGCCGCGAGGTCCACTTTTTGACGATCAGTGATGTTCATAAGCTTAAACCTCTTCTCTAACTTACTCAACCAAGCCTCTACATCCTCTGGCTTGTCTGCACCAACAAATGTCAGACAATTTAGGCAGTTAAATGCCTTGATGGTATCAACAGTTAATGGAGCTGGAGCGGGGTTTGCTCCTGGGTTGCCATCGGCAACGTCATTACCAATGACAACATTAGCCTTGCGACCCCCTCTACTACCACCTCTAGCTGGACGGGATGGCATAATTCCTGAGATAGAGAACAGCTTATAAGATTGCAACTCTAGTACAAACGCTTCAATCAGAGTATGCAAAAGCTAGACTTTTCTAAACTAAATCCCAAACGTCATAAAATTCATCTCAAATCATTGACAGTTTAAGTCTAAGAATCTACACAATCTTAAACCTATGCTCTGATACCAAATCTGTCACGCCCCTGACGCGGAAGCGGACCTACGCATGCCATTTCAAAATATTCCTACTTACGTGAAATATATATACTCTAAATATTTTACAAAAACTTAACCTCAACAGAGGTAATCAGAGCTCTAAATCACATCAAAATGAAAGCAATTGCATTCACAAACAAAGTCTAATAATTGTAGTGGAATTCAAATAAAAATAATCACCTCCCAAGCTTTGAGGTTCTCAGAAGTCACTTATCAAAACTATTACAACTATCTTATTTTCAAGTCACTAAAGAGAATCTATGATTAAAAGACAGCTCGGACTCATGCTTATAGATAGCTCCTCTACTGATGTCTCAGCTTAATTATCTAAAATGGAAAGAGAAAGGCAAGTGAGCACAAAGCCCAGTAAAGATCACACGCACACACCTATAGAGTACAACGCAAACATCCAATAATATATAGTTGAGTCCAAATAAAGCATATGGAAACGAAAGTGCAAAGATGATTGAAAATCTTAGCACGACAATTAATTTTATTTTGGGATATGCAGCCCATCAAAGATCAAATCAAAGTCAAAGTCAAATGAACGCATTCGAATAATCGAACTAATTATCAAATAAGATACAATCATGTAATACGCGACTGTAAAGCACATTACCCAAAATACGTGAAGGTTCTAAGTTCAAAGTTGTATACGGTAGCAATAGCCATATCATGTCATGGCATCACGTTAACCTAAGCACGTGAAGGCTCTAAACGTTAGTTCAATTTAAAGAGATTAAACGGACGTCAAAGTATGTCAAAGGCATATGAGCTGCATAAGTATCAAAACTTGCATTACAATAAGGATGGCCTAACGATTTTAGAAAATACTCGATATTAGACTAAAATCGAAGAGGATAAAAGTGTGAGTCTAATAAAATTTTAGTCGCTTAAATCCGGTCCAAACGAGGTCGATACAAAGAAATAAAGAAATGAGCGCAGAAAAGAATCAACAACCAAGGCCCAGTGGAAGAGGGACATGTGGCATGCCACATAAATAGTTCCCACGATGAAGAATGCTCCCAGCAACCTGTGTGCATTGGAATAATGATGCATGCATCATTATTTAACATGAAGGTAATTAACCGGAAGAAGCTGGCAAAAGGATTTAGCGTGGACCAATGACCTGTGTCCCCATCACAATTTGACAACTAACAACCACAAACGGTAACGACGACTGACGTATTCAAAAGAAAAATCTTTTTTTTTTTTTTGCATCGGAAGGAGTATGATGAATGTAACCCTTAACTCAAATTTACGAATAATCTTTATCTAATTGCGTACGCTTCCGAAAATCTCAAAATCTAAATATTGTAATTAGCTCACTTACGTTAAAATCTTAACAAACACAATTCTAATATGATCCAATTCATCCCTAAAATCAAAATTGGGTTCAAAAATCTTACTAATTGTGCACAGAAGATTGATGTCCTCCAAAATCTTAATTTTCACCTTCTTCTATTTCTATGTAACCAAAATTGAATATATCGATAAACACACTTGGCTAGCCCTTAAAAGTCCCTAAGTTTGGTAAATAATTAAAAAAACCTTTAACTATTCATTACTTATGTCAAAATACCCCAAATGAATTAAATCTGCAAAGATGCCCTAAACATAATAATAATTTAATTACTAGTTATTTGGGGTCTTACAAATATGATCCGAACCAAGAAATCAAGGTCATCAGGTTTTACTGCATCATGCAATGTGTGACTACTGTATCTTTTGCTATCACTGTCAACAGATCACCGTTTAAACGTATTTGACCCCTTTGTGGAATCAGACAGGGAGATCCTCTCTCCCATTTTCTCTTCGTCTTATGCTCTAAAGTCCTCTCCGCCGCTCTCTCTCTAAAGAGACAATCCTTAAGGGTGTTTGCGGTATCAAAGCTTGCAGATCAACTCCCCCCCCCCCCCCCCTAGTGGGTCATATGGAATTGAGTAGTCTACTGTTCCATTCGATCTTTTAGGTCCAATGGGTCGAATTACTTCTCCCTCGGTCTATTAGTGAACCATCTCCCTAGGGATTGTGAAAGATGTTCCACTAGAAATGCAAGAGTTGACTTATATCCATTAAATTAGATATACCTAATTCGACCTCTCCTATATAAAAAATAAAAAAAAAAAGTCCTTTTTCCTCCATGCCTCAAAGCCCTCCTCTTCTTATTGGACTTGGAAGGGTATCCAGGCTGGTATCAAGGTTTTAATTCCTGGGATTTTCTGGCAAATAAATAAAATATGGGTTATCGGTGGACATTTGGAAAAACTAAAGGATTCCCGACCATCATTTGCCTCGATCCTCAATCTTCGACCTTGCACATCCCCTCCTATAAAGGTCTCTAGCAGAAGGAGCTTGGAATTTTCAAACCATTTCTGATTTATTTCCCCGTCTGAAAGTTAACAGAATAGCTGGTATTCACATCCCGTTCTCTGAGCCCCCCCAGACCTTCCTCTTTGGCTTTTCCCGAACATTCGGCAATTTTTATTCTGTGTCCCCTCTGCTTACAAACTTCAACCCTTTAGCCTGATCTCTACCACTGAAAAAACCTGGAAAGCTTTATGGTCGTTACACCTCCCCTCTAAAGTTAAACCCATTTGGCACTCGATCTCCCCAAGTGTTCCCAGCTTGCTCTGTCTCAACTTGATCCATCAAAGTTCCAGTTCCCTTCCAATATCTCGTGCCTCTGCCTGGAACCTATATATTCCTCGGTCTTTTTTGGTTTCCACTATAACGCCATGATGCTCCAGTTCGTCCTCTACTTTTTTGTTAATAATTCAGCAACTAGCTCTCCGCTGTTTCAAATGATTTTTTGTATGCAAACTCTCTCATGACGAAGCTTAGCTAAAAGGCCTATTCATATGCTTACTTTGGATAAGTAGACTTCCTCTCACACACATTTCTCTCTTTACTCGTAATAAATTTATTGACTCTCAGATACAGATCCATAGATCGCCAGATGTTATCCACTCTGGATTAATTAAGGATATTTGTTTTGCCTTCCAAGAATATCACTTCATCCAGATTAACTATTGTTCTAGCAACCAGATCAAGACGGCAACGGACAAAGCAGAACAGCTTTTGCAGTATCCTTCAGAGATGTAAACCACCCATCTGGATACCCTTTTGTATTACTGCTCCCTTGTATTTATATGTCCCATCTTCCTTTTGTTTAACTTATTATAAAAAAAAAAAAGGTTTAGACTTTCACAGGTTTAAGAACTTTCGAGGCGGTTTGCTAAAGGTGGGGCAGGTGGCAACAAAAGGATTTGGTGGAACTGATGGCAATGCAAATGTGGGTAGGGCTCATGAAGGCAATGGAATCGGATGGGGCTGATGGCAGCGGCACAAAAGGGTGGCAAACAGGGGGGGTGGATAGGGTGGTGAGGGCGATAGCTAGGGTTAGGTTTGGTTAGAGAAGAAGAAATTAAGACATAAATGGAAAAGAAAAAGAAATAGAGGACATTTTTATCATTTCATGTAATGAACTCTACAAAATGCACTTCCAAGAGCGTGAACATCTCATGCCCTAATTTGTACAAATTTGCTAACGGTAGCAACATAATTGGCACCTCAAGTGTTCATTGTCACTTTCTGACCCAAGGGACTTCCTGCAACTCAAGCAATTCACAAGGATATTTTATGCAACTATCCCTTCAAAAAAAACCAAACAAATCTAACAGACGTTGAAATAACCAGAGGTCTGTCGTCGTTGAACGGCACACCAAAGAAGTCCGAGATGATGAAAAAAGGGAGAAGTCATACATTCTTTATAAACACAACCCCAAACTATAAGATTTTATATACAATTAATCCTTGGCCGTCGTAAAGGGTACAGAGAAAAACCATCAACAATGCACGTAATAATATTTGTTTATTTTTCCAAAAAAAATAATATTTGTTTGAATCTGGGGACAGAGCAAACCCACTTCTCGATCCAACGATTTTCTATGTCACGGTGTCATTCCATGGTAAGTGATTCTCTTTGTTTCTCTAACTTTGCCCTAAGTTATATGGAAAGCCAGGGGAAACAAAGGAAAGGGGCCCGAGGGGATACAACTTTACATGAGACTTATTATTGCACGTTCTTTGCGCTTGGCATATGTAAGTAAAGGAAAACAATAACCGGGGGTCTAACCAGCTTTCATCAGAAACCCGTTGCTTCCATGTTCTCCATGAAATCCCAATAACAAACACAGAACTAATAAATGTGTTTCGAACTGAATGTTGTTCCACCGAGAACGTCATATACAACTGATTTCCTGCTATGTGCGTTTTCAAGAGATTCTGTATTGAGTAGTACAACAGGAAGATCATCTATTCGGCTCACTAGAATTCCAAAAGAATAAAGGCCTGCAGGAACTTGAAGAATATGACCCCAAGTTGCAAAACAAAGAAGGAATTATAGCATACAGCAGAAGCATGCCTGGCACATCTTCTTAGTATACAAGATACCAGAAACAACTCCACTTGCAGCAAGTTGTTCAGGAAGAGGGTAACTGGACATATGAACAAGGGCGGATGAGAGGCACGAAGATATTATCAGCTAACCTTTCTTGCTACTGTTGAATATTCTACCCAGATGGAAAGCTTCGCCTTGATCCCCATTCAAGGACCTTCTCTCCAAAAAGCAAGCAGTTAGCTGCCTAAGTAACCTTTCGAGATAGGAATGCAAGCAATCCTGTGCATCTTTCATGTTAGGATTTGTCGACAAGATTATCGCATTAATTGCATCGGCAACAATTTCTCGCTGCGAATCTTCAAGAAGGTATCCAACTGAGGACTTCTGTGGTTGTTCGTATGCCAGCAAAGCAGCACATTCCTAGAGAGAGTGTGAAGTTAATATAGCGAGAAAGATGACCAGCTACCATCAAAAAAAAAAAAAAGGTAAAGAGTATCCAGTTCTAAACCAGACGACAAAATATGCCGAGAAAGATTAACCATTGCAATGCATAACAAATTAGACGCAACCATGCAAAACTTATCATTGTAACCTCTCAGTTAAAGAAGCACCCGATGGAACCCCTTACTGAAGGCCCAACAGAATCTCATTTCAAGACGCTGAAAAGCATTTTAATCTCCTTTAAAACAACTAAGGAATTTACACCTGTTAGTGTGTAATCACTTTTACCAAATTCTTGTCACCTCGCGATATTAATAGGACCCAGGTGAATAATATAAATGTGCTTGATATTCTCTACTACCTTAACTAGGTCATCATACTCCGCCAGCCTATAAAACTTTTCAAACTCTGTCCTCCCATAAACCACAGCTTCCTCCAGCTTCCCAACCTGCATTCACAAGAACAGAAGTAGATTCTTGAAACCGTTGTGTCTGAATGCTCGACTTTGTTCAAGCTAACCAAATTGAACACACCAGAAAAGGAACAACATTGTGAAATGAGCCCCTTTGACTTTTCAGCACTCTAAGAAGAGATATTTGACTACATATACATTAAGCTTCCTCATCATTTTTGCCCTTGTTTGGATATAAGAGACGGGGTGTAGACCGCAAAAGCATGTATATCCCCCCCAAAAAAAAGTGTAATAGAACATCGCATTTCACATTTTCCCTTGACAACATAATTTAGCAACATGAATGGGCATTTACCCGAACCAGTTCGATGAACTTTTGGCAATGAAGCAGGAAACAAGTAGCTGATGTATGCTCCTGCAGAGCCAAACAAGTAATAATGAATCAGATAAAACATTGAGGAGAGAAATAATTTTATAATGCACAGATAGTAGATAGAGAAAGGGAAGGGAGTTGTAAATTCACTATCATGTGATCAATACCAGCAATAAACACGTTACACTTTGCCACTTTTAATTACTGAAACTAAAAGTTTTGTATCATAGAAATAGCCTGGCAGGGATGGTAGATATATTGAACTCTAATCTAGTTTTACCCCAGGAGGATATGTCAACAAGACCGTTTTTTGATCGAGCCATGGCAGATGATGATAGGTAGTAATGCTGACAAGTATAGTTAAAATGATGATGTCGTTGAAGACAAATATATGTAAGACGCCAGAGAATATACGAAGATGGTGGCCAGAGTAAAGTGATCAATTGGATGTAAACATAATAAATATTCGTAAAACTTTTACGTGGGTCCTGCAAGAAGCCAGAGAACATACGAAGATGGTGGCCAGAGTAAAGTGATCAATTGGATGTAAACATAATAAATATTCGTCAAACTTTTACGTGGGTCAACTCGGAAATGGATGCACTCATAAATATCAGAACTGGAGGGTGCAACAGCCACTTGATCGTTTATTCTCCTTGTCCCCTCGTCTTCAGCATTTTTACAGAAGGATTATCTCCCCCTCTTTTGCACGTCTCTCTTTTTTATGACGTACAGTTCTAAATCCCATAAACGAAACCCACTAACACGTCGGCATAGACAAGATAAATAGTAAATGAGCAAAATCAGAGGGGATTCAGTTCATGAACTGAACAGGATTCAAGGTCTGCTCATCGACATTGAGTGTAAACAAATAAACTCACCTCAACTACAAAACAGTTAACTTACTTATCATCATTAACAAGTACAATTAAGTAGTAACCATGATGTATCATGAACATGAAGAAACAAATAGAATCAGTGGCAAGTAATGACCATAAATTGGCTAAAAATCGTGTTATTCATCACAAGTGGACTGTCTAAAAGCAAGACAGATGATTGAGTGATCATCAATTATGACTGGGAGATGGGAAAGAGGAAAGGCAGCTGCGAATTTGTACACTCCTTGAGGTTGGTCGAGTTAGTCCCGCAGTTAATCTGTTTACTTGCTTGGTTTGCCTTATTGGTTAGCTCCCGATGCTGCAGTATACTTTCCCTGAACATAACTTGCCACCTTTGAACCCTTTTCATAAGATTTACTCAAAATGCTCAGCTAATAATATAGTTCCAGGTAGCGCGGATGAGATATTCACCTTTCATGACAGAGCTTTCAATACTGTTAGATATCTCAAAGGACCCATGATTTGTTTGACCCTTAGAAAACCTAAACCATCTTCATCAAAAAGTTATGTGAAAAATGATAAGCCAGAAACAATTCCATCACCTTCCCACCAAGACAAGTAATGAGAAAAATAATAAGCCAGAAACAAAACAAAGAAAGAGGTAAATAAAAAAGATAAGTCGCAGTAGAAGTTATTATGAAGAATCCGACATCAATCAGGCAAAAAACAAGAAAAAATTAGGTTTAGATAGCTTCTCAAATTTCTTTCATCTTTTAGCGAACTGAAAAACTATGGTTAAACCTTCGTCATAAATCAAGTTAGATAGTGTGTTACAAAGGGGATGGGCAACGAAAAAAGAAAGGATCGGTAACACCAGGCTAGATAAAATGAACCCTCTCACCAAGATGATGCTAAAGGAGAAGACAAGAGGGTAGACATAAAATATGAGCATCAATACAATTGGAGCAACTATCATTCACGAGAATCAAGTATATTTTGGTCATCAGGCATCTTAGAACAAAAGTAACAACTGACAATAGGTAGAATACCTGCCTCATCATTAGGTATGAACAGAAGCAAAGTAAGAGTTACGAGCACATAATATACTAGAAAGTAGAACTGTAAGCTATTTCAAACTGAGCATTACCCTGAAAGTAGAGAAGCTAAGGAAAGTGTTCCTTTAGGGAAGAAGAAAATATAAATGTAAATCAACTCAATACACAATATGAAGATTGAGAAACTCACCTCAAAAATCTGAGGATACCAATCACGAAGTTTACAAACAGCATCATCAATCTTGCCGCTCCTAATTAGCTTCATGAGCAATGAGTAACGTCAGTCGACATGTTACATTTTCCTAAAGCCATAATAACAGTACATGCAATAATCTATAAAGTGCAAAGAGAAGATACTGTAAGAAAGTTGTGAAAACTGAAAACCAAATCCATCTTGAGCGGTTCAAACTTAGTGACCATTCTGTTTATGTAAATTGTTTAAACGCTTGTTGTTCGCTTTTAATGCTTGCTTTTCAAATTAAAAGTGAAGGATTAGGACAAGTCAAATAAATGCTACGGGAAGGAAAAGTTTCTAGATGTACAATAAAGCATAGAAACAAAAAAATGAGGAAAAAGGGAAAGAAACTCTAGGCACCTCACTAGATCACATTAGTATCAGACGGACAGTGTGGATTAGATTAGCTTAAAAACCTTCTAAAAATATGCGAGCTAAACATGTATAAATCCGAAGACGAGAATTAGGAAACTACATCCCAGCTAATACGACTAAGCTACAAACCACTTCTTAGAAAAAAGATGATATAATTTCGCTGTTTCTGGAAATTTGCTCCATAAAATTCTCTGATCCAGATGGCAGATGGCACTATTGACACAATATTCATCTTTCCAGAAGATCTGACTCGATTTCTTTTTCGACACATAATATAATGGTATATTCTACTGATTATAATTCCGGTGCGGCTAAATTATCATTGTTTCTGTGTTTCTTGTTGCCTTGGATTATACAAGCATACTTCTGCATTGGTATGACCCAAACGGAGCACTGCCAAAATCCACTTGTGAATATGTCTTATCCTACTGCATAAAAACTCTGGCTACCTACGAATTTCAAGAAGACAAATCTCCTCGTGCATACAGTTATTATACAAACAACCTCCAATCTATGCATAGGAAGCCAGTTGACCAGTTCTCTGTCGTAAGTCAAGATATTGCAATGCCTCATCCCAATATAAGACCCCTTACATTACAGGTTTCACAATTGTTGCTCTAAACGCCTTCATAGCTGACAGAATCATCATGATTGCTATACCTTTCTTGCGCACTCATAGGAACTTTGGCTATTGTCTTTTGTATGCTGTTCACTTTTATCTAGTTTAAATTAAGATAAGTGGCAGAAAATCTATTTTTGCACTATCAAATATGTTCAGATTAGTACGAGCGTATTTATAAAACATAAGACACTCTATGTACAGAAATATCCATGCTCAGAAACGAGCACAGCAATCTGTTTCAGAGCATTTGATGAAACTACAAACATACAGCCATTAGCCAAGCCCAAGCAGTTCATGTTAATAAGCACCACAGATTCTTTGAAATGCGCAGGCTTTTCCTCTCAGAGATCTTATTACCTATGTTACATGGACTCTTTGGTCAGCGTGAAATACCCGTGTCGGACACTCGACACTTGTACATGGATATGAGATGTGTCCAACACATCTCAGAGGATATGCCATTACGATACTATCTTATAGTCTTTTGTTTAATTAGTTATTACTTTAAGACAAGACAAGTTGTCAATTAAAACCAAATGTATCACATAAAACACCTTTCTTGCCTTCGAAATAACTAAAAAGCAATAACAAATATGAACATTTTGCCATGTCCCCGTGTCTTGCGTTTTCAAAATTAGGCGAGTCCGACACTTGGACACGTATCCGATCCAGACACTCGTACCGAGTCCATGTAACATAGCTTATTACAACATAAGTAACGACCAAAATCTATGCTTTTCCTTCACAAGATTCGTACCTGCCGAAGGATCCTTCTACGCTTCAAGTCGTACATGTTGTCTTGCTCACTGACGCCATTTTCTTGTGCTAAAGAGATAGGGGGAACAGTACTCAGACTAGCCGTGTCAAATAAGCTGAGTGTATCTTCATAGCCATAGTATAGTAAGTACGAACGAACAATTCTGCTAAGCAAAACACAGATAATGAATGAAAAATAAAAATAAACACTCTCAAACTTCTATAGTTATGAACGCTTAATAGAAAAATAAAACTACAACAAATTCAAATCAGTTTTGAAGGTAGAAACCAGCACTAGAATGCTAAAGGTGATTTCCTAAGTACACTTATCAAACAGTACATGAGCTTGGTAACTCAAATAAGCCAACATAAACCAGACCCAACTTCTGAAGAGGGCAAAGGTAACTTCTTCAATTCGTAGAGACAAACATTAAAAGATGAAAACTTGCTAAAAAAACATTAATTAAGGTTAACGAACGTATAAATTGATATTTAAGAAAGTGGAATCGAAAGCCCAGCTGACATCTTATTAAGCAACCACTTTAGATCTTCTTAGAACCAGTCAGTTGGGCTTAATGGAAGTGAAGTTAAGCCTTATTCGGCCATGCCAGACCACAGCAAACTACAAACTCAACAGAGAGTGCAATTTGGAAGCCCTTAAGGACAACCTTTTAGCGATAAAGTGAGGCTGAGGAAGCAGTTTGCAGTCAACTTTCCAAGGTGGCTGAATATGTTAAGCATAATGGTAGCGTGCTTCAGTCGCTGGGTTATACATCAGGTGGAAACCCAGTGCGTATGGGCGACAAGGTTGCATCCGGATGGGTCTAGCCTCCACAGAAGTGATATCTCCAAGTATGGAAAGAACTCAGCTAATAGGAGAGAAGGATTCGGGGATGTTTGCAGTAGAGCTCAAAGCGGTTGAGGAAAATGAGTTAAACAGAACATTCTAGCACTCTTCATGCCACTTGTTATCAAGTGTGTCCATTCATGTAGAAGAATAGATGAATGCAGGAGACTGTTGATGAGTCCTGGTTCACGTTGAGTAATGTGCTTCTTTATTTTGTGGTCCATTATCTACAATCTGCATACCGCGTCCAGAAATGGGGCCTCTCTCGAAGAGATGCCCGAGGCTTGCTAGGGTGAGTAAGATTGAGTCTAGTTGGTTTCTAGCTTCAAATTCAGCAAACCGACAGCGTCAGTTTTTTTCAATTTCAGTAACTAGACCAAACCAATAGCATCTGGTTACTTAGGCCGTTTTTATTAGTCATATCACAGTGATGGCCCAGTTAGCTTTTAGTTTATATGAATCCTTTTACAGTTTCTCAAACCATTCAAGTAATACTAGCAGACAAATTATAATTTCAGGGAAAAAAAATCACCGACACGGAATGTGCTAATTAGAATTAGCGGCTTCAATACTCGCACGCGCGCGCACAAAGAGGCTGAGGTTCATCAGTGATTCACTAAACCCCACTGCTATGCCATAAACATACCTAACCACCCCACCCCCCCAACCCCGAAAAACAAAAAATAAAATAAAATGACCGCCATATTGAGTAACTCCAGTTTTGCTTTAACTGTTGACTAGCTTGCGTCAAGAGGTATGAAGCACAGGTGCGGCAGTTTAGGTGAAGCACCAGCACCGGGTGCGGCATGGGTGTGCACTGGGTGCGTGTCCGAAATTATTATTTTTTTAACTAATTTTCTGGATCTTGGGTGCGGCTGGGACACGCACCTAGGGCTTTTCTAGCAGAGAGGAGTGAAAGACGAAGAAGAACAAGGAGAAGAGAAGAAGGAAGAACCTCCGCCCGTAGCGACGACGGTCTTCAGCCAGAAACTGCAGCAGAGGCGACGGACGGTCTCCGGCAGCAGAGGCGACTAGCAGGGGACAGCGGCAAGGGCTTCTGGTGGCAGAGCTGTTGTCGCAGCTCTCAAATTTGTCAACAGATCTGTCATCTGTTTGTTTAGGTGACAGCTGGTTTTTTATTTGAGGTTAAGGTGACAGCTGGTTTTTTATTTGAGGTTAATGTGACGGCTGGTAAAAAAAGCTAGAGTTTGTAAGTGCGTACCCAACTTTCTATTTATTATGTTTGGGTCCCTGTTTTATTGAAATTCTTTTAAACTTGCCCCACTACTTCCAAGAAATAACAGAACTTGTACAAACTTTCTAAAGCAGCCACCAAATTAACAAACTATCTTATTGTTTGTCTAGAATAGCATTACTATTGTTAACACATATATAATATATTCTAATTAATGTTTGCCGTATCCCAGCTGCACCCGTATCCTATTTTTTGGAAAAATGACGTATCCGCATATCCACATCCATATCGCACCCGCACCAGAATCCGTGCTTCTTAGATCAAGAGTAACATCAAGGCAATAATTTCAAACATATTAGTAAGCATGAACATTGGGTTTTTTCATGGTATATTGATGTTCCACAATAAACTTGGATTTGTTTCAAAATACAATTGCTAAATGCTGCACACTTAGAATCTAATATGATAGCATAACGTACCCGTGACTGGCACTCTGTGGTATAGATACCTTTTCAACAGTCATTTGCTGCTTTGCTCTTTCCTGTGCTTCAAATGCCTACACAAATAAATAGAAAAAATCCAGGAAGGGGGGTCAAAACGCATAAGATACGGTAGTGTTAAAGAGTCCTTGTTCATTTCTATCTGATAAGTAAATCAATGGTACTACAGAAATGCCTATCATATTGTCCTTCATCCAACAAAAAACCGTGAGAAGGTAAAGGTTATGATGCTCCTAAAACCTAAACCAAAAGTAATTCCCAGTAATCGATCCTACGTAACTCTAGGAAACATGACTCTACACTGAGAGGTTCAGAGCATGTACAGACAAAGTAACCTCATAACTGGATAAGAGAGAGGACAATTCAAAAGCAAAAGAAGAAGCCTCAAACGATGAAACCTTTCTGCCATGTAAACTCCACATATCTGCTATTAGATCACCAGGACTTGGCATATGCAGCTATTGGTAAATATTCTATCTAGAACAGTGTTATTAAAAGCGCGCCTAGGCGCACCCAGGCTCACATATTGTGCCTCGCCTAGGCCTAGGCGCAGCGCGTTCAATAAGGCGCGCGCCTCGTGCACCCAGGCGCCAAGGCGCCTAGCGGCGGTGGAGGCGCTCACTAAGGCGCACGAAGTCTAGCCGTTGGATCTGCCTGTGTGGTTTTATGTAAACCGTTGGATCTTCATCTGCCTGTGTGGTTTTATGTCCAAAATCCCTAAATCAAAATCCCAGCACCTGAATCCTAAATCAGTATCACAAGTCACGACTCTCAACCCTCGCCTGATCTCTTCCCTTGCTCCGGCCACCATCGCCCCTCTCGCCGCCGGCTGCCACCATAGCCTCTCTCGCGCCGGCCGCCTATTGCTCCATTCACCATCACCGTTGCGCCCTCACTGCTGCTTCTATCTGCTACTGCTGCTTGGTTGTTCGAATTGAAGCTGCTTCACTCCACCGTCCACAGTCCACCGTCCACTCTCTCTCTCTCTCTCTGTAATTTGATGATTTTCCCACCTTGACTGTGATAGTCCACCCGCCAGTAAACTCCAAATTTTTATGTATATTAACTTTAAATGTTGTGCCTTGTTATATTTTTTCTTCTAATATTGTTCTTGCAATTCCACAATCATGCCAGAAGCAGCTACGGAATACATTTTACAGTGCCTTGCATGAGTGGATGAGTCACATGACATATGGTGGTGTTATGTTCTCTTAGTGATTTGTTATTTTTCAGTTGATTTAAGACGTTCTAATGTTGGAAGCTTGTTAAATATGATATGGAATTTGAAATTTTTTTCTAGTGTTTGAAAGTTTATTAGTTGTCATTTCTATTTTTTTACATTATTTTATTGTTTTAAAGCACTATTATTTATTTATTTATATTTATATTAATTTTGCGCCTTACTTCGAAAAGGCGCGCGCCTGCGCCTAGGCTCCAGGAAGCTTTTGCGCCTTGGGTGCGCCTGCGCCTTTGATAACACTGATCTAGAATGTGTATGGGCCTGGATCATCATTCATCAATAATGATTTTTCTTTAAAATTCGGATACTTGATTGATCCACTTACTTCTATTAAGTCAATATTAATCACTATAGTTGGAATTCTGGTTCTTATTTATAGTAATAAATATTTTTGGATGGACTCCTCATCAAGAAAAAGTTACCAGACAAATATTAACAATGACTTTAATGTGGCAAGTGATTTAGATAGATAGGAACATTCAACCCCACTCCCCATCCTTAAGCTTCTTAAGATTTCATGATCTCAAAAAACAAATCTCAGCACTATTTTCTGTTTTTGCACCCACAAAAGAAAAGATAAAACAGAAAAGTTCCAAAGTCATGAGAGGTAAAGTTATTTTGAAAAACAAAATAAAAATGGGAATGAGAGAGAGAGAGAGAGAGAGAGAGAGAGAGAGAGGTGCCACAGGCTGAACCACAGAAAATTCTAGGAGGCAAGTAGAGGGGCATTAGTCAAAAGTCTTAAGAACAGCAGAATAAGGACCAAAAAGACATTGCTTAGTAGTTGCAAACAATTGAAACAGAATGAAAGCAAACTTTACCTTCAGATCAAAAATAAATGGTTCCTCCCCAAAGTTGACGCTAACCCTGTCACATTCACATAATTCAACTGCAAAAATCAGAACCTTTACCTTTTTCCATACACAACCTTAAAAGAGGATACAGTGGCTTAACATGCTTTCTACATTTTGCTAGGCTCAAAATGTGCGCTTTAAATAACTATGCCAACCACCACCTTGAAAACACACACCACACCACAGATCACCATTCCACATCACGATCGCCATACAGCGAAAAAGAATCTTCCTTACTGACGCAAAGTCATGGAGATATGTACAGCTTCTAAGGAGTTTTATTTCAAGTATATTCTGTAGCACTTTTTGTCAGGGGTAGTATTGTCATTTCAGTTTGGTCCTTAATCTGAGTCGACTCTGAAGTTGTGGGGTCATTTTGTAAAAGTACTTGTATGCTTGGGGAGTTAGAGAAGTCTAACATTAGTGGGAGGGTTTTGTTTGAAAAGTTTTGGCTTCTCTGGGAAGCTTTGGAGTTGGTATAATAGAAGAAAAGTCTGTCTTCTCTAGAAAACTTTTGAAGAAGACAAAAAGAAGAATAGTAAAATTGAGCTTCAGCTCCACCCCAGCTAGGATTCTCAAGCATTGGAGGCTTGGCTTTTGAGGATTCAACCCCGTGGCGCCTTCTGATCCCTCTGCCGCTGCTATGTGCGCGAAAGGCCAGCACAAAGCCACTGTTTCCTGTGCTATTATCTGCTGCCCGGATCTAGAAGACGTTGTTTGGAGGTACTTTCTCAAAGTTTATAAGAAGTTAACGAGTTTCTTGATGCTAGACTATAAAGTGGAGTACTCGTTTCGATTTCCTAAGAATTCAGCCTATGTAACCTAAGTATGTGCATAACTTTGCATCCTTAATTGCATTACTTACCTCGGCCCCCTAACCCAATACACGTTATGGTATGGTGCAATGGAGGCAGGCGGAGGTTGGGATCCTTGCCTTGGTTAGTAATTTTGGGTTGTGGCAGTGAGTGCGGTCTATGGTACTGGGGCTACAAGAAGTACGGTGATGTTGGGGGTAGTCGACCGTGGATATAGTTATGATGGTGGCGGTGGGTATGCTTGTGGTTGTCATGTTGGTATTGGTGATGGTGATTATGATGAAATGAAAAAAGAATTAAAAGAAAATTGACATATAACTTTTTAATTGATAGGTAAGAAATTATACTGGAGTTCACATAATCCTCAGCCCAGCAAAAAGAGTCAACAGGTACGAAGCCTTCAGCTTTTCTGAGTATACTTCAGTTACCTGAAAAGGCCCCACTACACACCCAAAAGAACACAGTGAGATCAAATCCTAGAGCTTTGACTTCCGCTTACGTCTCTTAAAAAGAGACCAGCACCTCAATGAGTTAAAAACCAAGGGAGACGTCATCCGGAATTCCCTGAAGATCAAAGCACGCGATTCCGCGCAATTAGGCAATGTAGTAGAAGATTATCCATCAATACCCCATCCTCTTACACACGAAGCACCAGTTCACATATATCTACCTCCTAAGATTACACGTCAGATCAGTGTTACCAAAAACATGGTATGGGTGCACAGTACGTTTGATTTATTGTTAATGCGGTACTTTCTTAGATTCGGACTTTTTCTGAAAGATTGGGACACCCATCCTTATTGTCATTGTTCCATAAATGCTGGGGTGGACACTAAAGGCATAGCCTCTGATCCTCCACCACTGTAAGATTCTTAAATCAATTGGCTATGGCCTCGCATCGGAGACACCGTTTTGGCTTTTGAGAACAGATTGCAAGCTAAATTGGACTGGGATTTTCTGAGCAGCATTCAAATCAAGTTTCTCGAAAAGGCTAAAGAAGAAGCTCGTTTACAAGAAGGTTTAGGACCCGACTCCCAGGACTCTTGCAAATCATCACGAAGTATACTTCAGGGCTTCCATCACCTCAGAGAGGGGGAAGAGGGAGTGGAGAGCACGTCTTGGTTAGTACGCAAATTGGGTTGTGGTTTGCCTACACGGTACACTTTCATATGATTGCTAAATGACACGCATATATCGATGTCTACAGGAATCTACCATAAGTAGAGTTTCTTATTTTAACTCGACAAAAAACTCTCTCTCTGAAAATGGACCCCAAGCCTAAACAAAAGCCCTTAGCTGTGTAAATTTACCTACCTCCCATCAAACCTTTGACTCGTTTATATCAGTGGCACTAATTGGTTGACACAATTAGTGGCACTAAAAGAAAGATGAAGAAACTTCTTAAAGCATCTCAACCTCCAACTGATCCCAACCCACAGGCTCAAGCCATGATATCCTTGGACAACCCTAGGTTTCCATCGATCATAAATCACCTACATTTCGCCACTATCAACGGCCTCCAGCGAGCATGTTCCTCGACCACAAACCTTCATAATCACTTCCCAAGGAAGACCTTGTGGAATACTAAAGTCACCCCCACCCCCACACCACCACCCCCCCCCCCCCGGCGCCACAAAAGGGAGTTGCATACAACGTCCAAGCAAGACAAGTGCTACTTTTTTGTATATGACGCCCCTTTCCCACAAAAACACCTTTTATTATTTTTCCAGCCTTTTAGCCACCGATCCACAAAAATTGGCATCACTAACAACATAAAGAAGGCATAATGTGTTCTTGATGAGAGTAAGACAGCCTCCTCTAAATAAATATTGTTTCTTCCAGCCTGCCAGCCGTCATTCAAATCTTTCAACTACTAGAGTCCAGCATGCATGGTCCTTGAAACAAGCTCTAACGGAAAGCCAAGATAGGTGATACGTTGATGTTCAACCAAAACTATAGCTGAAAAAACAACAAAACAAGTCTCATATACTTCAATTGAAGTTCATTTGCGTCACAAAACAAGATGGTCTTGTCCGCAAATAACAAGTGCAAAACTGGCATCCCTATCAACTCCCTGCTAGAAAGATCTTAACGTATCCTCCCACCACTGTCGGATCCGACAGGCGACTAAGTCCCACCATAACAATTAGGGGGAAAAAAAAAAGAGGAAAAGAAGACACTTGCTGCAATGCAAACCCCTCGAAGAAGAGAAGAAGCCAGCTGAATTCGCTAAAACAGAAAATTTCAGAATTTAAGAGCAAAACTCAATCCAATCCCTCCATTTGGCCACAAAACCCATTATATCCATCAGATACATTAGGAAGGACCAACTGACGTGGTTGTATACCTTCTCCATATCTAATTTACAAAGTAAGCTGGGGACTACAAATTAAACACAGGAATCTACATACTTATTTGGTACAAGGAGTGCATCTAGAATCTGTCTCCCACCAACAATTTGCATTCTGAAAACTCAGATATAACATCTGTGCTATCAACCCTTGAACCCTGATTGGCATCACTTTCAAAAGCAACTTGTAAATATAACCAACCAATGTCAACTTTTACAAGTCACCTTAGGGCAACAAAAGTTGCATCAAGGCTTCGTTCAAATGTCCAATGATAGTGGAAGAAACGGAAGAAGGCCAGAAAGTCACCTTTTACAATAGGCCAACAGCAAAAAGGCCATCAGGGCCTGACGCTTTCCTCCTCTGAGAAAGGCCTTTTAAGAGAATGTCGAGCATCTGCCCCGAGAGAACTGGAACCTAACCCATTCAGATTAGGTCCCACAGGTCTACTTCCTAAAAAAGAGAGCTACAAACCTCAAAAATACTATCTTGAACCTCTTCTGCGAAAGAGAACACCGAACCGCCCACCATGATTTTGCCAAACTGATTATTTGCTCATGATCGTTTGCTATTTCTCAAAAAGATCAAGTATTTCCGTCCCTTCATTTAACAAAAGAACGTTCAATTTCTACTGGCAAGAAACAATCAATGAGCTTCCACCTTCAATTCAGTGCCCTCAGCAAGCTCCCCCAAACTCAATGGCCTAGACCCCTCCAAATCGTCAAGCTCGTGAAGATCCCTTGAGACATTAGCCAACCGGACCTTCACTCTCTCAAAGACCACCTTATTCCATTTCTTGAGGTCGAGCTTGAGTAACTTGAGATCACAATCAGGGACTGTCATCCACCTCAAAACTTCTCCACCATTACCCCACCTGATCTAGGAATCAAGGTTCTCTGACCACAAGTTTCGAATCGAAAAGAAAATTTGCCCCTGCATGAACCACCCAAGGTAATCACCTTTGCATGACTCCCACACACTGTTACTCCAAACCTGTAGAAATTATCGACTCAGGAACAGGGGGGGATTCACGTCCCACCAGTGACCAGACCAACTAAACCACCACCCCTCCCACGGGAGTTCAAACATATCCATCTTGCCAATCAAATAATAAACACAATCATGACTCTGGAAAAAGCATCAAAACCTGGTCTTTCTGCAGAAAATTTGATTACTTTAAAATCACCACTGATACATCACGGCTTGCCCAATGACGCTAACATTACCAGGACCATAAAGCCCTAAAAGAATCCAGGTAAAATCCTCATCGACCAATTTCAATAAACGAAATATATAACAGGAACCCTTAAAGTCACCAAATCCTTCTAAATTGGCCAACGGTCCTGCTCTAGATCCTCGTTCTTGCTCCAGTTTTAGCCGCGTGCTTTAACATCTCTCACTGTCAAACATGTGTAACACTTTGCTTCTCTCACACCCTCGCTTCCACTCCCATTCTCTGAACCAATGGCTTAGCCCTTAAACCGATCCACCAACGAAAAAAGACGCCTATCCCACATCACAAAATTAACCCCGAGGCCATCCCACATCCAAGAGACCCATTCAGCCATGTACCTCCGCCAATAGATCAGATGAAAGTGGGAGCGACACCTCCTGAAGACATACCAAACTAGGCTTCCAACGCTGCAACAATCTTTTCGAACCACTGTCCTTTTCTCCCTACCATGCAGACCCCACACATTTCGAGAGGGTGATTTAAGATACAACATTGTCGAAACCTTCACCCATCTCCAATGCCAACAACTTTTGCCCCTAAACTTCTGGGTACCATAATATGTTAAATACTCTTTTGGCCTGCCACACCTTTTCTAAGCAACTCCACGTTTTTGTCACGCCATTCTTCTCAATGTCAATCAGGAAGTCATGATTTTAGACTAGAAACCATCAGTTGCACCGCACGAAACTTCCCAAAACTTTTAGCCCCCCTTTTAACCCAAACTAACAAACTAGCTTCCTCTTCCCCATCACACCAACTAAACTAGACAGAGGAAACTTTGAATCAAGAAAAACGCAATTGATAGGAGAGATATAATTAAAACAAACCGATTCCAAATTTGGAGTCTCGACATCACTATCTTCGCACCCATAATCTATATTCCCTTCACTACTTACTTATCAAGAGTCTTATAAAGTGAATACACTAGAGAGTCCATGTTCTCCTCAAACAAAAAATCAGCACCAGCTTATGAGATTGGGGGCACTTCATAACAAAAACTTGGTCCTGGTCTAATAAACGAAAGCTCTATAGACAAAGCTCGATTTAAACTGACACCACCAAACTAACTATCAAAGAAAGAAGGATCCACCCCGAGCTTCATACCCACTTCCTCCCCCGAGAATTCGACCCAGAGATCAAACTATCACCCCAACTTCTGAAACAAAGAAAAAGGAGAAAGAGTCGTAGACGACCTGCTGCAAAGAAAAAAGAGATAGAAAATGCCGCAGCAAAGATTCGCTCACAAGCAATTCTAAATGATGATCCAGCGGAACAAAAATAGATTGCCAACTAACAAAGTTCCCAACAGACTGACTGGGTCCAACCTATGGGACGAAGATTGATTTGACGATGGAGGCCCAGAAGCTAATTGAGGTCCAAAAAACCCACTGGAAGCAGGCCCAAGAGATGCTAGAATACTTAAATAGAGAAATGGCATTATACCATTCAATTGAAAACCCGACTCAAGAGATGCTAGGATACTACATGTAAAGGTCTGTTTCTCCTAGTCCACCAACTTCTTTAGCACGTGAATTACTCAAGTGATCTTCCTCGAAGCCTCAGAGTTGAATACGCTCTTGGAATTTTTGCTCATAATTCACAACTAGCCGCCAACTCAACCCATATCAGAACAAAACACCTAAACCCTCCACCCCTATTCAAATTGCATGCCGGAATAGGAATCCCCGATTTAACCTCCAATCCTACCCACTTCAAATGGTACCAAGCCACGGAATTATCGTCTGCTCTGATGAAGCCGCCAACAGATTGCCAATCTGACGCCAAAAAAACCCTCACCCAAAAGATGAAGGGGCAAAACAATGATTTGGATCCACGTGGTGGTAGGACAAAATTCTCATCTACCACTGCCGACCAAAGGGTCCACCAATATAGAATGAGGAAATCTCCTTTTGCCCCCCTATCGTTTCAGATCCAGACGGCAAGCTCCAACCTCGGAAGGAAACTCAACCAAGACAGAAAACCCGTCAAGGTCCAACACACGAACCCCACCAGTCAATTTCAATCCACCAACCTCTGCACCTCAGTACAAGATGGTGCTAGAACACTAACATCCTCCACACGACCCACCAAGCATCGTTTCAAAAAGGACCACCAAGCCGCATATAAATCCTCATCAATTTCAAAATCGACCAATGCATCATCCTTCGCCAGTTTAAACCTAGAAGATTAAACTAGCCCAGGATTGATAGAAAGCTGTGGCCAGAAGAGAATGATGCAGCATTGGGGGCTGAAGGAAAAAACACAGAACACCAAATTCCAAAGCTTTTCCTCCACCATCCACAACCACCCTCTTGAGGATCAAGAGGAACCATTTGGAGCTAGCCATAACACTCTCGATCCTTAGCCCAAAAGAATTTCAAAAACCGCCTTCGAGAGTTTGGAGCTTCCATCAAGCACGTCCCAAACCATGGCAATTTATCTCACCAAGGCCGAATCTCACTCACAAACCCCCTTCCCCTTTCCACTAAGAAGAATCGAGCACCTTTCTCACTGATGACATTGATCAAGTCGAAAGACTTCAAGCCTAACTGGGAGATGAATATTGCACCATCTATCATAAAGACTACTAGACAATCATGTATCTTCAATTTTTCCCCCCTTTATGAGTGGTAATCATGTATCTTTAATTACAAAAAAAAAAGGCTTGATGAATGACGATTATGCAATTTCAATAAGATGAAGCACAACCAATATGTCTACTACTTGCTTTTGCTGTCAATATTGAAAGGCACAACGTAGTACTATTAGCTAAAAGAACTCGTTCGAAGAAGACATAGTAAGAAATACACATCACTAATACAAAAATAGGATGATATCTGCACCGTCTAAAAGAACTTGTTCGAAGAAGACATAGTAAGTAACTGTTATCTTATACATCAATTGTTTACTACAACCAAAAAGTTGATGAAAATTGATTTGGGTACTTAAGTTAGTTGATGAACATGAAAAAACAAGGCCAAAATGAAAATTAGTTTACAAATATATGTAAAGAGCAATTATTGCATAATCATATTTGCCAGGTCACTTTTTTCCGTGTTATTCCTTTTCTTGTTTTGGGTTTATTTCTTCCCTAAAATAACCATCAGCATCATTTCTTATGTCCAAAGAAAAATGCTTATCACAGTGGTCGCAGAGTTTGGCAACAATTACCACGACCATGGCAGATTTTACTGCGGGGAAGGCGATTCAGGTGAACAATTATGAATGATGTAGCGCTAAGAAGAAATCTAATGGTGGTTAAGAAAAATCCCAAGGAAGAAGTAAATGATTAAAGAGAGTAAAAAAGTTCTCCTTCGTTTCATAACTTCGTGCTCTTTGGGCTTTTGCAATTTTCAATAGAATTCGAACATCTAAAGATTGAATTAAACCCAAATTACAATTACAGACCAAAAAATATTGTTTTGACAAGTCAAACAAACGCAAAGACAATAAGCAAAGTCAATGTTTACATTGTCATATTCCATTCTAGGAGTTCGTAAAATGTCAAAGGGGACAAAATTATGTAATAGATGGGGTAAAACTAAGGGAGCACATAGATCCTGCTTTTGAATTGTATTTGACTTGGGTTATTATCCACGTCGATTTCATTTAGCATAATTAGTGATGCAATTGCATATTCTGATGAGCGAATACCTGATTTTGATATATAAGGTATATGCTACTTCATAACTGAATTGCAGGCCTCACAACAATTGATCAGATTAGTTTTCTTTCTTTCTAGCCATTCCAGCTAAACACGCCTCCTAACTTGCTGACCACTACAATTACATGGCATCTAGACAATAGACAAACACCAGCAGCAATTGTCTAATGCTTCAACTAGGCTATTCATACGGTAAAGTGACCACATTCAAAAAAATAAATGAGGCTCTCATTATTTGTCCTTAAAATGTCTATCAATATCTTTGCTTGTATGAATAAAACATGAAAGGGGCAACCATCTCAGAACATAAACGAATGGCAGCACTCGTGATATACCTGAACACGTAGCAATATGTATATAAGTATGTTGTACATTGACGGAAATGGGGACAATTATTTCATATATTTTGACATTGAAAACAAGAGTTTTGAGATTAACAATGGTCATTCTTTACTCAAACAAGCATGAAATGTCTGCATGCATAAACATGCTAATATATACGTGCGCAACCAGGAACATATAGATATACAAAGAAGAGGAGGAGCCATAACGTACTCCTCATTTTGGCTGTGAACAGCAATAGTAGGAAATAAACGTCCCTTCACATCCTTGTAAACTGTCCCAACTACGGCACCATTTTTCCTGACATCAAGACCAAGCAAATAATTGATAATTCAGCAAAAATTACTAATTTCAAATGGGTCATACAGAAGTTATTTCCAACAAATTTTACTCTATAAGAAGCAATAGATGAACCAGTATGTTACGTGAAAAACAACTCCTGAGAAGCATAATTGATACCACCACCAACTGTATCACCGGCTGTAAAGGTTGGGCCAAACTCCTCTCCCTTTCCGTGTCCACGATAAAGCAGCCCATCATCCCCATGATATCCATAACTATTTGCTTCCCAACTGTAACATACGCAAATGATCAGCAAAAGTAAACAAATGGGCGTGCAACTAACAGCAATTTTCAACAAAATCATCCCAATCGTTCTTCTATCCTACACCTTCATTTATTGGGAACGTCTATTTTTGCACCATCATATCCTTATCCACACCTCTTTTGCCACCTAAAATATTTACTGCAGTTTTAGCGACAAATCAGCGTCTGGAAAAGCATCTTAAGGTGTGGAAATAGACGGTCCGTATTAATTCGGGTGGGTGTGGGAGGTTTACAGCGGAACTACGTAGTCCCACAAGACAGCCGGTTTAAACCACATCTTCAACTTCCAGGTAGATAAACTTAAGTGTTATACCACGAGAAATCTAGAATCCAGAGCTGACTATCTGTTTTCTCATAAATTTGTCCTGTGAAAAGCTCAAGTTGATGCTGTAAGGAAACTTGAGCAACATCTCCTATTATTCAGTTAGGAAGATTGCATGAAGACGCCAGGCATGAGAAAGAACAAAAAGGCCTCAAGAAGACCTGCTTCACACCCAATTCAGGAACCAAACATTTGCATACCAAGGGACATAAAGGAGCTGTTCACCAATAAACTTTGAACACCACTGAGACCAGCAGCGAAGAAAAGCAATCAAAGATCTTGGCATTGCAGAAAACAGAAGAACACAGCTTTTCAGCAAAGCAAGAATGAAGCACAAGATAACTGCAATCTCCTCACTTCTTTATTAAATATTATTCATTAAACCACAAAAAGGAGGTAAAAGCCTGGAAAAAGAGAACTTCACTACCTCTGGACAGAGAAACTGTCCCAAGAAATGCATGAAGGCCTCATCTGAACCAAAATTTTCTCAACCCAAGATTTAAGTGCAGAAAACAAGAAAGCATTTTCTTGATATCGAGGGGCACGTAACATAAGTACATGGGAATTATATGCCAAAAAGAAACCTCATCTCGTTATATACCCTACTAAGGAACAAAATAAAGTAGGGGCACAAACAATAACTGCATCCCTGCTCCAAGAAGAAGTCATCAGCTGATCCAAAGAATGTACTTCACAAGTACGCATCCAACTCACAAACGTGTTTATTAGGCCAGAATAAAAGTAAGCTCAAAAACAACTGCCCTCAAAACACCTCATCTTCCTCAATTTTCATTCCGTCCAGAATGATCAAAGGTGTGCAAAAGCCCATGTTAGCCAAACCCCTTTCCCACACTAAAGAACGTCCTGACTGATCAGGACATAGTACACTGTTCTCACATCATAAAGAATAAAGACGCCACAGAATAAAAGCTGTAAGTCTAGCGAAACACTTGCCCACACCCTCAAAAACTCTCCAGCAGACAAGAAACCACGTTAGCAGCTTCTTTGCCCTCTTCCTAAACTAGAACCAGCATCTAAACAACTCCAAAAGTGACAAAGCATAACCAACAAATACCCAAGGGGCATAACGCCAAGGATACTTCAGAATTAAAAGACATCAAGCAAAAGCCACCTCAGAGGCGCCCTCATTTTCCAAGTGGCCCACCAGGGGAAAGCACCAAGAATTTTCTCTGTGGAAAGAAAACAGTAGTAAAACTTAACATCAAAGCAGTCCTTTGAGTAAAAATCAACCCAGAATCTTACAGAGCCACTGGAAACTTTGAGATAGCAGCCCAAAACCCTAAACAAACTCCAGCCATTCATGATAACTCCACTTTCTAGGAAGGAGAAAAAAGACATGATAAGAGTGACGTCCAAAGCAATGCTAAACAAGTAGAAACACATCTTGAAACCAGAGTTGCGCCAAAAATTTACCCGTCGACCAGAAACTACAAAAGAAATATGTGGTAGATAAATTCGGATTGATATGAGTTTAATCAACAAGAGGGACAGTATCCGAAAGGAGCCACCTATACAACCTGAAAACCTATCCCAAAAATTCAAGAAAGGCCTCATTCCAATCAACAGAGCCTTTAGACTTTCAAGAACTCTCCAACCCTTCAAAGTCAATGTTGTGCCTTTCCTTCTACAAGCACTATAGCTTCATTCTCTGTCGTCATCTCTTTTTGTACAGGGGCCAAGCCCTCAAAAGTCACCGACAGACAACGGCATAACCCATGCAGTGAGCACCAATTCCAACTCACCCCTAGCTATCGGACAATGTAAGAACAGATGATCCACCAATTTACCCTTTTCATGAAACATCAGCTCACATAAATCTGTCTTCCCTTTCTCAATCTATTCCCTGTTAAGACGGAGTTTCTAGCACCCCCCAAAACACGCACACAAAAAAAAACAACAAAAGACACCCTAAAAGGGACCAATGAACACCAAATCTCGTTCCACAAAAAAAGAAGAAGATTGAACCAAGATTTGACCCTTGCTATCATCTTTCCATGGCACCAGGTCTGCCTCACCTGGAGAGGGAGTCAAAGAGTGTAAGCACTCAAGGAGAAGAAAGAACGAGTTCAGCTCCCAATCATTACAAGTTCGTCTAATGAGTGTTTTTCATACAAAAGCCATTGTCGAGCCATATCCGCCACAAAAGCTCCTTAATCCCAAGGAAACACTTGCGCAGCTTTTCATGCAAAGACGAACCCGACTATCATCTACAAGGGAAAAACCAACATGCTATTTATGCCACTGCAAACCATATCTGAGGACTATGCATCCACACCTACCCCAAACTTTCCCACCACAAGCCTTCTCCACAAAGAACTTCTTTCCCGCATCTACCTCCATAACCATATGCCCAAAAGCACCGAATCAAAGGTAACCAATTCTTTTCCCCCAAACACCCACCTCGAATCTGGCAAGTAGACACCCTTTGCTTAAAAAAGTAATCATTCTCTTTTTTACAGAAGGTCCCTCCCATAACAAGTCTCTTGCTAAGCTTTTGACATAACCAACCGAGATCAAAGGCAAAGACACAAAGTATGTCGAGAGGTCGGCAACCACCTTTAAAAAGGTATTGTTTCTTCAACCCCCCAATTTCCTTTCAAAGCGCTCCGCCATCGGATGCCAGTAGGTTTTACCTTTGAATGACAAACTCAAAGGAAGGCCCGGCCTCCCTACTCAACAACTCAAAGACACAGCCAGGACTGAACCTCTGGAACATTTCTAATGGGGATAACTTCACTCTTAAACACATTAAATTTTCATACCTGAATAAGCTTGGAAGAATAATGGAAGCAACCCGTATAACTCAACTGAGACACATCAACATCAGAAAACAAAGTGGTATCACCCATGCATGACAAGGTGTAGCATCCTCCACAGCCCCCTGGAAAACCTCCCACCAACGTACAATCAAGTAACCTGCATAGAACCTCCATATGACAATCTGGAAGGAGAAGAGGTGATAGAGAAGCTCCTTGTCTAGTACCTTTAGAAGAAGGAAAAGAGCCTGTTGACTCCAATAATCTTGAAATAATTAGCTAATGACCCCCTTTATTATACACGGTGCGCAATTTTCGCCCTCCACTTCAAAATTAACCACTGAACCTCCTCAAACTTACTGAAATTGGGCACCTTAGACGGAAACCGTTAAATTTAGCGGGGCGTAATCAACACATGTGCTGACTAAAGATTTATTTTTGAAAATGACAAATTTGCCCATTCTTTTATCTCTTCTTCACTCCCAGTCTCCCCCCTCCCCCCAGCAACTCTGAGCACACCCCCTCCCCACCCCACCCGTCAGACCAGCCCCCCACTCCCTTCCACCCAACTCTCCTTTCACACGTCCCCCCATCAGCCCAGCCCCCATCCCCCTTCCTTCCAACTCTGCACACACCCACAAATCGGTACACACCCGTCACCCCACTGTGCACACACTCACCCAGCTCTACACACACCCACAAAATGCACACACACACAAACACTGTGTCTGTGATTGTAGTGTGTGTGTGTTCTCGATGTGTAGTGGCGTGTGTGCGTGTGCTGGGTCTGTTCAGTGTGTGTGCAGTTTGCTGTGTATTTTTTTTGTGTTTAGCATGATGTGTGAGAGCAGTTTGTGGGTGTTTGGTTTGTGGTGGGGGGGGGGGGAAACCGTAGGGTTTGTGCATGCATGTGCGTTGATTGTGTATGACAACAATGTGTTCGTTTGTGTGTGTGTGTGTGTGTGAGAGAGAGAGAGAGAGAGCAGTGTATGTGTGTGTGTGTGCAGTAGGTGTGTGTTTGAGGCCAACGATTACGCGAATTACTCAAACAAGTGCATGTGTGTTCACCATGCATCTGTATGTGTACGTTTGTGTGTGTATATGTGTTCACTGTGCATGTGTGTGTGTGCTGTGTGTGTGCGTTGACTGTGTTTGTGTGTTGATTGTGTATGTGTTGGTTGTGCGTGGAGTGTGTTTGTGTATTTACGTGGGATTAAGTAAAAGTGTGAGAGGGGAGAAAAAGAAGCTAGAAGAATGGTTTTAAACTTGGGTATTTTGGTCATTTCATGCTATTCATAACGGACCAGTCTAAAGTGCCCAATTTTTGTAAGTGTGGGGGATATAGTGGTTAATTTCGAAGTGGAGGGGGGGAAATCGCACACCGTGTATAGTACAGGGGGTCATTAGCTAATTATCCCAATAATCTTAGATTAATCTTTCTGCTAATATGCATCTTCAACACTGGCCAACAGTGATGCAAGAATATAATTGTAATCACCCTTACTAGCAAATCAGCGCCTCCAACAAATACTTCAGCATGAGATTTCAGGGTCGCATGTGATCTTGGAGATGGATGATTATACCTAGTACTTTGTCATCTTTGAGCCAACAACCCCATCCCCTTCCCTCTCAAAAACCTGACTCTTTCATGTGAAAAATCCCTTCCAACTCAACTTTCAGCACTTTGAGTCTAACGGTGTTATTGTTGTAACAGGCCCACTAATCTTCTCTTAAATCAGTTGTCTTGTTCGGCGAATTCGGCAACTTTACAACATTCTCTAGCTTCTAGTTATCATCCCTTAAACTTCAAGCTTCCAAGCCCTTGCAAGAAGTAGGACATATCAGATAGACCTTCTCAATAAAGGATGGCTCTCCTCAAGAATTAACTTCTTATGCAATTTCTTGCAAGAAAACTATGTTTGCTAAGAAAGAAACTCACGGGTTGATTTTTAGCTGAGGCATTGAGCCTTGACTACTAAATTAAGAAGTCAACTAACGAGAATTTAACAAAAACAGACAAGAGGGATGTAGCCACTATATACTAAAAAATTGTTCTAATTTCATGTCACCTTGAATAGATACCGGATTGGTTTCTGCTATGTAAGATTGATAAAGTTTTCCTTCTTGTCAAGTTTATCCCCATCCATTCTGCTCCACTTTACAATTCCAATTGAATGGCTCCATCTTTAGTTAACTTTTGCTTCTAATAAGTCTGTAACTGCTTAATCTTGTAAATTTTTTCATCATAATTTCCTGATCAAAAGCTTCCTCAATGAAGGCAAACAATTTGTAGTCCCACCCCTAATTAAGGAAAATGAGAAAAATGTGTAGCGTCATGAACTATAGAATAAACATAAAAACATACATCTACTCAGTCCTCAAACAAAGAGAAATAGCAAAGTAGGTATTTGGTCTTTTGTGGTTCCAAATCTCAAGCAAAAACTTCTTGTATCCGTAGGAAGAAAGTACAGCAAAATCGAACCATCATACATTCAAAGTCCAAGAAGCCACATACAATCCAAGCCAATTTACGAGGAACAAATTGCTCATAACAACACGAACTAAATTCACACATTGGAGACATATATACCTCTATCCCCCTCCTCTTAACCACGAACTAGATTTACGTGAGCAAGATTTAGAGCTTACCCAGGCTGTCGACTCATCTTGAAGCCCTCGGCGGTGAATCCAATACCAATTTGGCCCTTGGCCCCAGCGTTCTTGACGAAAACCTCGAAGTAGTAGACGAGCCTCCTAACCGGGGCGGGCTTATTGGCCTGGACCACGCCGACATCGTGGCCGTGCAGGTTCACGCTCGGGTACTGGACCGTCAACTTGTCGGGAAACACCACCGAAAACCCGCCGGAGCTGTTTATCGTGTCCAGCTCCGTCGGATTGTCCTCCATGTCTTCGTTTTCACCGTTCCTTTGCGCGTCCAACGTCATCGAGGCTCGTGAGTTCTGTCGCCAGAGCTCGAGGAAGTAGGTGTCTATTAGGAGGTCTTGTTGGTGCCGTTGCTGTTGTTGGTCGGCGTCCACCATCTTCCTAATTGGGAATCAAGCACGCATCTGAGAACCCTAGAAATGGCTAATTTATCGAAATTTGATGGGCATTTTCTGGCAATGATTAGAGCGGGATGGAAGGGTTTCACTTACTTCAAGCGGAAGGGAACTATGGAATCTTTTGAACGTTTTACCAATTTTATTCGTTTGACAAAAATTTTTTTTTGGTTTTCAGTCTTTAAATAGCAGTTTTTAAAGAGCAGCTTAATTTTTTTTTTTATAAAAACAAGTAGGTGTTTGATAACTCCTTTTAGATTTTTTTTTTGGTGTTTGGTAACCCTTTTTATTTTGACTTTTTTTTTTGTTGGTTTGCAGTGGCGGTGGTGGGGCGTAGCGGTGGACGACGGTGGTGGTGGTGGTGGCCGACGGCCGGAGGTGGCTGCCGGCAGTCACCGGCGGTGGTGGCCGGCGGCCGGAGGTGGCTGCCGGCAGTCTCCGGGGGTGGTCGCCGGCGGCCGGAGATGGCTGCCGACAATCTCCGGCGGTGGCTGCTGGCGGCCGGCAGTCTCCGGCGGTGGTCGCCTGAGGTGGCTGCCGGCGGTGGGAGGGTGGTGGTGGTGGTCGAAAAAAAAAACCAAAAGTGAAAAAAAAAAACCAGTTTTTGGAGTTTTTACTCTGCAGTTTAAAAACTGATTTTTTAAATTGAAAAAAAAATGGTTACCAAATTTTTTCAGTTTTTAAAATTGTATCAAACGGGGCCTTAGTATGTTAACGCCGTGTTTGGACGGCTCATTTTCAAGGTCCTTCGTTGGTTTGTTTGCTGCGACTATTTTCCCCTCTCTTTTCGACCATTTTTTCTTCTTAGGTTGTTTTGTGCGCCTACCTTCGTTCTCTTTTTAGTTTTATATTTTATTTTATATTATATTATATATATATATATATTCTCATCCCAAGAAAAGGCGGGGCGGTGATATTCCCACAACCTTTTAATGTGAAATGATTAAAAAAAGAGACATTTAATTGTAGCTCCCTTGATTCTCTCACCATAATCGTAACAAGCACAGTTAATGTAAATTTGTTCGTGTCTCGTCAAAATCATACACAAAAACAAGCATCAAAATACAAAAAAAGTCAAGGCGTCATTGGCGAAACTCTGGCAGTCTACAAGCAAAAGATATCTGAAATATCCACCAATTTGCAGCATCGCATTGAACAAGAACATTTTTGCTAGAATATCATTGAGTCGTACCCAAAGATCAACAATAAGAAAGGTGATGTGTGGAATAATCATATACTTTGTCCATCTCAAAAGAAGCAGTACCCTGCATGTTCAATGGTGCATCCGCAAGGAGACATTTGAGATCAACTCGATCATAGAAATGAAACGTAAAAAGGCCACCTACTTGTTCCACCTCATAGCCTCCGGCGGTGGTTGACAATCCATTGCATCACGTTGCGCAAAAATATCGCCGATCAACAAATTTTTGAATTTATGCCACTCAAGTTTTTGGTGAGAATTTTTCTATGGATCCAATACCACCAAATGCCCACTCCTGTGCAACCCCTGCATGTCCTCCAAATTGGAAGAATCTTGGACTCTTCATTCTGTAGCCACAAACCAGAAACCCAATTCAAAACCTTAAGGACCAGCTAGAAGAGGTACCAAACACACACCCCTCCGATGTATACCGGAACCAAGCCAACAAAAGCTTAGGGGAAGGAACCACACCTAGCTTCAACAACCACACTGTTAAGTCACCCTCTAAGCAAGAATATAAGAGCTCTCAAGAGGAAGAGCTTTCACTTGAGAACTAGTGCGTTGTAACTTCTTCTTAAAGTTTTCCGTCACCGAAAATTTTTTCTTAGAGACGCCATTCTCATACTGGTGCACTGTTTATTGACTTGACGACGAATTAGTTAGGACATTCTCCTTGACATGACTCATCACTATTATAGAAGTAGAATAGAGTCTGGACATTCTTTGTGAGCGTGCAGTTGGATATAAGGAAGGTAGAGATTGCCTCCTAGAGATCAACCCTGTGGATCCTAGAAAAGTTACTAAAACAACGCAAAGCCCTCTAACGCGTTGCCTTTAATCACCAAGAACTCGTGTGTAATGAGAAAGTGTTTACTAGTGTCTCACATTCAAACTTAAGGTTCAAGCCTTGGCCAACTTAAGGTATGTGTTGTGCATTTACTTACGTTGTGTTTCTTTTTTGTATTTTATGTAGCATTACTAGAAATAAGTACGGGATAAATCACTAAATATACTCAATTTATTTCTAATGATAAAGTGTCTTTATGTGATTACATACGTGGCCCTTAAGACTTAAACATAATGCATTTTTATCCCATGTGAATTTTTTTAGAGAAATGAACTACTCACTCTTGTTTTGGTGGGAGAAATGACTATCTATTAGCAAACCCTCATTGTTTTTTTGGCTCTAGTTCTTTCATTTTCTCTATAAACAAAGCCTCGTTCTCCCATTCGTTCTTCAAGTTCAGTTGGAGCTCTCCCTAGGTGAGGGCACCATGGTGGAACTTATGTTAACTTTTTCCTTTTTGGTTATTTCATCATATTTTATTTTGTACATATAAGTTATGTATTTAAAATAAAAATAGAAAGGAAAAACTAAAGAAGAAGAAAAAAAATAAAGGAAATAAAAGTTTAATATTTTGGCTAATCCAAGTCTGTACCCTAACGTATCACCCTAGAACAGTTAAGGACACAGTATTTAAATGTACCAAGTAAGTGCCTAAATTATCATTTTTGAACCCAATCAGTCTAAATTAAAGGCTGAGGGACGGTGATAGTATTTAAAAAAATCTGAAGGTATGACTGTCTTTATAAAAAAATGTCATAACACAAGTTCACATGGCCATCCTTCTCCCTCCCTTGAGTTTACGTTTCCAATACAAATTTCAAAAGCTTTGCATATTTGTAACCACCATACTCCTTAGTAATCCAAACCCAAATCTCTTGTTCAATGAAGAAGATCAAACAGTGGAAAAATACAAATATTGAAGATCGAAGATTGAATATCGAGGATGGGGTGGCAAATACGACCAGTTGAATGGGAAGATAAGGCATTATGTCGTAAGGTAAGTTGTCTGACCCACTTCAAAAATTATAGTATTTTGAATAAATAATTCTAGGTATTGATACGAAGTTTGACTAGCCCAAGAAATGCCATGTATGTTTGTTTGAAGAACATGCAGCGTGAATTTGATTGGCCCTAGATTACGTGAATTTGGCACTTTTTTGGGGTCATATGTTTGAGTAGAATATTTGTTTGGTCCACTTCTGATGTTAATTGTTACAACAAAACTAGTATTTATTTACTTTGAGAATCCACTATGGGGGCAAATTCAAAAATAATCCACATTATGTATATGAACCATGGTACCAGATATGTGGATTTTGTGGCATTGATATATATTAGTTCGAGTGAGATCAAAAAAAATTGTAAAGATTTAGGGCAACGGTTGTACATGGACATGTTCTATTTAGTCCTAAAGAAGAGATTAGGAAAAAGACTAGTTCAATTATGAGCTGACAATAGCTTTGTCAAAATGTTGGGTGATAGGACAGAAGATATGGTTTTTGACTTACATCGAGTTAGTTTAACCGTAGATGAAGTGGTTAGCGCGGGAAACGTTTGATGCTGGGTGACTTGATAATTTGCCTAAGCAGAAAAGAGGCACTGTTATTGAGTGTTCACAACTTATCCGGACCGCACCCCAGGGCCCGCTAAGGGACCCATGTTGCGTGACACATCACCCGTTTGTCAGTCAAATTGCTCAACGCTATTAGCTGGTCAAAGCACTCCGTGCCCCGAACGTTCGGACGACGATCAAACTAAAGTGCAGATCTCCACCGAGGATTCGACCACCCCCCTGAGAAGGGGATCGGCCACCCTCTTTAAAGGGGGGTCGGCCACCTTCTTTGGAAGGGGGTCGGCCACCATCTTTGCAAGGGGTTCGGCCACCCCTATCTTCGGGGGTCAGCCACCCTCTTTAGAAAGGGGTCGGTGACCCCCCTTGGAAGGGGGTCGGCCACCCCTGTCTTTGGGGGAGGGAACCTACTTACCGCTGCTAACATCTCACTCAACGCATTCTGCAATGCTCACTCACCACCATTGGTCGTACGACGCCCGATGTCGCCCACACATCCTCGTCGCAACAACTGTCGCTCACGAACGCGTATCGTCATCTAGGCATCGTTCCGCAACACTCGTCGCCACTCTCGCATGCCACTCTCATGATATGTGCCCCAGTACTAGGTATTGTCACGCGACGGTAGTCGTCGCACTCATGCACCGCAATCATGTTACGTTCCAGCGGGATAGGCTCACAACCCTAAAGCCATCGCCTGCACAATCACAGGGGGCTCCAGCCCTCGCAGCGGGATGGGCTCACAACCCTAAAGCCATTATCGGCACAGTCACCGGGAGGGCTCTGGCCCTTGCATCGGGATGGGCTCACAACCCCTAGGCCATCACCGGCACAATCACCGGGGGCCTCCGGCCCTCGCAGCGGGATGGACTCACAACCCTAAGGCCATTGCCGGCACAATCACTCAACGGGCTTCAGCCCTCGCAGCGGGATGGGCTCACAACCCTAAAGTCATCGCCAATACAACCTTAAAGCCATCAACATCACACTCATGAGGGGGCTCCCACGCGAAGACTTCCCCGCAACGGACTCTAAGCACTGAGCGGCGACCATACCCACTCATGTTACTGTTGATCGTTGACACCATCAGGGCAATGACCCCCGGGTCACTCCGGGACGGGAGCAGGTAAAACCCTCACCGCTATCAGGTTCTCTGCGCGTCTCTTGACACACCTTGTGGGATTCAGTAAGGGCTTGGACTGGTGGCTGGGGCAACGGGCTACTTTGACCATGCTACCGCGGTATGATTAGTCTCCTCAGATAGGCAAAGAGATGCTGCAAGGGCAGGGCAACACGAACTTGGGGACCGACAGTCCAACGGAGAATCTGTACTTTGGACCCATTGCTGACGTGTTGCTCCCAGGAAACAACACGTGTCAGCTGATGACACATTCACATTTTTGCCTATAAATAGTGGACTTTGGAGCTTATTCAAGGATCTTTTCTCTCATTTGGCATTTTCACTTTTTCTCTCTAAAAAGCCATTCTCTCTAGAATTCTAGTGAAAGAAACACATTTGGACTCCTGACATCGAACCCTTGACACTGCACCCTCGACTCGGACTGTCGATCGTCGTCCCTGTTCGTTGTCGCCTTGCTCTTAGCCCTTATTCCATCCTTGCTGCCTCCCACTTTACCTACCTAAAAGCTGACTCAGACTGCATCCTTTGTGCCACCTCCACGTGGCAACAAACCCCATTCATTTGGCAACATTGAGGAACTAGATGGACATGGTAATGTGGTTGAATCTGAATTTGGTCTAGAACTACTATCCACTATAACCAAAAATGTTTATCAAGAGTCAGCTAAGGATGTATTACAATTTGTGTCAACTGAAAAAGACAACGAGCATTATGTTGTCGATAATGAAACTGGTATAACTAATTTTGTCTGTCACAACTGCAACAACCAGTAATGAATTTGAGAATGAAAATGCACATGGTAGTGAAGGTGTCAGTGTAACTGAGCATGGAGATGATAGTTCTCCTATAGGTGAAACAAAAAAATGACAGTAATGGTGATAATGATGAGTCAAACCTTGATGAAAATTGTGACAGTGACTATCAGAGAAAAATAGATGAAAACTTGAGATCATGTCATGTTGAGAAGGATGTGGAAAGTGATGGGTTTGAAAAACAAAACTCTAAGGGCAAAGAAAAGAGAAGTTCTAAACAGTCTGAGGTGGATAAATCTAAGGGAAAGGAAAATAACCAATTAGTAATATAAACCCTAAAGAAATTTGTAGGTGATTTGACTCAAGACTGTTACTGAAAAACCACTAGTCTACCTTGATTTTAAAACTAGCATGGAAGAGCAACATTTGTGATATGAATGATTTTTCTCAGATAATAGGGAGTTCAAAGAAGCTGTCAAGCAAGATTCAATCAAAAAGGAAGGCCAGTTAGATTCAGAAAAGAACACGAGAACCAAAGTTAGAGTTGTTTGTATGTCAAAAGGGTGTGGTTGGTTTGTATATGCATCACCGATTGAGAATATCACCTCACTACAAGTCAACATAGTAGTTGCAAAGCATGCACATACAACGCATAAACAAGGCAGCACGTATTAGATGGATTGCAAAGAAGTATATGGATAGGACTGCTAGTTACAGAGCTAAGAAGTTAAATCAAATAATGATCACATTGACTATATTTGTGAGAACCCAATTGTAACGCCCACGAATTTATTTACGGAGTGTTAATGTCGAATACACAGAGATCAGATAAAATCCTATAATTATTATAAGAACTCCAAAATGGTAAATCAGAGCATATACTAATAATTTCCAAAATACATCAATGTCTAAAAAAAATGATCCCAAAGCTTTTTTATAAGTCATGTTCTCCGACACAGAGTTTCCAAAAATATACCCAAATAGCGTCAGAACTAATATCTGAGACAAAACAGCTAACTCTTGATCGCTCAGCAAGCCCTCCAATCCAAGGTCCCACCTAATGGTCTCCTGAAAGGAACAACAATATGGGGATGAGCAAAATGCCCAGTAAGGTCGCTCAAAGAACCAATCAAACGGAACGAAAATATCAGAGAAACAAAAATTTTGGAAGCACAAAGGGTCTCAACAGAACAGACAATCAAACCAGATTTTGAATGTCAAAACATATCTAAATAAGAAAACAGACACTAGAGAGCCATTCAGAAAGTGGTCACACACGTCATTACTGACATATGAGGCCGGTTCAGAAAGTAAGATCGCAATCTCTGGCTCAACTCCCCTGAGCTAGCCCACGTTTAATCCACGTAGGTAAGTCAGACATAAGTACATTGTGAAGTGGCTCATGGAGTTATCAAAATAAATATTTCAATTTAACAAAATCAAATGTCGGTCATGTTAAACAATATACGGAGTTTATGAAATAATGATAATCTCTAAAACGAACGATATCAACATCACAAATTCTAAGATCGAACAAATTCGACAGAAATTGAATTTCACAAGTCATAGCATTTAGAACAAGTTATTCGTAGTAAAGCTCAAAGCAAAAAGGAGAAGAAGAATCACTTAACTTAATTCAAAGAAATTCAAATTTCAAAAAGAAACTAAGGACTTACAAGAGCGATTGGTCCATCGCTGATTTGACTTTTGAAAATAACCCTTACCTTAGCCAAGCCTTTAAAGAAAGCAAATCCTTAAGCTTCACCTTAGAATTTCCAAACTTTCAAAGCCTTATCTCCCTCCCTCTCTCTCTTTCGCTCGCAAAGGAGGAAGAAATAGAGAACTCAAAAGGCCAGAGAGGAAATAAAAGGACTATTTATATGGTTCAAAAAAATTCAATTTGACAGAAAAATGAGTTTTAATTCGACTAAAAATATTTTAGTCGAATGAAAACTCATTAGAGTCGACTAAAAACATTTTGAGTCAAATTAATTTTTTTTAGTCGACTAAAAACTTTTAAATTCGACGAAAAACTTCATAAGGTAATTTTATACAATTTAAATACTTTTTAGTCGACCGAAAATACGTTTAATCGACTAAAAACTTTTGAATTCAACTAAAAACTTCAGAAGATAATTTCACACAATTTATATACTTTTCAGTCGACTGAAAACTATTTTAGTCGACTGAATCCTTCAGAAACTTCCTTATCAAAATTTTTAACACTTTCCATTCGACTGAAAACTTTTGAGTCGACTGAAAACTATTTTAGTCGACTGAATCCTTCAGAAACTTCCTTATCAAAATTTTTAACACTTTCCATTCGACTGAAAACTTTTGAGTCGACTGAAAACTATTTTCAGTCGACCGAATCCTTCAGACTCCAAAACTTTAACATCAAAAAGTTTTGAGTTGACTGAAACCACTTTCATTCGACCAAAAATTTCAGAAATGATAAAAATCATTTTCTGAATATTCTCAAAAAGACCACAAGCTTATTTACTAAAAATAAAAATTTCACACAAGGAAAAAGATAATTTTTAGGTTATTACACCAACATTTCATATGCTTTGATTACAACATATTGGAATATATGTTTAAACATTAAACATCATGAATTGAGTAATTGTCTAAGAAGGTGAACGAAGTACTAGAAACGAAAAATAGTATTTGATGTTTAAAAACTTTAAATGATCACTTAGAATGACCAAAAATATTTTTAGAAGAGTTGGAATCGAAAAATGGTGAAAACTTCAGCTGGGGATAACCAGTTGTTGACAATAATGTCCCAGAAATTTGGACCTCCGCCGCCCCGAACTCCCGGTCGTTAGCCTACCGAATCATATCAAACCTGTCAAAACTGCTCACTGACACATACTTCAAAACATTTAATCCGATCCCATCTCAAAAATCTTCAAACACAAGCTTACAAGGCTGCTCAAACTTAAACTGTTAAAACCTAAGTTATTTACAAACTCGAATCCTTATGAAATATGGTGACAGTACCGACCCACACAGGGGTCTCACTACACTGTAGTGGCGGGGTTACCGGAACCTCACACATATTCTAACCCATTCCCAAACCTGTTACAGCTTATCATCACATGCAGAAGGGAGCCAAACGAAGGATGAACTTTTGAGAGTTCAGTAAGGTCATACAAGGACTACAAAAAGATTACAATACAATTTTCGAGAATCCAAGCAACGATGATTTCCAATACACTCTGAACTATCAAAATTCAATGATTTCCAAAACGATTAAAATTCATCATAAATAAAATACCAAAATTGCCAAATACAAACACGACTGGTTCCAAAACGGTCAATAAAAGATTCTTTTCAAGGTCATAAATTCCAAGATACGATGATGGTTTTTCAAAGGATTTCACAAACGTGCACAAATCATCTGATACAGTTCTTTTCAAAACACACTAAAGATTTCTCAAAAACATTTCAACACGAGCACAAATTATTTCAGAGAATACTTTCCAGTCATTTTCATAGCAGTCACAGCAATATACAGAACAGAGAAAATAAAAAATCAACGTTGATCATATGGTGATTGCAATACCATTCCGACAAGCTAACAGAGGGTACACATGCATGATGTACCAGAGTACTAGTCCATTTAGGTACTAGCCTGCATTCCATGCATGATTCAGACCAACCTTATAACGCCCGCCTCATAACAAAATAGATTCCCAGGTCAGCACAGAAAAATTAACAATATCAATGAGCTTTAACATAAGCTCAAATCATTAGAATCAGATCGGAATTTTTATAACCATAACATACCGAATAAGTCATCATTTGAAATTTTCAAAAGAAAACCACAAATAAACAGCAAAACGATTACAAGTAGTTATCCAATTTAGGCACAACAATTCGAAAGAACGGATACAAACAATTATCAAATTTGCTCAGCATGCAATACAGGCGAGCATCACAAGATTTTTAAATAATCAATTTAGGTTCAACATTGGGATTTTTTGGGCAGTAACATATTGATATCTATACAGAATTCAGAGTTTGACATTAATCATAAATGTATTAGAGGAGTACTTATGAGTACGAGTTATCAAAACAAGGGTTCAGATGAAAGTCCTTACCCAGGGTTCAGATAGAATCCCTTACCTGGGTCCGCAACTAGCTTATCCTAACCGAAAGTCTTTAGCTTTATCCTAAACGAAATGATCAAATCATCAGAGCATAGTCTACAACATAATATTATAACTTATTACGAACTCACACATGCTTCCAAAATGAACTTCACTCACCGGGTATGTAAAATTACTAAAATGCCCTTAGGTTTAAAATTATCAAAATGCCCTTCTAGGACTTAAATCACCAAAATAGTCTTCTTGTAAGTAGAATCACTATAATAACCTTAATGTGTGCAATTTTATCTAAAAATACCTTTCTTAGGTCAAATTACCAAAATACCCTTCTGGATGACAAATTACCAAAATACCCCCAAGGTTTCCCACGCCAAACAAATTTCAAAAAATATCTTAAAATGCTATTTTAAGCATCTTGATATCATTTCTGGCCTAAAAAGTATTTTAAAGAATTTTTGGCTAAAAATTCCGAAACCAGTGTTCAGATCGAAAGCTAAAAAGTCAATTTTGCGAAAAATATCTATTGTCCTCAGAATGGCCTGAAATTTTAGAATGTGAAACATATCAGTAGAATAAGGTTTCCATAAAAATTTTAAATCAAAATAGTTTGGTTTGCTATGCTAAATAAGTCAATAATTTTAGTTAACCGACACCCTAATCTAGCGACCTTAGCGAATACCAAAAATTTTCGAAAAATTTCAGAGCGTATGTCTCGTAAGAATAACTAGGGTCACTGTGTTGGAATTTGTCCAAATCGATCTCTACTACTGTTCATCATCCCTATCCTTCGCAGCTCACTTTTCCCAGGTAATCACCCACAAACCCACTTCAGTAACACAGTTCTCCCCTTCCATTTACCCACAAATACATATACACACTTACACATACATTAATACACACACCTTAACACACATATATACACTTTCTACACAATTTGAACACACACATCCCAGCTACATCACTGTTGTTACAGCAGCAGCGACACACCTTCACAGCATGACAAAAACATAAGTTGACCCCATTACACTCTAAATTTGAATTGAAAAAGAACTTACCTTTTAGGGTTTGATTGTTTTCCTTTGTTCTCCTCTTTTTTTCTTTTTATCCTCTTTCTCCTCTTCTCTTTCCCTCTTTCTCCCCTTGTTTTCCTCTTTCCTAACCGTGCTCTGTTTCCCTTTTCTTTCCATTTGATTTTGCTTCTCCTTCTTATCTCATTTCCCTTTTTCCCGAATTCTCTCTTTTCTTTTGTTTTATATTCTTTCCATTTAATTCCCTACACATTTAAATCATTCACTAGTTTATAATTTAAGTTGTTTATCATCAAATAAACAAGAAGGATGTGGCAACCTCCTAACACATCTTCCACAACAATTTGACACATAACATGCCATTTTTCAAATTTTGCAAGATAGCCCCCCAAACCTTATGTATTTACAATTAGGCCCCAAATTTATTTTGATCTTTATTACTTTAATTAGATGTCACTAGGACTTATGCTATCACTCATTTTTATTATTTTTGTCACTAAAAATATTAATTTACAATTATGCCCCCAAAGTTTTTTTCAAAATTACGAAATGACCCCAAAAGTTTTTAAAATTACATTCTTATCCCGAAATCATTTTAAGCATCAATACGCTACTACTACCCGAGCATTATTCAGAATTAACTCCCGTCTATTTTTTGGAACCCAAATGGTTATTTTAACTTGCTCCCAAAGATCAGGATATTACATTGACCGAACTGCCTGTGAATTGTTTTTACTTTTTGTAAAGAATTGTGCCACTTCGTGGTTGTGACGTGTCAACATATTATCGCTACACATCGTGGTTTGAATCTCATCGTGCTTTGAACCTTGTCGTGCTTGATAGGTGGCACAATCGTGTCATGCCTGATTTTTTCACCTCTTCGCCTCTTCGCCTCTTCACTTGCACTTAACACCTCCTACTTACTTTTGATTTGATTTAAAAAACCTAATTGACATGCTTGAATCTTCTTACCTCATTTTTTTAGATAAAATTGAATGAAAATCAACCAAAAACCTTACAAAATCTAGAATTAAGGCTTGTTTTTTAAAGTGAACATTAAGCAGTTGATTTGAAAAGTTTCTGTGAGCTTCAAACAGTGATTTGAACGTGTTTGGAGGAGTATTTGGAGGTGTTTCAAATTTGAAATTTTGGTTCTTTCATATTTTCTTTAAGATAAGATAGTTAAAGCTTGTTAATGGGCTTTTAAGACATGAATATGCATGTATACTATGTTAGTGTAATTCTCTTAGTATGAATTATTTCTCAAAGTTTTGAATACTTGTTAGAGACTTGTTAATAAGTGAATATATTCATGTTTAACATATTGGAAACTATGGAAGACGTGAAATAGGTTATGGTACGTGTAAATTATAGAATTATGTCAAACTAGACATGATTAGAATATGATTTTGGACATGTTTGTTATGTTCTATAATTAAAGATAAGTTGCTGAATATAAATGATCATATTTCACGTGCAAAATGTTATGAAGATGATGTTATATGATGAAAGTGACTAAATATTTGATAGCTAAGTTTCATGGTGCAAGTAAACGAAGATTAGAACAACTATATGTATGAAATGATCTGTTTTCTTACACATGAGCATGTTACATCCTTTCATTATAAGGGATGTTTGATATATTGCTGATAATTATTATGTTATCTCATTCAAATGATTGGGGGTTGATTTGATTGTGTTTGAGTAACGGTGCACTGTATGAGTCGAACGTTTATATCTCCACTGCTACCCGAGATAATATCAGTTCATTTATTTTCGGTTACTTTGCCTTTGATCGAGGCAAATGTTGTGAACTTATAGCTTGGATGGTGACATAAGGGCGGTCTATTGATAGAACTGAATTTGGGAATGGTAAACTCTTGAAATGCTCAACTAAGTGCGAACATTTGATATGTGTGATGTGCACATGTAGAACTGTTTAATCTGATTGAATTGCAATAGCATGCATTATCAATATTCTTGAGTTGAATGTTACATTAAATGTCTTTGATTATCTTATTGAGCCAGTAGGCTGACAAGTTTTTACCCGTAATAATATTTTAGATCAAGGAGCTAGTCCCTCGAAAGGTAAGAAGAAGGTGTGAAGCATGGTGAGAAGACGAGCAAGGGATCGCTTGTACATTTGTGATGTAAGTTGTACTTGAATAGAATAGTATGCCAACTTTGAGATCTAGCAGAGAGCTTAGTAGGTGTGTTTTGTAAAAGTAAGACTCTTTATGTATGTATGGTTTAATTACCAAGTGGTTTTAGAATGAGTTATATTTATCAATATCTTGTGATTAGTTGTTGTGTCGTAATGCTCTAGCCGGGTTGAGATAACCCTAAGTTGCGGCATTATAGTAATGGTATCAGAGCGGTGTTAAAGGCTGGGATAAGATCCTAAGGCCTTGGGTGGTTAGTGATTATTGAATATTGCATATTACGTGGGGGTTCTTATGCAGAGTTTGTGTGTAGGCCTACAAAGGAGCGAGAGCGCGAAGCGCGAAATTAAGAAAACAATAGACAAATGGCTGATGAAGGAACTCAAAGAAGGAATAATCTCGAGTTTAATGTTGAAGGTCGGGATGTGCATAACCCACATGTAAATGTAGAAGAGCACTCTACTGAAACTAATAATGTAATAACTAATAATGGATTACTGGAGGTTTGTCAGATACTCCAGCAAGTTATAGATGAAATGAGATAAATAGGTGAAAATTCCCCGGTAAATACAAATATGCAAGAAGTAGTGAATAAAGGTAATGTTAGAGGTGCTCACCAAGTCGAGCAACCCCAAAAGATGTAGAATATTGCTCAGGTCTTGAGTGAAAGTGGTCTTACCCTTGATAAGTTTGTTAAACTGATAAAAAACTCATATTTTGGAAAGCTTGATCCAACGATAATGGAGGAATGGTTGGCTAGAGAGAAGAAAATTCTTGATACTGCTAGGATTCCGAATTCTCAGAGATTGGTGTATACCGGCTTTATGTTAGAGGCTAGTGCAGAAAGATGGTGGAAATTATTATCCATGAAGTGGAAGCGGGAAGGAGTCTCATTGACTTGAGAAACATTAAAAGGGAGTTCACTAATAAATATGTTCTAGCGGTGACCCAAGAGGAGAGAGAAGTAAATTTTATAAAGTTTGAACATCGAAATATGTCGGAATCAGTTTATGAATCACAGTTTACTGATTTAGCTAGATTTTGTCCGCATCCGGTGGATACAGAGGAAAGAAAAGTAAGAAAGTTTGTTAAAGGTTTGAATAAGGATTTTCGGGATAAGTTGATCCCTTTGTAGTTACAAACTTATATAGCAGTTGTCGATAGAGCATTGGCTATTGAGAATGATTTGGAAGAGCAAAAGAATGTTTATACAGAACTATTTAGAGCACCATCATACGGTGGACTAGGAAAACGTAACAGTGGGAATGTGAATCGTGGTGGAAGGGGTCAAGGGAATACTTGGCAAGGAAATTTTCAAAGGGCTTTGCAAGGAAGAAATCATAATTTCTATAGAAACGATCAGGGAAGAAGTCGAGGTGAGTGGTTATACTGGTAGTCAAGCTAGCTTTGCAACATCATTCTTAGGTGACAATAATGAAAGGAGAAATCAGACTGAGATATCAAGAACGCAACCATCAAAGAAGGCAAGAATTGGAGAGCGATGTACATATTGTAATTGGACTGGACATACAGAGAATGAATGTCGTGGAAAGATGGGTTTGTGTATTAGGTGTGCTCAGCCTGGACATATTAGGAGAAATTGCGCTTATTTTGGAAATCAAATTGTGCCTTGAGATAACCGGGGTAAAGGGAATTTGCAAGGAAATGTTGAGAAACTAAGCAAATTGTGCCTTGAGATAACCGGGGTAAAGGTAATTTGCAAGGAAATGCTGAGAAACTAAGAGTGCAAGGACGAGCATACGCATTGGAATCTCAAGAGGTTCAAGATACTATCAAAGTTATTGAAGGTACACTCACTATTTTCCAATGTGTTGCTAGAGTACTATTTGATCCGGGTTCTATCCATTCGTTCATTTCATCATATATGGTGCCCATGTTACCCCAAGAACCTGAGTTGCTACCATATGAGTTGGAAGTTAGTACTCCTCTAGGAGAAAGTACTCTAGTTAGTCTGATATATAAATCTTGTGCAATGATTGTGGGGGGAGCGTAGATTATATGCTGACTTGATTGTTTTGCCTATGGGAGGATTTGATATATTTTTGGGAATGAATTAGTTGTCATCTAATTCACTAGATTATTTTCATAAGGTTGTGACATTTACTACATTTGATGGAGAATTATGTAAGTTCTAAGGTAGAAAGGACGGGGATATGAATATTATTTCAGCTATTGGAGCAAAGAAGTTACTCTGTAGAGATTGTATGGGATATTTAGCTTATATGATGGATAACAAAAAGAAAAGATTAAAATAAAAGATGTATCTGTAGTAAATGAATTTGTGGATGTATTCCCTGAAGATGTAACAACATTACCGGTTGAGCGGAAAATGAAATTTGTGATAGAATTGTTGCCGGGAATAATCCCAATTTCAAAAGCGCCATATAGGATGGCTCCGGCTGAATTGAAAGAGTTGAAGTCACAATTACAAGAATTACTCGATAAAGGGGTTTATTCGACCTAGTGTATCACCATGGGGAGCCCAGTTTTATTTGTTAAAAAGAAAGACGGTACAATGAGGTTATGCATGGATTATTGGCAGTTGAATAGAGTGACAATAAAAAATAAGTATCTACTACCACATATAGATGATTTGTTGATCAGTTGCAATAGGCAGTGGTATTTTCTAAGTTGGACTTGAGATCTGGATACCATCAATTGAGGATAAGAGAGGAAGATATTCCAAAGACAGCTTTCTGTACTAGGTATGGACATTATGAATTTGTTGTCATGCCGTTTGGATTGATGAATGCTCCTGCAGCCTTTATGGAATTAAAGCATAAAATTTTTAATGAGTTTTTAGTAGTTTTTATTGATGATATTTTGGTCTATTCAAAAAGTATAGAAGAGCATGAGCGTCATTTGAAGATTGTACTGCAAGTAGTACGGGATAAGAAATTATATGCTAAGTTCAGTAAATGTGAATTTTGGTTAAAGCAAGTGGCCTTCTTAGGTCATCTAGTATCTGAAGAGGGGGTAACAATTGACCCGTTTAAAGTAGAAGCTGTTTTGAATTGGCAAGTGCCGAAGAATGTAGTAGAGTTTAGAAGTTTCTTGAGATTAGCGGATTATTATCGTCGATTTGTACAAGATTTTTCAAGAATAACTGCACCATTGTCTATATTGACTCGGAAGGAACTGGCATATCAGTGGACAATAAGTATGAGGCGAGTTTTTGGGAGTTAAAAATGATGTTAACAACAGCTCCAATTTTGACTTTGCTTAGTGGAACTAAGAATTTGATGGTGTACAACGTTGCTTCAAAGGAAGGATTAGGCTATCTTTTGATGCAAGATGGAAAAGTAGTGGCTTATGCTTCAAGAAAGTTGAAACCTTATGAACAGAATTATCCAACACATAATCTTGAGTTAGTAGCAATTATGTTCGCATTGCATAAGTGGAGGCATTATCTGTATGGTGCTGAGTTTGAGATTTTTTACTAATCATAAGAGTTTGAAACACCTATTTTCTCAGCAAGATTTGAATATGAGACAGAGAAGGTGAATGAAAGTACTCAATGATTATCATTATATGATTAGTATCACCCAGGTAAAGCCAATATTATTGCAGATGCACTAAGTAGGAAAGTACAAGTTGCTAGCTTAATGGTGAAAGAGTGAAAGTTGGTTGAGCAAGCTTGTTCATGAAAGTTATCTGTTATTGGGTTAAGAATTATTCTTATAACTTTACAAGTGAAACTAGTGTTATTACAGAGAATCTAGGAGGAACAAGAAAGAGATTTGGAGTTGCAGGGAGAAGAGAAGGATAAAGATGAAACCTTTAAACCTAAGTTTTCTATGGATATTAATGGTGTTTAATGGTATAAATGTAACATCCCGAAATTTTTCAGAATGTTAGGCACTCGCTCGATCAGATACACTAAGAGAATAATGTCCTAATAACCCAAAATGAACAACCATCGTAGAGCAACTAACCTTCAATGAAATCATAATGTTAATTGATTTCACAAATAAAATACCAAATTGATATCTTACAAAATTTAAACAATATTCTTTACTCACGCAGGAGTTCTAATAGAAAAATACGGTAACTTAAATTCACTAACTCGCCTGCCTCTAGTCCAATTTCAAGAAATCTACCACTCGTTACTACCTGCAGAAAGGAAGTCAAAAGGGAGTGAGCTTTTGAGAGCACAATAAGGTCTATCAAAGATTAAAACAACAAAATAATTCGGACGAATTTTTCATATAGAGTCAAACGAAACTTTTTAAGAGTATTTCAATAAAACACAACATTTCAATAGAGACGAACAATATGAACAGTTTTACATTCAAGTCCAATAGCATCTTTTCAAAAGATTTTGTTTTTTATGAAATCACTGCAATTCGATATAAACATAGGGACGAGTTTCATCTCAATCTCTTAAATCAGTAGTTATTCAAAATAGTTCAGATATAATCAGTTCAAAACACTCTAGGTACAATAAAACACAAAAACAAGAAACATTGAACATGAGTAGTACAATATAACAAAGCCACCCCGGCAGTACTCGATACGATTTACATATGTATATGTACACTGACTAGTCCATCTAGGTACTAGTTTAATCCAACCAACATATCATCCTTATAACTCCAACAATAAAGACTATCCTTATAACTCCCAGGTTTATTAACTCATGTGTCAATATTCAAGAAATTTAAGAACAATTCAAATATTTTTACAATGATTGAAATAAATAAAACAAGACGAGAATAAAGAGTTTCAAACGATCTCTATAAGGCTCAAATTAGGGTTACACGGGCAATTGAAAACATTTTCTTGAAAAATAAAATATCAGAGTTCATTAAAAATTTGATAACAACTCAGAAAATTATAGTTGATATCAATGATGAAATGGGGTTCGGAGGATAAACAGGATGCTATGATTCATCTGGTTAAAGAAAACTTACGAGCAAGAAAAGGAAATTTGAGTTGAATTCACATCAAAATTGACATTAAGTTGGAGTCTCAAGTATCTAGTTGAGGATCATAATATAAGAAACCCAGTAATGCACCCAACTATACACACGCACACCCAGAGATAAGAAAGAGGAATATACCGGCAAGAGAAATTGGTGTTGACGCCAATGTAGGTTTTGATGGGGGTGTTGGTGGAGAGAATGACATATAAGGACCACAATGATGGCGGAATTGGCTACACCAATTTGGGGGCATTGGCTACGGTCTGCCGACTGTCGGGGAAGGAGAGAATGAGAGATCTTCAAACTTCGGTTTTTTCTTTTGGGTTAGGATGAGTTAGTTTGGTTTTAATGGGCTTGATCCAAATTAGTTCATTAAAATGTTGACCCAACTCAGACCAACCCAAACTTAAATTCATTGGTTTAGGTGGGTTAAAATTTATCCAAATCTGGGCTGAGTTGGTTAAAGCCCATTTTAAACCGGCCCATATTGCAGCCCTAGGACAATATGTTGCGAAACTTATAATTAGAAAGTAGTTTGACTACTCATGAAATCAACTCTTATATATATATATATATATATATATATATATATATATATATATATATATATATATATATATTAATTTTTTATTGTTTAAACTTAAAAAAACATAAGGATATATAGTTGTTATCAATCTTTTGAATCTCAAAAGTCAAAGGAGTTAGACCGAAGCTAATCCCAACGGTTTAGATTCATCATCATCTTTTGATGACGGGCTTAAGAGCGAAGCCTATATATATACGTATAAGCCCTAACAATTCCCCATTTCCCATTCCGATAGAGCATTGGTGAGATGTCCATGGCGAAGTCCGATAATCCGAAGTCTAACTCCTCAAATCTGCCGCATTTAGTGCCCCCAGCAGTCGCCAAAATCGACCAAACCAATGACCCCGAAACCGACTACTCCCTTGAGAAATTCAAACTCTACGAAACCAGAGCGGTACGAGCGTAAACATTTCCTTTTTTGTGACCCAACAAATCATTTCCCAATTGAACTCACCTGTGCTTTTGTGTTTTTGTGTTAGTAGAGGTTTTACTTGATTGGAAGTGACCGGAACAAGAGATTCTTTCGACTCCTGAAAATTGACCGAATGGAGCCGTCGGATCTCAACATCAGCGAGGATCCTGTGGTTTACTCGCCCCAGGAGGTCAAAAGCTTGCTCCAGCGGATCGCTGAGGGCAATCGAGCCACTGGAGGATTAACCTTCGTTGCCAAGGTTTACGGCATCGCGGGTCAGTTTTTGACCACTACATTTCCACGTCATCGGTTTCATAATTTTTGTCCCATTTGACTCTTTGCTGATTTCCAGAATAGAGTTTGTATTTGACTTTTCAAGCATTTCTCAGTTGACCTTTAATCACTATTTTGGATATCCTAGAAATTTGCAACTGTCAAAGGTGACAAAGACTCTCTATTAGTTTGGCTTACGGAGTTTTGTTTTTTTATCTTCTAAATATCCAGGGTGCATTAAGTTTTTGGAGTCGTTTTACTTGATAGTAGTAACAAAGCGTCGGCAAATTGGATGTATTTGTGGTCATGCAATATACAGTATAGCCGAGAGCCAAATAATTTCGATTCCTCATGTCTCGGTTCAAACTGATGTTGCTCATTCAAAAACTGAGCAGAGGTAATTTCCTTACCAATGAAATGCTATAAATTTTCTTATTTTGTTTTGCTGCGATAAGTATTTACAGGGGAAATTCTGCAGTATGAATTTTCACGTGACAATCGAAATATAAATGTACACACTGTCAAGCAATATGAAATTTATAATCATACCATCACTTTTCTTTCAGATTTTTTTTCCTTTTAATATCGATGCATTAAGATAAAATATGTTATTGTCACCCTTGCAATGTATCTCATTGTGCTGTTCCATGGTCTTGGTTTGAAAGTCTACCTTGCATTTGATCCCCTTCGATCTCATCCTCATTGAAAACTGTAAAGCCAGCAAGCCACTCTTGTGTTTGTGCATCTGATGGTAGTACGCCTTGAGTTTCCCCTTGTTATTAGTCTCTCCAGTTGTCATTGTTTTCGTTTGGTGGCTATCATAATTATAGCGTATTTAAGGGATGATAAAAATTCACAACCACAAAACTGACCAAGAAAACAACGAAAGTACAAAAAAAAAAAAAGAACAGGTTTTATGGCCTCACACCAACAAATAGAGCAACAGGCTTGAATGGAACATAATCATCTAGGTCTCAAACTATTGAATATCAGATAATGTGCAAAAACTACTAGTGTTATTAACAGAGTGCTAAAGTCATAGAGATATATTAGATAAAATGAGAACCCATAAAGCAACAAGTCAATGGTATTAACATATGGATGTCTTCCACGGCTCAGCATTTTTCGAACCTCCGGACTCGGAAACCTATCAGTTGCTAGATTATTTAGCAGTTGTGGCTCCTCTTGTTTTGTTGTTTGTAATTCATATATATGTTTGGCTAGTGGTCATGGGTTCTTCCTGGAGGAAAGTCAAATAGGTCACTGAGTGTCGACCGCATTTGTGGACTGTAGATGATTGATTTAGTAGGATGACGCGGACTCATCTTTCCTTATCACGTGTTACCTATAAATGGCTAAAAAGAGGGGATTTAAGACAGTTGCCTAAGGGACTAGTGGCCCGCCCTCTTTACAGGGAGCATCTCAGGAGAGGAGACATCCTGTGGGTGGGACGTTATGATTGTGATATGTACTGGGGTTGCACTAATGTCGTAGGAGGGATCAGACGCTTTTGCTGCTCCATCTCCTGAAGGGGATATAGACCTCTGGCTAGCCTCAAGCTAGAAGTAGAGCTCCGGGGGCTTTGGCCTAATAAATAGACGAGGACAGGAAATGCCTTAGTGCTGGTTGTAACTCTGCTGAACTCCGCCCTCTGGCATGCCTTTTGGTTAAACCAAATGTTCCAGAAATGGCAGCGAGACAGGGGCCCTCCAGAGTGGGTGTTCCCCATAAGAACCCATCCTTTGGTTGATCTTGTGAATGGTCCAGAGCATGTGAGAGTGGTTGAGAAGATGTAGCTTGCGTAGGCAGTCCCCCAGCAAAAGAGAGAGAAGGGGCACCAAACAACTTCGGAAGCCGGGTCACACGCTTATTCAGCTTTAAGCTAAAGGCGTATTATCTCATTTAATGCAGATTGCATCTGATGCACGTTAGACCACAACTGGCGGACTAAGGAGCATTTAACGGAATTTAGAATAAGGTGGCTGTTGGACATTACCCACCTTTGCATGCATGGTCTACATGCCGAATGTAGCCCTATTAGATGTGATGGCTTAATCAAATCAACTACATATCTCAAGGTGTTCAAACTCCACTATTAATAGGGCTAGGAGCTCCACATTGAAGAGTTATGACCATTAAAACTAGCTCTCTCTCTCCCTCCCCTTCCTTTCTGGAAAGCACTCCTTCAAAGCCTATGTTACACAGACTTTTTACTTTGGGGTGAAGGGGCGGTGCTGACGCGACCCTACGTGACATCGATACATGATCTATGTCAGAGTTGTCGTGTGCCAAATGGACATGCTGTGTTGACAATTCCGTTTGAAAGAAGACGATGGAAGAAGAAGATTGAAGAAGGAAAGGCTGCAAATCTGTCTGAGAGAGGAGGAGGAGGAGGAGGGAGGGAGGGGGGCGGGGGGGGGGGGGGGAGAGGGGTGGGGTGTGGACCTTTAATTGTGTGGGAGGCCGACCACTTGTTTCTGTTAATGAGCTGTCCACTTGTTCTTTTTCTCTTTCTTCCATATGGGTAAGTATCCCAAGTTTCATGATATATCAATTGTAACCGAAATTAAGTACAAATGTTCAGTGTAACTCCATAACATTAAACGTACACCCTTAATATTCACACACATACCTCTTAGTTCAGACGTGTCCCCATGCTGGTGTCCTAACCTGGGTCCTTGTCCCCGTATATCTAATTTCTGAAATTGGCGAGTCCGACACTTAGACACATATCCGATCTGGACACTGACACTGAGTCCATGTAACATAGTCCACAACACAGCTCACTCTTCGACTTTGCCACTGCTCTTTACACCGGTGCAAGGCTGCCCTGTCTCGTGCTCTTTGTCAACTTAATGTTTATCTCATGAAATGAAGCCTCTTTCTCTCTCTAAGCTGTTGTTTTCTGTTCTCTCTCTTGCCCTCATCTCGTTACCTTCTTCTTCTTCTTCTTCTTCTTCTTCTCTGAATTTCCCCAATTTCGCAATTACAGTCGAACACCATAGCTGAGACCTGCAAAACACCATGGCCAGTAACGTCTTGAGATTGATACGTTACACTTTATAGCAAAACTGTGTTCTCTATATTGTGCAGACAGATGAAGCTGTTTGATTTGATTGAATTGCAGGTACAAGAAGCTCTTATCCAGTGCAGACTTGACAAAAGATTTTTTCTATAGTTACACATATCCTATAATGCAAAGTCTGCAGAAAAATGTTTTGTCAATGGGCGAGGAAGGTATGCCATACGAGAACATATTTGTGTGGAATGCTTTTCTAACACAGGAAATTCGATCAAGATGCAAGAACACTATCTGGACAATTGCTTTGGTTCATGGAAATTTTAAGCAGGTATTCGACTTTTCCTCTGGGTTATAGCTTGTCTATTTTGCTTAGTTATGTATCTATCACTATAACTATCTAATTGCTATAACTGCTTGTCAAAGTACTCAAAAATCTTCTACAATGCTTTTCTATTTTGTTGTATGGGAGCTTTATGGAAGATTGTCATGTACATGCTTTAGCAATTTCTCTTTCCACTACATACATAGAGCATTAGTTTGCTATGAATGCAAGATTTATATATTTACAACGTGGTTTTTTGCACGGTTGGTTGATACGTTTTCTAGAAAAACATAAAAGTTCTTTTCTACCATTGCTTCAGTGGTTATTCTTACATGTCAAAATACAACGGAATTTGCTTCGGTGCTTATTCATGTTGACATATGAGGGTTTGATGGAAGATCGTCATGCATTTTGTTTTGCAATTTCTCTTTTCCGTACATACATGGGTGGTTGATACATTACAGTTAAATCCCCTTATGGGTTGATCAAAGATCAGCGCTATCGATGGCTTCTTTTTATGATAAGTTATTTGGTAGGGGAGTGATAAAAGTTGTTTTTCTTCAAAATTTTATGGCTTTAATTATAGCATTTAGGTTATTATCTTCCTTTTAACTGGTGCTACTGGTTCTCATGAGGTTACATGCAATTCTTGTTCCAAATTATTGCTCGCCCATTTGGATTGTGCATACGTGGCCGTGCTTGGTGCCACTTTTAGCAATGAGTCACTCAATTCATAGGTCAAAGTATCAACAAACTTAGAATGGGAACATGCCATTTGCCATGCGTACAAAGGCCAAAAAAGCATAAACGGCCGAGGCGCGAAACATATGAAAGCTGCGACCTTGGCCAGGCCGCCCTGGGGCAGTGCCATGGCCATGGCCTTTGTTGACGCCATGGCCTTCTACACTTGTGTGTTTTCAGTCTTTACGAGTTTCTATGTACGGATTCTCCTTGTATGCAAAGGCATGTTATCTGTCTATGTTATCAATGCTAGTTTTCGTTTTGTGACATACACGTCTCTTAAGTTACAATTTTCTTCATAGTGCAATACATCCATAAGGCTATCCACTTTCTTACTTTAAATGTTTTACAATCGCAAATGCAACTCATTATATGAAAATTTTAAAAAAAGATGCATCTTGATCTTAGCCACTAAGATTGGAGTGGACTCTAGTGCCTGGTGGACTCGTGGCAGCCTGGTCTTGCAAGTCTAGTGTCCTGTTCCTCACTCTTGGTCCAGCGCCCTCTACCTTCTCCTTGACTTTGCCTTCGTTGCGGCTAAAGCTGCGTCCGTCGGATGCCCGTGCCTATTGTTTGCCCTCTTAACGTTATGCACTCTTCTAGCCATCTAACCTTGAACTTGCTCCACCGGCAAGACATCAACCCATATAATGGCACAAGTTTACTCACATCAACCCCGATTGCTCCACTCTAACACATGTCACTCCACCAGCAGCTTAGGGAGGAGAATAAAACACTCAAGCAGCCTGCTCTGCAACTGAATCCATAAGACGCATCGCCATGCTCATTATCGGCCTCCTCACTCGGTCTCCTCCCTCATACGTGCCATAAGGCCCTTTGCCTACACCTCATCTCCGAACCTGACCCTACCCTGGGCTGCATCTGACATAGTCTTCTATGCGGCCATAGACCTGGTCTTTGTTGCGCTCCGTCCTCATCCAGTGCTACCTCAGCATGGCCATTCGCGGGATGATCCTCATAAACAGTCTTTGGCCTCATTATCCGCCTCATCCTCGGCCTCACGAGTAGCAATGGCACTTTTTCGGATGTTTGCTGCTTCTTCCTTCGTTGCCCCAGGCTCCCGTGCCTGGGGCATCTTAGCATATGCACCCTCGCCATTGTGTGTTTCTAATATTTTCTTCTCTTAGTCATCCGCACCTCTGTTGCTCAGTTGGAGCTTTGGCACGAATACGCAGGGCTCGGAGCCTGTCTCATCCCCGGCTCAAGCGCGCCTTTATGCTTTGCCCAAGTCCTCATCAGGATATTTTACCATTACATCGAGGCTTTTGCTTTCTTCGAGTAGGCAAGGGCCTTCCCACTCTACTTATTACCTTAAGAAGGCATGACCACGCGTATGTGCCATCAACCTCTGTGCGAGCGATCTACTCACGAGGAGTTACAACAACTTGGTCGGTGCGAGGGTTGGCTCGAGCCACTCTGTTAAGTCTTTAGTTTGCTCGGCATATCCTCTCGTCGCCTAAAAAAAATGAGATAGTCAAGCCGCTTGCAATCCTCGGCGGCACGCCCTCCTTAGTGCTTCACGTCCTATGCTCATTGCAAGTCCCAACACATATTCGAGTCTTCTGTCGACTTTGTGAGGTATTTTCACTAATGCGTCAACTTAACAAAAAGCAACTTTCTTTTCCGCCAGCAGTTTCGCTGCCGGGGCCAGCCATCTAGGCTATCCACCCAGGCCACTTTGGCTTTGTCCCAAGCTGCCTGAGATATTTGTACCTGGTATATGGTTCAAGAACCGCAAAAAAGAAGAGGAATTGACCCACGCCGTGCTGCCTAAGACAAAGAAATAAGAGAAGGAGAAAGGGGTAGGGACATACTTGGTGTACAACAAAAAAGGTAGAAAAGAGAGGGGGGATGGAGTGATGGTTGGGCTGGCAATGTACGACACAGGATAGAGAGAAAAGCGGAAAAGGGGATAGACACTTTGAAGTCTTAAAAACGCGGCCACTTTATCGGTCCATCTCTCTTCTTCTTTCCCTAAATTTTTCCTAGGCACGAGATGCCACTTCTTTCCAAAACCTTGGAGCCTTCTCCTCTTTTATGACTTCTAGACCATTTTTCTGCAGCAAGCAACTTCAACTTCCCCCAACCCCCCCCCCCCCCCCCCCCCCCAAAAAAAAAAAGAAAAAGAAAAAAAGATATGACTGTGATTATGTTCAAGACAAAGACTTGTGCGCTTCATCTCCTTCAGCGCACCTCTTCCCTTTTTTATCTAAGGCATTTTTTGCAGGAGGCAACCTTACCTCTTACCTGCTCACCCCACTCACTGCCATGCCTATGACACCACCATTCCACACCTGGAATTATTTCCACAACACTTACTACTAATAAAAGGATCACACACACTCACTCTCTCGTACACTACCCCATTTCTAATGCATACAAGTCTTGACCACATGAAGGAAAATGCCAAGGCACATGCTACGCTTACCTCTTACCATCTTTACCTTTCCTTAGCTATCTTGCATTGTTTACTATAATACACATCCTGCCCACATACAAAGGGACAAGTTTACCAACTTAAGGCGTCTCACCACCTCAAATGTGTTTCTATAAATTGGTCTTCACGCCCCTCATCATCAACACCGAAACGGCTCAAGTCCATGACCATTTCAACTTTTCTCATCATATTGGTACCTCCATCGCCACTACTGCCTAAACTTGCAAGTTTGCCACTTTCCTTAGGGTAGTTTCTTGGCAGTTTTGTACCTTTGTGCATTTATTCTATGCGATGGGTTTAATGTGCGTCATCTCATTATTTCAAGAACTCCATGGAAACAGGTTTGCACTCATTTTAGCAAGTGTTTGTCCTGGTGACCACCCTCAATTTGGTATCTCATGCATTGCCATGACTCCACATCTACCAAAATATTCCAACTCTTTGGGGACATACTTATTTGAGGTGTCAATCAACAGCACGGCGAAGCCAACAACAGACTTCAAGCATCTCCAGAACACTTTGGTTAAACGTGTCGTTCCAAGTTATCTCTACCAACAAAATGCACTGCTAGTTGTGTGCTAATATGCATGCGCTCCGCGCGTTCGGGTCGCTTCTCTGCTAGCGGGGCATGCAGGGGACTTATGTTTCTAGACGATTTTAGCTACGCACAAGTGGCCGTGCTCAGTACCACTTTTTGTGACACGACCATAAGTTCAAAGTTCGAAGTGTCAACGTAGTTAATCTGGTTAAATTGGAATGAGTCATCTGCCGCTCATGCAAAGGCTAAAAATTGCAAAAACAGCGAAGACACGAAACCAACAAATGCTATAGCCGCAAATAGGCTCTCTTTGGGACTGCCATGGATACGGCCGTTGTCCATACTATGGCCTTGCCATCTTTCCTTGCCTCCTTCCGTGTGTTGCTTCCCATGCACCCGTCGTTGCTACCCTTTCACCGACCAGGGTCCAAGCCACTTTGGTTCCAGGACGCTTCTTGATTTATTATATGCATCTCGCACCCATACATAGCTGCGTCCTTGTGCCTTGCCCACATCACTGCATCCTTGCAAGATGATGCACCCAAGTCCTTTGGCCGCTACCTTGTAACGCTTCACGAATGTATGTGCTTCCCTGTTCTTACTACACCGTGTGCATTCTCTGTTAGTTATTTGAGATGCTTAACACCGTGAGGAGGTCTGCTTGCAGTGCTTCGGCACGAGGACTTCCCTTATGGTCGGAGCATTGTTACAGGATTCGGATGTTTAGCATTGGCAGTACATCGTAACACAACAAGGAGCTTCAAATGTCCCGGTTGGAGGACTCTTGTTTTGCTAAGTGGAGCATTGAAGTTGAGCACCAATCCCAAATACTTCGTATGGGGCACCACTTTGTTATAGTCGGTTTGGGGCACAACTTTAAAACACCGGTGTGGGGCACGAATTCAGGACACTAAGGATGATGACCTTCCCTCACTTAGAGAGAGGAACGGGTTTTCGTAGGGAATTGTGCCTAGTCCGCCTTGCATGTCGGTTGTAGGCTTCCCATTACTGCCAGGTTCTCTTGCGGCTTTTAAAGCCTTTGGGGGATTCAGAGAGGGTATTGGATATATAGCCAGGTTGAGGGCTTACTCCACTAAATTGGCATTGTGTGAGTTGGACTTCTTGGGCAGATAGAGAGAAGCTGTGAGGGAAACGACAAGCGAGTGAGTGCGGTGTGCATTGGCATGTGGCATGCCCTTGGCGAGGTGGCATTCCCAGGGAGCACGATATGTCCCAAGAACTCTAGCTATCCTTAGCTACCTATAAATAGACGACTTGGGAACTCATTTGCACAACTGTTTCTTGTCAATTCATGGCTCTAAAACCTTAGAGCTTAGAACATTTTCGAGCGAGAAAGCTGTTTCGCTGAAGAACGTGGCATTGGAGGTTAACATTGGAGTTGGACCTCCAACCGTCATCTCTGTACTCACTCCATCCCTTCGCTGCAATGCCAGTACGCAGGCTTCGCACAGGTTGCATTGGTTCCTTCCTTTGCGTCCCGCCCTTGTTCAGTCTCACGCTATCTTCTCTGGTGTTTAACTTGAACTCTACTTCTTTGTGGCACCTCCCCATCTGCACAAACCCCTCGCCTAGGCAACACAGACTACCTGATAGTTAAAAGTCCTTGCTTGTGTGTTTTCATAAAGGCAGACAGCACTATTGTGCTGTACCATCAACAAGACATGATCTTGACCTAAGTGGTTGCATATGTAGAATGTATGTGTTAGTGTTTCTTTATCTTTATAAGGAAAATTGGGCACCAGAGATTTGCTTAGTTTAGAGATACCAAGGGAGCTATAAGTATAAAACATCACGTGTTCATGGCATTGTTTCACCGAATTCAATCTACATCTTTACTGAACTCTAACCGTCCATTGTCTCATATGACAGTCATGGATGAGCTAAAGAAAGCTGTGGTTCGACATTATGATAGCTAACGGTACCTTTACGGACAAAAGGATTTTCTTCTTGATGTTAGTGGCGGTAGGCTTTTTGAGAATAAAAAGAATGAGCTTAGTTGAAGAACCATACCGAGTTGGGGCTCATAGCAGTGAAGTTAAAGCTCTTGTGGTTGAAAATAGATTAAGGGTGAAGGGGCATGCTAATTGGCTTATGATTCTTGATGAAATTGGGGGAATGGCGTGGTTAATGCCTTGGCTTGCTTCTGTTATATAGCTGAGTAATTAGATGTACCTTAATCATCAAAAGTTGATAACTTTCGACCTTTATGAGATCTCAAAGTAATGCATGTACTTCAAATAAGTTCTTGCCTAGCAACATGTGTCATTACAGTCCTCCTACCTTAAAATTTTTTTTGTCCTCGAAGCATTTCTGACTTAGCTAGCAAACGAAACACACTGAACTAAATTATCCTACTCAAATTTAGATGCTCTGTCTTATGCCTGGGGTAACTGGAAATACTATATCATTGTAAGACTTTGATTTTTGTCACGACTTTTTTTTTTGAATTGAGGGCGCTACAGTTGGTTTCAGAACATAGGGATATGATCAATATGGGAATTGGCATTGAACAACCCTTATTATACGAGAGTCTTTTTAGACTATTATAGGCTCCTAGTGACTTTTGTATTGGCATATCAGGTCATTTTCTGTTTGGGTTCTACTTTTCTTCAACATTTCGGCCAATTGTTTTTTCTGTGTGGATTCTTCTACTCTATTTTTCGAAGAGGGGTTGCAAACTTTTACTCTGTAGAGAGTTTTTGTGTTGCTAGGTAGGTAAGACTCCTTTAGCTCTAGAATAAAAGCAAGCCCATCATGATGGTACTTGTTCACTCTCAATTTCCCAATTGGGCTGCAATGTTTGTGAGGCGCTAGGTAGCATTGATATGGACACCGCGTCCGACACCGACACCAACACTAACCGGGATTTTGGGAACCCCAATTTCCCAAAACCATATTTTGGAACTGCTGCATTTTTATTTGTTTTTATAGATGCATTTCCTACGTTAAGCACATTTCAATAAAATTGCACTCGCAAGTCAAGTTTCCTCCACCTTGTCTAGCCTTGCTTCACTTTCCCCACGAAGGTTTACCTCAGTCATCTGCCCTAGCGGAACTTACTACACACTACTAGCATCACTTGAATCCATTTGTGAAATCAAGTAATAAGCAAATTTCACCATCAATTTCAATAATAGTGGAGAAAGGATAGAAGCTAAAGATTGAAGAAGTTTATCGGAACAAAATTAGAAAAGTAGTTGTCTTTCTTCTTGGTAATAGATAATTAGAAAAGTAGAAAATAAATAAGAAATAGAAGTAACATAGTCTATTAGAACAGAAAAGAGAGAGATGAAAACGAAAAAGAGAAAATAATTAGAAGTAGGCAAAATCCTCTGTCTCCTTTGTCTTTGTCTTCGTCTCCTCTCGGATAGGCAGCACTATAGCAACCAATGATAACAAAGGTAAGGATATGCAATCTGTTGATATTCTTTTAGTTTAGTTGTAACGCCCCAGAATTTCCAGAACGTTAGACATGCTCGATCATTCACTCCACGACAATAATACCCACCTTAACCAAATAATACCACAAACTAGCAGAGCAACTAAAACATCCATTGATGTATTACTCTTAGTGTACAATCATAATTGATAAACTAAATTTAAATCTAAATAATGAGCTAGAGAAGTTCACCCATGCTGGGGTTCTAATGATCAATACTAACTTAAATTAATTTCCCTCGATCGGTTCTAGTCCATACTCAGGCAACATAATGCTGGTTATCACCTGCGGAAAGGAAGTCAAACGAGAGTGAGCTTTTGAGAGCTCAGTAAAGTCGATCAAGGATTTAAAAATAAAACGATTCAAAGATTTTACATTTAAGTCAAATAACAATTTTTTAAAAGGATTTATAAATGAAATCACAGCATTTCGATATAAACATAAGAACATGTATCAATTCAATCCTTCAAATCAATAGTCATTACAAAACATTGTAAGTACAATAAAACAAATATAGATAACATTGACATGAGCAGTACACTATAGCAAAGTCACCTTGGCAGTGCTCGATACACTTTATATATGTATATGTACATTAACTAGTCCATTTAGGTACTAGTTCAACCTAACTAACAGACTACCATTATAATGCTAACAATACACACCATCCTTAAAACTCCGTAAATTTACTAACTAGTGTCAATATTGAGAAGAAATAAGTACAATTTAAAACTTTATATGATGATTGAATTAATAAACAGATGAGAATGAACAAAGAATTCCAAACGATCGCTTTAAGGTTCAAGTTAGGGTTTTATGGGCAGTTCCAAAATATTTATATAGCATTCATGAAATTGAAGTTCAATAAAGTTTATAAAACTGTTCTAATAAAACATTTGAAATCTGAGCGGTGAAATAGGTTTAGGATGAAATTCCTTATCTCGATCCAACCTATGCTAGTCTTAACTGGATACTCCTCGGTGTTGACCTAAACGGAACAATCATATCATCAGAATACAATGTATTCTACGATATTGTAAACCTAGCACCAACTGGCTCCTACTCTTAGAACGACCCGCTCGTCGATTACGCAAAATTTCCAAAATACCCCTCGCATGGAAAATTACCCAAAACACCCCTCTTGTCTCTAAATCACAAAAACATCTTCCTTATAAATAGGATTCTTAAAATACTCTTATTGTAGGTGAATTTTATCAAAACAGCCCTCCGATAGGTGAAATTATTAAAACCCCCTTCTCGGATGGCAAACTACCAAAACACCCCCCAGTCGCCCTCGCTCCGAACAATTCTCAAAAATACTTTAAAACAATCTTTTAGGTATCTTTAAGTCAATTTTGGACTAAAAAGCTTTTTGAAAATATTTTCGCTCAAAAATTTGTAACCGCTAACCGGATCGAGTGTTCGGAGGCCGGTTCTAGTAAAAATATCTATCGGCCATGAAACGTTACAAAATTTTATACTCTGAACCATTTCAGTAGTATAAGGTTCCCCAGAAAATGTCGGATGTAAATAATTTGATTTGATACACTAATTAAATCGGAAACTCCTCATTATTGATAAATTATTTAATGCCCTTTAGGGACACAGAAAAATCCCAAAAAATTTGACAAGGTAGATCTCCTAAAAATAATATGAGTCTCTTCTTTGCACTCTTCCTAAATCAGTTGCTAAATGGATTTTAAAAATCAAAATAGGGACTGCCCTCTAAAAATTTACTCTAAATCATCTTCCTCGTCAAGGAACCCTAACCCTAATCCTAATTGCTACTCTCTCTCTTCTTCTTCATAAAAAACAGCCACCACTTAGTCATGGCACACACACAACACCACCAAACTCACACACGATATCACACTTAAAACACCCAACATGGCTGAATTCGAGAGGAAAGGGTAAGGATTACACCTGAAAGAAAATCTATCCATGTAGAAAATCGATATTTTGGGCCTAAATACAATCTCAAAAGAACTCGATTCCTTCTACAAAATTGTAGATCTAGAAAAGATATATGATTTAGGCTTTTGAATTGTCTAAATTGGATATTGAATGAAAAAATTAGGGCTAATTGAAAACCTGGACAGGAAATATGTCTGACTTTGGGAAAACGTTATTTTGGACTTGAAGATGATCTCAAATGGATTTGTTTCTTCTACAAAGATTGTAGCTCTTGAAAACATTCGCGATTTAGGCTTTTTAACTGCCGAAATTGGGTGTCGTATGAGCAGATTACGGCTTCTCAAATTTTGGGTGTATGCTCAATACGGGGATTCAGGATTTTTTTGATCTATAGCCACCTTTCTCCTAGGAATTTTATGTAGGAAGGAGAAGAACACACATGGGACGGCTGATCCTATAAGTCACATTATATATATTTGCCCTGAAAGAAACGTTACAAAAAAACTCCCCTAAACTTTTGTTATTTTTTTCCTAGTTCACCCAAAACTCTTTAGTATTACAAAAAGACCCCAAAACTAATTAGGTCAAGGTTAAAACAAAATTAATGAATATAATGAAAAATTTCTGGATGTTACATTAGTTGATTTCTTGTTCGTAAAAAGAGCCCCAACTTTCCCTAATGTTGTATATCGATCCTGATAGTGTGTTTCAATATTCATTTTAGGTCCATACGTGCCTGAACTAATACATGAAGTGTCTGACACGGGATTCGATGATTAAGAGATAATTAAAAATTCAGGCACCTCCTAGAGGTGTCCGAAATGTGTCTGGAGGTGTCGGATACAATACCTCGACCCATAAGAGGTGTTTGTGCTTCATAGGTCAGGCATTTCCTTTAAAAGAGTCATTGCAAGGTGGAGGCAACTAGCCTCCAATTTCATCTGTGTATGGGGTTTGTTCAAAAGTTGTTCAGCCTGGATTTGTGTTTGCCGGCTGGAAGACAACTGCTCAATTAACTCAATCTCTTACTGTTTTGATAAATAGATGTAATACACAAAATTAGGACTAAAATAATGTCAAGTGAATTAGTAAACAAAGTTTACCTTAATAAGATATAGTATACTCTTTCATATATGTATGTTTATATCTTTTGGATAGAATTTATACAAGTAATAATCAACATATTCCATCCTTACGTGTATCCTCTGCTCTATGTTACATGGACTCGGTACGAGTGTCCGGATCGGATACGTGTCCAAGTGTCCGACTCGTCTAATTTTGAAAACGCAAGACACGGGGACACAGCAAAATATTCATATTTGTTATTGCTTTTTAGTTATTTTTAAGGCAAAAATGCGTTTTTTGTGATGCATTTGATTTTAATTGACAACTTGTCTCGTCTTAAAGCAATAACTAATTAAACAAAAGACTATAAGATAGTATCATAATGGCATATCCTATGAGATGTGTCGGACACATCCCATACCCATGTCCAAGTGTCGAGTGTTCGACACGAGTACTTCACACAAACCGAAGAGTCCATGTAACATAGCCTCCGCTGATAAAAATGCCATTTCTGTGTATCCAGAAATGTATCTTATCTGTATCCCCGCCTGTATTATGCTAGGAAGTGTGGAATCTGATGAATGAATCTGCTTATGGTGAAAATTTTCTAAATTTAGCAGATTATTGCAAGTCCCATTGATAAAACTGAAGATGTATGGGAGTTTATATTTTCCTTTCTTACAAGTCAATTTGCAATGACATTTTAGAGAGGAAGAAGGCGTGCAACTGAGAGTGCATTATGCAGATCCATTGTCGGACGTTGATTTTTCTCAAATAACAATGCACTTGCCGTGTTAAAAAAACAAATCATGAGATTTTCTAGATAGAGACCCTTTAATCCAACTACACAATATTGATATGACAATAGCTCTTTTTTGCTGTTCTACTAAAAGATTGACACGATAACAAAATAACATAGGATGAAACACCGGGAAGCAATTTGATAGATACAACTCAACGCTTTTATGTTGATGAAGCAATAAGCAGGCATTTGTTTATCTATTGTTGTTAATGTCTGATGGTGATTAAGAAGTTTGCTCAAGTTCAAAAATGGACAGGAGAAGATGGTTCTGACCATGACAAGTTCATTTTATTCTTGGGACCAAGTTTTCTTAATAGCTTATAAAGGGTGAGGAGATGGTTTCGAGAAAGGAAGAAAAGACAAAGATGACAATCTTGTGCTCCTTTTCATTCCTATCTAGCTTATGTAGCTTGCGAGACCACAATTTATATCTGGAAATTATTTGATTTAAGATTTCATCTTTGAACCTGTATGCGTCTTAGGCTGTGCTGAGTTTTTGTAGGAAGCACTATATTGAATTCTTAATACCAAGAATATAAACTTGGTGTTCGTCACCGCTAACTTACTCTCCGCACATCTTGTATGATAGATAATTGTGCTATCTCCTTGTTGTGAAATATATTTTGTAAGACAGCGTCTCAAAAATATTTTATGGTTCCGTTATGTTCAATACAGACTAGGTTATCGATATTCGGAAGAGACTTCAGCGTTTCTCTGATATCTCGGCGATCTCGACATTTTGCAGGGACACGGTATACTCTCTTTTAAGTTGCTGGACTTTCCCTTTCTGAGAATCTCCTTTAGTTTCTTGTATAGAATCCTTATCCGGGAAGTGACTATTGAGTGCTATGCAAATGAACTGGTGGATCAATAGATGCATTCTGTCTATATATATGATCTTCACTTGCTTTCAGTTTTTTCTACTATGTTTAATTTCTGTGAATAGGTGGAACCTAGGAAGCACGAACTCCAGTTTGGGTGCGGATATGACACAGGTGCAGATATGCGGATGCATGATTTTCAAAAGTTACAGGATACAGTTGCGGCTGGATACGATAGATACTATAATATACGTATTATATAGGAGTAATCCCCTGCATGCCCCTTAAGTTTGCAGTTCTAACCCACTTGAGTCCCTTTCCTTCTTTTTTCGTGCCTAATAAATGTGGCACAATTACATGCTTCATGTAACCAAAATGGACGGAAAAAAAGTCAAACGTGTTCGAACTTACGATCTTGACCCCTACCAAAACACCGCCTTTCTGTTACCACCCCACTGCGCCCTCCTTCACTTCTATAACCCGTACGCATACACAGAATTGGTTGCCACCTCCTGCCTCCCCCCACCCCAAAAGCCAATTCTTCCCACCCTTTTACAACCCCCAACCCCTACCCATCCCCACCACACCCCAGACAAACACCTAACCCCACAGACGCGACACATAAACACCCACGAACACAAACACACAATCACACACCACTATCATTGCCTCCACCCCTCCCTCGCGTGGCTCTCGTTCTTACCACCCTTCCATCACCGTACAACCCCCTACCCATTCACCCACCACAGACACACTCCCATGGACACACCCACAAGCACAAATGTGACACACACACACACACACCCACGCACACACACAAACACCACTATTGCTAACTCCCCACGCACTTAGCCCTCTGTCTTACACCCTTCCACCACCACATAACCCCACTTTCCACCGTCCCGAAATCATCGACCCACCTACACACGAAAACACCCACCCACACAAACACCTCATCATCGAGGCCATAAATTTAAGACCCACCACGATTGCAGCAAGGACGAGGTGGCAATTAGAAGGGTGGATCAGTGCCGCTTGTGGCTGGCTATGAGAGGGAGAGGGGCCGGGTTGTTATAGGCAGACGGGGTAAGGTGATATAGTAATAATGGTGGCGGTCGAAGGGAGTGAGAATGGGTGGTTATCGAAACGACGGAGGTGGGAGGGGGAGGTGTTTATTTTAGTGGCAGTCGGGGAGTGGGAATTGATGGTTATAGGTGGAGGGGGGAGTTGGTAACTGTGGTGGCGGCTGGTGGAGGGACTGGGACTTGGTAATTTATCTATAGGCAGAGGTGGGAGGGGTGAGGTGGTTTTGTAGTGGCAATTGTTGTAGCTGTGGGACTGGGTGGTTATTATGGTGGTTGGGCGGCTATGACAGGTAGGGCGAGGGAAAGGGCGATGACTGTCGTGTGGTCACGGGTTGCGATGGGTTTGCTAGGATAGTCATAATGGTTATGGTTTTTGTGGGGGGTGGTGATGGGGATGGTCATAGTGGTGATAGTTTTGGTGGAGATGGTCATGGACATGGTAGGGGTCGCCATGCGTATAGTAGAGGTGATTATGGTTACGTGTGGATGGGCTTGTTTGGTGATGGTTACAGGGTTACAATTTATTTGTGATTTTCCGGAAGGTTACACGGGACACAAATATTTACCATAGGGACTTATTAGGCACAAAAAAAGGAAAGGGACTCAGTGGGTTAGAAGTGCAAACTTTAGGGGCATACAGGGAATTACTCCTATTATATACTCCCTCCGTCCCACAAAAATTGCTCCATTTTGACTTGGGACGCATATCAAGGATTTAAGTCATATATCGTGTGTTTCCCATTCTACACTTTAGAGTGAGGAGGGGAATAAAGTGGCCAGGAGAGAGAAAATGAGTTAGTGGAGTGTTAAATGTGGCGAGAGATAGAATAAAAAAGTGTAAGAAAGTGAGTCAGGAGAAATATGAATATTCCAACCAACGTAGTGAGAGTTTGTTAAGTTTAAGCGCTGTTTCGGAAATATTGAAGTATCCAACCAAATTAGTGAGAGTTTGTTAAATTTAATGGGCTGGTTTGCAAAAATTGTATAGATGAATACAATAAAAGTTTCTATGTAGTATTATTGTATTTTTTTTTTGAAGTATTGGGGCTACTTTAAGTAATAAGTTAATAACTCGGTACTTAAACTAGCAAATTTGTACTATGCTCAAAAAGTAAAAAAGTCGACCATATATTATATCTGATCTGTAACATCAAAAGCCACATTGATAACATCGAGGTGTTTCCTCATCTTCTCTGGAATCATAGGTGCTACCGCCTTGGGTCGCCGCACGCTGCTACCGCCTTGGGTTGCTGGTGATTACCATTATTTCTTTGTCTTCTTCTTCTTCTATCCCCCTCTTTTCTCTCCAGTCTTCTCTATGTCGGAAAACCCTAATGTGCGATCAAGCTTCTACTTTGAATCTGAAGATCGAGTGTGTCTCTCGGCCGTGTTGCTATCGTGTCCCAGCCACACCCGAAATTTACAAAATTAATTTTTAATAAATATGCAATTTTGGACATGCACCCGTTGTGCACCTAAGCCGCACCCGACGCGCACCTGGTGCTGGTGCTTCATTCAAACTGCCACACCCATGCTTCATACTTTGGAACTATTTGTTTACACTATCATATCTTAAGCGAATTTTATCAATCATGGCCGAGTACAAATACAAGTTTTCCGCCAGCTACGGTAGTGGCGAAGCACTACTGAGCAATTCACATTACTTGAGATGGACGAATTCTGTTTTTCGGCCTGACAACCGTCTTGGCTTTCGGTTCAAGTAAAGGAAAGGGTTCGGCTACGCCCGTTCCATAGCTTACTGAGAGACACACTAATTAGGTGAAAAGTGGGGCCTCTACTAAAAAGCCTGGGAACTACTGGGGTGCTACCCAGCAAGGAAATGCAAAATCGCTTAAGTAGAGAGCATGCTGTCCAGTCCAACGGATCTGCTATCGAGACAGATAGTCGGCTTACTAACAGATGAAAGAGTTGGGAAAGTGACATCTGAGAAGCTGCACGATAGAGCTTGCCTTGCTTTCTATGTTCTATATCTATTTACATATTTCTCCATTCCCAGCTTAGCTTCATAATTAGCAAGCACCGAATGAGGATCCTGACGGCCAAAGAAGACATGTAAATTTAATCAGCCGAGTCGTTGAGACCTTTTTACTCCCTTAAGAGCTAGCGCCTTTCACTTCGATTGGCTGGGGGTTGATTTCCAAATCCTAACATTTGAGTTGTAACTAGAAGTTCATCTCTCGAAGGTCACAAGTGAAAGGAGGAAAGGTTATGGCACTAAAGACCAAATCTTATTCTGCCGAAGAGTGGCATACACCTCTTTTGCAGCCAAAACTTATCTACTGTCCTTGCTAGCTTACTTAAAGGATGTAGGCTCATGTAGGGATGAGGAATCTACCAAGGTTGTATATGGTGAAGAAGTGGACGAGCAGTGGACTGCATTGAAGTCACTGGGTACCATCATGACCTGTGTGCTTGTGTGATGGTGGTGGTGTCCTAGAGTACAAGAATCGGGGACATGTCTAGAAGCTATAAATGGACCAACACTCTCATTATCTTTTTGGCAAAGAGACATAATTCTCTTGGATGAGAACTTAATTAAAGACAATCAGAGGCATGAGATGCTAAAATATCTGCTGGACTGTTGGCCTAATGATGAATGCGACGAACTTAATTTTTCTGTGGTCTCGAAATTCAGTCAAGTTGCTTATGGACCAAGGTATTTAAGGAGCAGGAGAAAGCAATCAGTCGTGACCATTAAATTGCTCGTGTTGAACAGAGATGTTTGATGAAGCACAGTGACATGGATCCCCTCAAAAAATCTGTTGTAGTGACAACCAAATTATACGGACCATATAGTGGAAAGAACCAGCAAAAATGAGATAACTCTGGCTGTCTATAGCAATGCGACCTTCAGCTTATTAATTTCCTCTTCCTGATTACTCTGCTTCAAACCACCTTCGGCTTCGAATGATCTTAGAATTGATCTGTTGCCAAAAGTCTTTCCATCAAGAAACCAAAAAACTCCAATGCAATTTAATTTGGTATTCTTTTGGCTCCTTTTCTATAATTTCTGCATTGGTAAACTGTTGTACATGAGAGACGAATGGAACGAACGGACATTTTGATGACAACAAAGATTTGAATGCTAATAATCGGTGGGAATTTAGAGCTTTAATCTAAGATGTCGGTTTTATCATAAATATTCATTTTTGTGAACGGCTAATATTTAATTTTTGGTTTGGTTTTGAAATGTGCTGATTTTGCATTATTAGAAAGTAATTTGGTCATTCCAAGATGGGATATCCGTAGCATTCATTGATTTGTTTGCCCCAGTGACATCTTATTTTATATTTTGCTCTAACTACATATGCAATTCGATTTTGGGCCCCACTCACTCGATTTGAGTTCAAGCTCGAACTTGTTCATTTAAGTTCCTGAGTTAAGTCGAGCCACAGATTGTATTGATCACATTCATATCTCTTGATTGAAGTAGAAGATCTGGAAGGATACCTGTTTTGTTGGAGTTGTAACTGCGGGGTTGGCTGGGACTGGTAAGCATGGATAATGTGGGTTTTCAAACATGTCTAGTAACTTCTAGTAACTTCAACAAAATGTTTGAAAACCCTATGGGATCATTGGTTAAGTTGTAACGCAAGATGGATTATGTGGGACCTTAGTTGTTTCTTTGCTATCCATGGATAATTTTCTCTACTTAAATTCTGTTAACCATTTCCGTCAGTAGTATGTCGTTTACGCTCATATTTTAGGACTGCAAGCAACTTTTTCTCTTTACCCACATTCCACTTTTTCATATTAGGATCCTCTCCAATATGCCTTTCACCCAATTTCACACAATACACACCTAGATGAAGGGCACATCGCTATACAGAAAAACGAAGATCAATATTTTACCACGTCATTAAAATCTGAACCAATGGTTACCCATGGCTAACGGGCATCTTCTTCCCTTGACTACTGCCATCATGAAGCCCCGTTCCCTTCTTTATTTCTTCTATTCTATCCCATTGCCAGAGGCAAAATGCAGACTTCGATCTACAAAAGTAGAAATAGATCCAAAACACTTTTGCAAGTCAAAGTTTCAGTTCAACATTTGGAGAAGCCAAGTGGTTATAAGATGATGGAGTGTGACCCCGTTATGAATGCAGAAAGGGAAGACAGAATGAGGATGGTCAATCAAATAACATAATTATTAAACTTCTAGATCCCCAGATGGCTCAAGCACCATGGGAGCAGGACCCATATCTAAAGTGAGGCCCTAATTTTGCAAATCCAGCATATGTAACCCAAAGTTTGTGATATATATATAATAACCACTAAGGGGGCAACTTGATCTGGGCAACCCGTGGGCAACTCATCCCAACCCATAAAAAATGGGCATAAACTTACTTTTACAGAGACTGGGGGATGTGGACACAAAATTTCTGGCCCGTAAAAGATATGGGTTTGGCATGGGCAAACATCTTTAAAGGCCAGGCCAGGCCAGCCTGTGGGAAATTTAACCCGTTCAACTTTTTTATCACATAATTTATGTATATAGATATTGTGTGTACAAGATACGTATTTCATCTTTTTTAGTCTTTAAAATCCTCTATACGAAGGGAAAACCTCTTTTGGTGTAACACCTCTTTGTTGTTACCAACTACCTATCTAGTCTAGCATAGTGACAAGTGGCATTTCAGGAAATTTTTTAAAAATGACACAAAAGTACAAATCTTAAATGGTAAATAACTACCTGTAAAAACATGTTTGGTTTTCATAATTTAAACTTCATTAAAAAATGTAGTTAAAATTAATTATAGAGTGAAAACTTGATATTACAAAAATATCTTATTGCTAACTTTATCTTTGCACATGTTTTGTTTGAACAATTTCAAATTCATTAAAAAACTATAGTTAAAATGAAATCTAAGTATGACACGATGATATTTGCTAGCTTATATTGCCACACGCATGGCAAACTTATTTTTCTGCAATTTAAGATTCATTTTACTGAATGTGACAATAACAACTTATACGTGATGCTTGATTGTTTTCAACAAAATTGATATTGTCACGGTGACTTGTTTCTTATTGTAGGAGTAGGCTTCTTAAGATTGTTTTGAGACTCTTTTTGTTTTTTTATCTCTTTTTTTTTGTCCTAAAAACATTATTTTTATGCTTATATTGAAACCCATTTTTGAGACTTCACTACACTTTTTCTCATTATACTAATTAGTAGACTTTGACGGTAATTGATATGCTCAAACATTAAGTAAATCAAAACTAATTTGTAATCATGGACAACCGGTAAGCAGCTTGCGTCCAGCCCGTGCCCACCAAAATTTTCATGGGCTTGTCGTGGACAAATATTATTCAGCCCGTAGATGGGCTGCTGGGCTTGACACGGCCCTTGGGCCCATGCAGCCCTCCCAAGTTTCAGCCTATTAACCACCTCCAGTGGTTTAAGGAACTGCAATAGTGTGTTGCCTGCAATGAAGCTAATGGCGTTAAAAAGACAACACCAACTTGCATAGACTAGAAGAGATAGAGAGGACAATGTCATAGTTTGCAACTAACAGTGAGTTATATATAAATTTTTGATGACGTGTCAAAATCTAGTTTTCCTGTTTCTTCTTTGGTGATATGTCCTTTACGTAGCTGTGTATTGTGTGAAATTGGGTAATGGGTTACTGGAGACGAGTTTAGTCCTACCTTTCAATCTGGATGCCTACTTTTTTTCTCCTTTGTGATTTTTGCATGAGCATGCACGTGCCCCAACCTAGTAGCTGTGTGTGAACATGTATAGACGTGGTACTTGTTTAAGCTCCATGTGTTCGTATAGCAAGTTCTTTGTTTCGATTAAGGCAATTCTCCTTTTATTATTTGCATGTTCTATTTTTCATTTATACTTGTCCATATATGCTAAGTTCAGGGAAGGACCAAAGGAGGAAGATAAACAAACCAGGTCAGCTAATTCTCTCCCTCTGTTCTCTCCGTCTATGGTAGTGTGTGTGTGTTTTGAGTGTAAATGCCCTGCATGGTTTAGGATTTTGTTTTGCATGGATGTGCTTATTCTGGCAACAGATGGAGGGTCGTAAAAGTATATTGGAAATAGGGTTTGCTGCCCAAATACTTATTGTGTTCACGAGCTCTGCTTCCTATATTAACTATGCTACTCGGAACCGCATTTGTTATTTCCTTTCCGAGCTTCTATTGTGTAGCTTGGGGTGAGGGCAAGGTTTAGGATCCATCGTTAATTTGTCAATTCTTGTGTTCTTTCGGCTGCTTTTGTTTACGGTATGGTGCAAGGATACAAAAGGTGGATGATTCCTATCAGCTACTTAAATTCAATGCCCAATTTCTCATTGAAGGGATAGAAATAATTATAGAGCGGGCGGAGTCATATTGTTCGTTCTATACCTTTTAGGTATTCTCATATTTGATAAAATTCATTAGAGGATGCAAATGGGTAGTTCTGCATACTCGTTACTCTGATTTTCTTTTTCTGTGATTTTCGATTTTGCTTATGGTATGGCTTTACATTAGGTATCGTATATTCATATAGGAAAGAATTCCAATTACTCATCTGATTTACTGATACATATAGCAGTTTATTTTGTAAGCCAAAGCCTTTTATTAATCTCCAATAATGTTCCTATGAGGGTAAGCTAGCTTCTATTTGTCTACTGACTTCTATATTCTTCAATTGAAACTTTTTTGAGGTAGTAAGTTAGATTAGTTGCTCCAGCTTTTGTTGGTTTCCGTGGCTGCAGTTATTTGAAAAGGGGAGTGAATGATCGGGGAAGGGTAGCAAATGATGTTGAAACAGAGCAAATTGTCCTTGATGAAGAAGCTGGGTCATGCAAAGGAAAAATGAGCTCTGTTGTGCAAATGAGGGGTTCGATTCCCCTTTTCTGGTCACAAGAAGCTTCTAGATTTAGTCCTAAACCTGATATTATCCGTAAGAATATTCAATGTACTCTATTTGCATATTTGTTTTTACAAGTGCATTTTGATTCAATTGTATGCTTGTAATACACTTTCCTATTCTGAGTAATTGTAGTGTTTTTGGTTCTCTTTAAATTAGTGCAAAGATACGACCCTACGTATGAAGCAACAAAACTGCATTTTGAGGACCTGGCTAAGAGATATGGCAATCCCATCATTGTGCTCAATTTGATCAAGGTTCGCTTTGTAAGCTTTGGTGTTTGCCTAGCAATAATCTGTGCTTCCTGAGATGGTGACTTGATCTTCACCAGACTAGATCTATCTTCTTATGTTCTTGTGGTACCATTTGCTTTTGTCTGTTCATAATTGCAGACTGTGGAGAAAAGGCCACGAGAAATGATGCTAAGGCGTGAATTCACTAGTGCAGTTGGGTATCTAAACCAGATTTTATCAGAAGAAAATCAGCTAAAATTTATTCACTGGGACTTTCACAAGTTTGCAAAGAGGTAATAAATCTATGGTGCTTAAGCAACATACCAGTTCTCTCCATTTTGCTAACTCCTCTATTTCTATGTTGTTTTAAAGCAAGTCTGCCAATGTATTAGCAGTTTTGGGTTGTGTGGCAAGTGAAGCCCTTGATTTGACTGGGTTCTATTATAGTGGAAAGCCTACTGTTGTCAAAAAAAGAAGCACTCAACTCAGTCGAACAAGCACTGGGAGGTATTACTCCTTTGACTGATGCTATCCTTTTTTGCATTATGCTTAGTTGAGATTGCAGTTCATCATTGGAAAGTTTGTTTCAGATATAGGGTTGGAATGTAGCTGGGTTCTTAGTTTTGTCTTGCACATGAAATTTTAAAAAGATTTCTTCGCGGTAGGTTGAAGGAATCATGCTCATTATATGTGTTTTTAACATGAATTAACGTCCCAAGTGGACTCCGGCATACACTTCTGTTGTGTATCTATTCACTTAAGTTAGCTGAACTCGTTGACAAAGTGACGTCAGTATTTCTCCTTTAAAAGGGTTTGTGTTAGTTTTGGTGGAACCACTCTGTTTGTACCCTTGTTCTGCTCTGGGTTCTTATGTCGTCCTCGTTCCATATTGGAATATAGCTTATGTCGTCCTCATTCCATATTGGAAAATTTCTCATTCTTGTAGTTTGAGGGTTCCACCACCTGCACACAAATCTTCTCAAGAAGATACATTAATGTTGAGCTTTTAAGAACTCGGCTTAGGAGTAATCCATCTGATTCTTCTACTAGGTTAGCTTTTGCAGATATAAGTGGAAAATACTGAACTTCAACTTGTACTGCTGTGGGAGCTATGAGTTGTTCAAGTACCATATCTTCAACTGCCCTGCCATTCAAGTGCCTTCAGGACTATATTAAAGTGAAGCCACCGGATTTTACAGAAATCCTTCCATTTTCAGCTCGAAGACGCCACACTTTATCTTTAAAATAAAATCTAAAAGATTATATCTTTCTTGAAAGTGAGCCACCTAATAATCTTTCTTCTCTTGTTATATTACCTTCTGTCGTGGTTATAAGAACAGGTTTATGCTTGGCAAACACCTAAAATAAAGGGCCGTCCATCGCACGAGGCCCCCTGTAGGTTGCCTACTTCTTCAATGGTAATCTACTTCACTAGCTGAACCATATGCGCCGAAGAAACAACATATTTTTTCTTTTTGTGAAGAAGAAACACTAATACCACTACCACTATTAGTTTTGAGGAATGATTAGAGGTTCAAATATATTCTGCTTTATGCTATTTCTCCAACCCGACATAAGGAATGGGAATCAAACGTGTCAATTCTGTTATAGCCATTGTCTGGTTTAGGCTATATATATATATATATATATATATATATATATATATATATATATATGGACAATTGAGCTCTTGAGATGTGGGCGTTAGAAGGAGGGTTTTGATTGACATTGCAGCGAGGACTTTTGGGCAGATGTATGATTGGAATGATGTACGTCAATGGGAATAGCAAAGAAAATTCTGGTGTGTCGAGCTCTTATATACAGTTTTAATGTAGTAGAAGTATTGCGAGGAATCAAATTTAAGTCTCCGAACCTTCCTAGTATTGGTCCTGGTAGCTCATATATGTTCTATTTTCAACAGGGTGTTTACTGAATCTTGTGGTTGCTACCTTACAGATGGTTCTTGGAATATGGCATAGAGTTGGACTAAGTTACTCATAGATCAGTATGCTCGTTTACTTTTTGAGGCTATGTGGACATTAGTGTCCTGGTTTTCCCGTCAATGTATTCTACGTGGATTATGTTTTTTTTTCTTTAAAGTAAAATTTGCTTGTGTCTACGTTCTCTGCTCATTTGTTAAGTTGAGATTTGCAACTTAGAAACAAGCTGTTCATTCACGGTGTGGCATGAGATGCCACTAACAGTAACTTGTCAAGTCTCTCCTTTTGTTGTTGACTAGTGTTTGGCCATATATTGTCTGCTGGAGACAGGGAATACTCAAGTATGGGCACTTCGTCCTAAAGCCTGTCTACGTTCTTTATGCATGACGCGTAATTTCAAAACATAGATGAACACGATAGAAACATGTTGGGTGTAGGTCTGTTAAAGGCTGTGTTTGGTAGATTATATTTGTGTTGTTTATGTAAAGCTAACTGTTGTTTCTTGCAGGGATGCCTCTCTTAGAGATCTAAGAGCAAATTCTGGGGACTTGGCAAGGATTGGAAGTAATAGTGATACTTTGAATGCCTTCATAAAACAAGACAGAGATTCTGATCCGCGGATTAGGAACAACAATTATAGTAATGCAGCAAAGATTCAAAGCGGAGTTCTTCGCACCAATTGCATTGACTGCTTGGATCGTACGAATGTTGCCCAATATGCTTATGGCCTAGCAGCTTTAGGCCGCCAGCTCCATGCTATGGGCTTGACCGATGAGCCCAAAGTAGATTCTGATAGCAGCATTGCTGCTGCTCTAATGGATATGTACCAGAGCATGGGTGATGCTCTCGCTCAGCAATATGGTGGCTCTGCAGCTCACAACACTGTACGTTTCTAAAACTGTTACAAATTGTGTAAATACACTGATCAGTGACTCATTTCTTTAGAAACGCCGATTTTTATGCTGGCTGGTATGTGCCTCAAGCGGTCATTTCTCATGCATACCAGGTGTTCCCAGAGAGACAGGGAAAGTGGAAAGCTACAACTCAGTCTAGAGAGTTTTTAAAGTCTATCAAGAGATACTACAGCAATGCTTATACAGATGGTGAAAAGCAAGATGCAATAAACTTGTAATTTCTTTAAACTTCATGCTCTAGCTGGTCCATATATCTGCTTATGTAGTACCAAATCACCTATGGCATAACACAACTCTGGTCTGAGTTTTACCTTTTATTATGAAGCTTTTGAATCATCAGCGCATCACTTTATTATATCATACTTCTCAGTGGGCCTTTTTTTGGTGGTATTACCAGATTTTTGGGCTATTTTAAACCACAGGAAGGAAAACCTGCACTTTGGGAATTGGACTCTGATTATTACCTACATGTATCTGGAATTGGAGATGATCTCTTCCCTGAGAACAGGTTATTAACACTGTTATGTACTAAAAATAGGGTCATGTGATAGTAGTACGTACTTACAGTAGAAGCTACATTTGTGAATTTGATTTTGTGTGATAATTCGACACAGTGTCCCGCATGTTTTCTCCTGTCCAATGTTTACATAAGCAGTCCATGACTTGAAAGTCGCTTCTAGTTTTCAAACTTCCGATTTGCATCTGATTGTCTAAGTTAATTTACACCAGAGGAAAAATACATGTTAAAAACATGATAACGTTGTTGGGCCCATTTTCTAATAGCTTAAGCTTCTAGTGCAGGAGGTAGCTTGGCATTCTATTAGAGCTTTGGTTTGGCAAGGTCTTAGGTTCGATTTTTTCCTGCTTGAGTTGGTCCCACTTTATGTTAGTTCTATATTCACTCTGTTTGTGTGCATTTGGTAGTGGTGCTCCTTGATTCTTTTCTCATCGATTTTTCTCTCGGTGCAATCGAGGTCTTGCACGTGAGGGGAGTTTCAAGCATGATAACATTATTGGCCTTATTCTTAAACGGCTTAGGCTTTTAAAGCAGATTGTAACCTAACGAGGTTCACACCTGCTTACACACAGCACAATACAAAAGCTAACTCTTCGCAATTTTACTGAATGTAGTTTCCCAGCCTAAATTTTGAAGTTGATTACAAGTCATATTTCTTGGACAGCTGATGATTATCCCAAATAAGAAGCGAAACTTGTAGCTGCCTTGCGCTTTAATGATATGCTTTTTTAACACCTGTATGATAACTTATCTGACTCGGCAATGTTGAACACTATGTTCAATTGATGCTCCCTCTAGTTGTATCCGTTCCATGCCCCGCCTGGAGAGAATAGCTCCCACATCTGTATGAAAAGCCCTAGCCAATGTATTTCCTGAACTTCACTGCACCGCCATTTTAACTCCCTTATCTCCTCCCTTTCTCTCCTCTCTTTCTTCTTTCAGATGTGCAGAGCCCTTCATCTTCGTGGTTCAGAAGGGCCTACTTCTGTTGAGGTTCCACCTCCCTGGTTGTGTAGGGTCTTCCTTCTGTCCCAGTTCTCTTGATCAGTGATGCAGCCTTGTCTCGATTCATCATAGCATGACAAGGTTGTCTAACATTCGTCAGTGCATTGGTGGTCAGATTCTTCCTTCAGTAGAACTAGAAGGGTATTGGTGTCTGTGGCTCTGAAGATGCTGGAGATCAAGCTTTGGGTAAACCATTTCGATATGATGTTGGATGCGACTATATTTCTTGCCAGAGACGGTCTTTCCATACTTGTAAGGTACTCGAATTTTGGTGCGATTGCCCTTGGCCTGAGTGTGATTGTTCAAGCGGTGCTTTTACACTCTGTTGTCTCAAGCTTGGCGTCATACTGTAGCAAAGGCGACGTTTCTAGCATGGTGTTAGTGCTAGTTGATGGGATTGAGCGCGTGATGGGAAGTGGGGTTGGTTGAGTTTCATGTTGATACGTTGAAAGGGAGCTATTAGCTGTGAGATCATCTCGTCCACATACGAAGAGAGGAGGAGGAGCTTTTTGTTAACTGAGACACATGTTTTGGGTTTGTGATGTTCTGGTACGGAGTTTGGTCTGAGCAGGTGGGGGAACTTCATAGCTGTTTTCGGGGTTGTACTTTTGCCCGTTTTTACTTTTTCCTTCTTAGATGAGAGTCCTCTTTTGTTTTCCGGCCCTTTTACTTTATGGGGTCTACGTAATTGGACTCTGGCCACCGGTGTTTGTTTGTTGACATGTTCAACAGAGACAGTTCACCTAAAAAATTGAAAGACCGAAGAAGAAAGAAAGAAAAAAACTTAATTGAGTTGGTCATGACAGCCAGATTGTTGAGTAACCGGACTACAAAATAACTGTGCGAATCTGAATTTGCAGTTTTATCCATCTTTCCATTAAGAATGACCATTTTGCTGATATGTTTTATTAATACAAGAGTAGGTCCGTGCAAGCATGTATTATAAGATGGTCGGTTTCCTACGTCTCTAAACTCACACATGCGCACACACTCATCGTATTTGACTTGTGTATGTGATAAATTGGTATGATCTACTTGCTTGCCGCCATGGAGAATAGGCATACAAACTAACAGAGGTACACGACCCAAGGCATTCTTTAGAAACATTTTTTTGTTACTGTTCTCCCATATTCTTCTGTATTAAATATATGACAGTTTTTTATATCGTTTTATTGCTTCAATATAGTAAAGTGATGTATTTTTGATTAATTTCCAGATGCAGTTCACCAGTTGATGCTAAGCCTGCAGGACCAGGAACTATTCTTTCCCCTGTTCCTGCTTGCAGAGAGGATTTTGCACGTATGAAGTTGACATCTTTTGATAAACTGATCGAAAGAACTTGTAGTTTGATAAAAAACGTGAGGCTTTGTAGTGAACCAGATCAAAAATCGGGAACTTCTGGAATGGCACCAGATGCAGCGTAGTCTTCTTCTTCAACTAACTATATCTGTGTGCGCATATATGTTCATTTGTATTAAAAAAATTTGCGTACTGCTCTGTGACGGAAGAACATAAAGTGCACGTATGCAATGTGTATTCACATTTCTTAATGATATAATTGTTGGTTGATGGCTTGTTTTGATATTCTGGGAAGTCCTTAGCTGGGTAATCCATGTCCTTCCCCCCATCCCCTGCTCCCTTCTCTCTCTCCACAACTTTTGTACTACTCCTGTCCCACATAAATTATCATATTTTCTTTTTGGGCCGTCCCACAACAATTGCTCACTTACCAAATTAAGAAAGATTCTGTAAGTATTTTTACATATTTGATATTTTTTTAAATCTATCTTTCTCTCCCCATTCAACTCTCCACTAACTCATTTTCTATCTCCTGGCCACCTTCTTACACTTTTTTATTCAAATTCTCTCTCCACATTTAACCCTTCACCAATTCATTTTCTCTCTCCTGACCCACTTTCTTCCCCTCCTCTCTAAAGGGTAAAGTGGGAAACATACAATATATGACCAATATCCTTAACCTGCGTGCAAAAAAAGAAAATGTTCGAATTATGTGCGACGGAGGGAGTATATATTTCGAACTCTGCAGTTTGTCACTTTCTCATTTTACAAAAGTCACTGCACAAGTAGAAATTCACCCAGAGAGAGTCTCAATGTGTTGTTTTTGCAGAGGGGTGTGATAGTTGCTCTTAGCGACAGAAAAGTGCTACGACTGATCACTACCGAACATCTATTGCAGGGAAATACAGCTGAAAAGTCCAAATTGGCTTTTTGGTCAGAGGAAGTACGAGGAAAGTAACTCGGTGCCCAAAGTAGCTTCACAGGACTTTGCAAATGGCGGGTCGCAAGTTGAGAAGAGAGTAGATGGAGTATGTGAACTAAATTCGCTTTCTGCTATTGGCGAAACTAATGAAGAGGATGTCTTCCGAAGGTATGATAGCCATTCTTCCTTTTGGTCCTGACGGCACTCACCAGACATATTTATCCAGCTACTCCATGTGGTTTGATGTTGGTTCCTCCTGCCTGCTTGCACAGCCAGTAGACTGTATGCATAGAGGAAAACTATATGGTTCATAAGTTATGCTTAGTATACTGTGGACATGGCACCATAATCTTTAGCTAGCTCCTTTGCTAATATGTATGCATGGTTACACGCTGGTGGGGTCATATATCTTGACTTTTCCTCTTTTTGACGAAGAACATTTTGCTTAGCCGAAATTTTAAAGTTGTACGATTTACTGCCATTAAACAGTAAATAAAAGAAGGATTTTAATTCCACTTATCTATGTGAACTTATACAGTTAAGAAATCAAAATATTAACAGTATAGGAGCACGAGGAGTCGCTGTTTTACTTTTGAAGCCAACATTAGAGTTTTTCTGATCTCTTTGCTCTTGGGTCACCTTTTCTAGAAGTATTGCTAGTGATTTTCGCTTTGGATTCTTTTTGTCAGGGATGTGCTACTTATCTCCCACTTGAGGATTTTCTTTTTGTGTTTCCTTTCTGGGTTAGTCTCTTTGATACGGGAATTGTTTGCTCTGGCTTACTGAGTTTCCACAACAGTGTTACGTCCATGACTAGATCCCAGACTACCGTGCTGGCGCAGGAACCTCCCCATCGTAATCGTTTACATGGTATTTCTGTGGTGTCCAATTTTAAGACTCATCCTCTACCATACGTCTGCGATATAAAGCAACTGGTTCCATCATCTCATGTTGAGAAAATTTGTCAACCTTCGGGTGCTAGAAAGCTCACACTACTTTTTTTTGAATTTTTTTATGTGAATTGAGCACGCTAAGGCCTAATTAGAACTCTTCTGATGAAATATCTCTTACTTCTTTTCAATGGTTTTAAGATAGCACGAGCTTCTTCACGGATCTAATTTTAGTTTCCAACCTTTACTTTTCTATAACTTTTAGTTTTGTCATGATTCTTTTGATCGTTGAAGTTCAAAGTTCTATGGTTTGTGCACATGCCTATTAGAGTTAGGAGGGCTTAGGAATTGATGAGTTGCCATCTGCCGGCCACCCGAGCACGTCCAGATCAAAAATGGCTTTCAAATTAAGCTCCGAATTAGTGGATGCTGCGAAAGGGAGTGACGATGCTATATGCAAGAAGGAAGAGACTTAAAATAATGTCAGAGGCAAACTTTTGCACAATTTCATTAATCCATGAACTAGATTTATATAGACACATAGATCTATAGGTCCATACATTTGTACATCTCGATTGGAAAAGATTCAAGAAAAAAATAAAGAATCGGAGTTGATCGATATATTTCTTGACACAAACAAAAAGGAAACAAAAGATGGAACAAGGGGACCTTCTTAACAATAAGAAAAAGGAACCTCATGTAAATACCATGAAATAAGGTTCGATCCATTGATGGAGATTCCGTAAACATTCCAAAAATGCTAAGTTCGAAACAATTCGGATTTTATGGAAATTGGATGCAGTTACTAATCCATGAGCTGGCATGTACAGAATGAAAACATCATTCTTGATTCTACGAGAATAGTTGTGAAAGCCTTTCATTTGCTTCTCTTTGTTGGAAGTTCGATTTTCTCACAATGTACCCTAATTTTTGGCCTAATTCTTCTTTTGATGATTGATCTAGCCTCTGATAAAAAAGATATGCCTTGGTCATATTTCATAGGTTTTTCTTTCCATCGGAAAAATAGGGCCATTATGCTAATTACTAAATTTGTTGAACCGAGGCTAGATCAATATAACCAAACAAACAATTTCAATGAAGTCTTTCAATCACTTATCTTACTATGTTCAACTCTTTGTATTCCTCTATCCCTGAGTGCGCAAACAAACACCGACAAACTTACGATAAGCGCCAAACATAAGCTGAAGAAGAGAAGCCAAGACCTTGTGCAAAAGTTGGCTATGATACCATGTTAAGTTACCGGTTACTCTAAAAGCTTAAGCTGTCAGAGAATACTGTATACACGATTGCTTTAATAGAAACTTAATGTCTGTTTAACCTTTTCTACTCAAGAAGAAAATGCGCAGAACTTTTCCAGTACGTTGTCTGAGGAATGCATAATTTGATTTTGGTAAGTGTTATACCAACATATATCGTCTCTTGACATGTGGCAATAGTTGTTGTTTGTGATGCCCATAGACACTAGAAGTGCTTATAAAGTTTACTCTGTTTCTTTCCTCTAGAATTGCTTCGTAATTTGTTGTCAGGTCTTTTTGCGTCACTCTAATAATGTAAAAAGGAACACGGTTGTGTAACTCCATAGTAAGTGAATATTGTAGTTAGGGTATTTTATGAATCTGCTTCATGCTAAATCCTTTGCCCTGGTTACCAAGGCA